>CM059875.1:8497519-9005729 GCA_030490815.1 Acer saccharum | reverse complement strand
AACATCGATTCATTAGACAACATATATTATAAAACAGTGTTTGAACAACACAACAAATCTCTAAAAAATTCCTCAAATTCTCAAGAATCAATCATGGGTGGCTCTGATACCACTTGTAAGTGATTTGATTAATACATAATCAACATGCATAGGCACATAATTAATCTGAATCTCAACCTAAACATGTTTCTATATCATGATTAATCAAACCCTAAATACATATTACTAACCCATGTCAATTCAAGAGAAAAGGGAGATAAGAAAGCGGAAGCGTACCTGAATCTATTGCCGGAGGGTTGGTGGACGAGTTGTGATCTTCCAAATTATCACGATCCTTATGAACCCTAAAGTGTTCTCTCTTGTTCTGTTGATGGGGATGCAGACAAGCAAAAGTTATCGTGTAATTTGGGGACCATAACCCTAATATATAATAATGAAATTATTATAGGTTTTGCTATTTCTAATTTGGCCCCTCATCAAATTAGATATAGCACTCTGGTATCTACACATTAATTCCATGACAATTATACCCTTAAGCCTTAAAACTTTAAATCTTAATTAGATCACTTTAATTTAGGCTTAACCAAAGATAGCATAACACATTTAATATTTACATGTGTGGCCCCACATGATGGAATTTTCCAACACAATTGACTGTGGAGATTGAAATGCCCCTTATTTTCCCATTAGAAACATTTATTTTTCTTCGTTCTCTCTTCCTTCTTTATCTCTCTTCAATCTCTTCTCTCTCTCTCTCTCTCCACCATAAATGGTCTCTCTCTTCCCAAATTTCTCTCTTTGTTCTCTCTCTACCAGATACGGTTTGCTGAAATTTTTTCAAAATTTTTTGTTTGAAATTATACCTCTCTTCAATCTCAGCTTGAAACAAAATCCCATCTCTTTAAAGAACCCATTTATATTTGAAACCATTGTTGTTGGAAACAAAATCTATGTAACAACACTAGTGTTGAAACCCAAAAATTATTTGTGTTCAAACCCCTTTAATTTGGATTTGGCTTTGCTTGTCATGGATTTGATGGTGTTTCTCTAGATCTATTCTTCTTCTTCTTATTCTATTTTTTTTTTTTTTTTTTTTTTTTGTTTCTCCAGATCTGTTCTTCTTGTTCTTATCATTTAAATTTTTTTTTTTTTTTTTTTTTTTTTGATGAGGATCGATGAAGATTGGTGTTGTACTATTGTTGTTTGAGATTGAAGATGAACTAGGGAATTTTTGATGATGATGATGATGATTAAAAATAAAGTTAATTTTTTTTCTCTAGATCTCTTCAAAGGTTTTTTAGTTTTTAGTTTTTATTTATTTATTTATTTACTTTTTTATTTGAAGAGATTTGAAAATCCATCTAGATCTTTTCAAATATTTTTAAATTTTTTTTGGTATGAGGAAATTTGGAAATTTTCCAAATCTATTCAAATCTAGAAATTTTTCTAGATTTCTTTAAACACACCAAGCCACCAATTAAACACACCACAACAACCCAATTAAACACACTTGGGTAGACTAGTTAAACATATCAGGGCAACCTAATTAAACACACCAGAGTAGACTAATTAAACATATAAGGTGTAGACCAATTAAACACACCAGGCCACCAATTAAACACACCAGGCCAGACCAATTAAACCTAATTAAACACACTAGGGCAACTTAATTAAACACACCATGACAAGATCAGGTGTAAATCAATTAAACACACCAAGGCAAGACCAAATTAAACACACAAAGTCTAACACAATTAAACATATAAGGGAAAAAAATTGTAGAAGAAGAAGAAGAAGAAGAAGAAAGAGAAAAAGAAAAAGAAAAATAGAGAAAAAAGGTTTTTTTTTTTTTTTTTAAAAAAAGACAATTAGTCTTTAAAAATAAAAATCAATAAAAAAAAGAAGGGCAATTTTGTGGATTGTTTTTGTAAAAACAATAAAAATACTGATTTTGGATAAAAATTAGGGCAAATTGCAATAACTACCCTCACATTTGTCAATAACACTACCAGATCGAATTGTTACCTTAATAACAGAAAGATACCCTTGACTCTTTGACTACCGTTAGACTTAACAGTGATTTTAACTTTGAGGTGGAAATGTCTGAACGCCCCCTTTAATATTTTATCAATTAATTTAATATTATTCATTTGAATAGATGATAATTAAAAAAAAAATAATGATTAAAAAGTGTTCAAACCAAAAAAAAAAAAAAAGTAAAAAAGTTTAAACAGTAAAGAGAAAAATTAAATAACAAAAATCATCAAATTTTCTGCTTACATCAACATCAATTAAAGAAATTAAATTAGTTTTAAAAAAAATTAAATTATAGTAAAAAATTAGATTTTTTTTTTTTGGGAAATCTGGAACTCAGATCTCTTCTTTAATCCTCATCAACAATTTTTATTTTCCTTGTCCAATCATCATCAATTTTTAAAACAAATAAAACTTTTTTTTTTTCTTTTTTGACAGATCTGTGCTTCTTCTTCTTTAATTTTGTTCTCAACCATTTTTTTTCTTCCCCAATCATCATCATCATCATCAATTTAAAGAACACAAAATTAAAGACGCATCAATTTAAAGAACAAAAACAATAAATAAATTTTATTTTTAGGTAGATCTGGGCATCTTTTTCTTCTACAATTTTCTCCTCACTCATAGAGAACTTTTTTTTTGATAACCCAGATCTCCATTTTTTCTTCTTCCAACCATCATCAATATTTCTTTCTTTTCAGTCTCATCCTCAACAACATCTACTTCATTCTCAAACGAAAACTCGAAATCTCCATTGGAGATCTCTACCCACCACATCAACAAAAAAATTCTCAAACAAAAACTCAAATTTCCATTATTGGAGACCTCACCACCACATCCCCTTCCCTCCACGCCATCCGCTGCCAGATATCTGGGGGGACGGAAAGAAATCTGGGTTCCCAGATATCACCAACAACTAAAGAAAAAATTTTGAAAGATTTTTTCTTAGAGAAAAAAAATATATAATAATCTTTTTTGGGAGATCTTGGCTCTCCATCACCATCATCAATTGAAGAAACAAAATAAAGAAAAAAAAAAGTGGGAAAGATTTGGGTTCCAGACATCATCATCAAAGGAAAAAAAAAAAAGGATTTTTTTTGGGAGATTGGGATGGTGGGATCTCTCCATTCTCATCATTAATTGAAGCAAAATAAATTTAAAGATTTTATTTTTTTGGAGAACCTGTATCTCCGTTTTCTTTTCTCTGAATCATCATCAACATTTTTTTCTCTCAATCATCAACAAAACAAAAACATCATCTTCCTCTTCATTTTCAAACAAAGACTCAAAATCTCCATGGAAGATCTCCACCCAACAAACCACAAAAAATTCTCAAACTAAAACTCAAAACTCCATTATTGAATATCTCCACCCTCACCACCATTGCCCGCCGCCATTCCCCCACCCCCCCCCCCCCCCCCATGGAAAGCTCCGATCTCCTCCAAGACGAGATTGGGTTTGGCCTCCTTGGAAAAGATTTGTTGATTTCCTCTATTAGGAGATATCTCCAGATCTCCTTGGAAATCAAGAAGATATCATGATGTGTTTGATTTTCTAGATTGAAGAAAAAAAATCTAATAAAGAAGAAAATATCCAAATCTCTAATGGATCTTGATTGATGATGGATTTGAATTTCAAATTGTATCTAATGTTTTTCTATTTGGTGTATATTTTGATAAGAAAAAATATTCAAATTTTTATCTGCTACAATTAAAATTGTTTAGTTGATAAAATGACCCTTGTGCCCTTACACCATTAAGTCTAATGTTAATTCTAACTGTGGTCAAAGCGGTCAAGGGTATCTTTCTATAATTATGGCAAAAGTTTGATATGACAGTGTTATTAGTAAACATGAGGGTTGTTATTGCAATTTACCCTAAAAACAATAAACCTTCTAATTTTTTGGTTACTTATAACGGTGGTAAGATGACTGAGTTCATGTGATTCTTACCACCCAAGTTCAATCCACAGCATGGTAGCATCGTCAATCAAACAAACAAAAAAAAAAAAAAAATCACGTGCTGCCCAAAAAAAATGACAAATAATTGGTTCACACGTGTTAGTAACGGGAAGTGGATTTGATGCATGAAGCAGAAAACCGGTGGTATGACTTTATGAGCAATCTCCCACGTGCAAAACAGTGGTTGTGTGATTTCAGTTAAGTGTGAAGGAAGCAGGAATGGTTGTGTGAGATCGATCTTCGATTATGCAATTGCGGTGGGATCGGCGACGGACATCGTTGTCCGCCATCCTACAATATCAATAAGAATCAGAATAAGAAAAGCTATTAGCAATTTAGAGATGAAAGGAGGGATTTCAGTTACGGGTAAAAGGCGATGGAGTGGTCTTGTGATTGGAGTTCTCCTTCTAGTTATCCTCTCCATGCTTGTTCCTCTCGCTTTCTTGCTCGGCCTTCACAACGGCTTTCACTCTCCCAATCCCAATGGTAACCTCTAGATCTGCAACCTCAGATCCACATTAATTCTACTTCCTTCTTCTTTCAATCTACATTTTACTCCTTAGATCTCTATATGCATTTATGGAATGGATGTATCTATTTTTACTCTCTGTCCCTGATCTCTTTAATTTTGGGCTTCATTAGAATTGTGTTTGTGCTTGCAGGATACGTGCCTGTACATCCGACTTCTGTTTCAGTAAGCTAATTCATCTTCATTTTTCCATTTAATATCATCTTACTCCAGCATTTCCATTCATGTTTACTTTCATTTTCTTCTTCAATTGGAAATTAGAACGGTATTAGAGTTCGCGAGCAATACGAGATCGGTGATACCTTAAATCATTCTGAATCTGAGGTAATGCATGCCCTAATCCTATCACCGTTCTTTGAAAAGTGGCTTCAGTTGTCATTTTTTTCATGACTTTTTACTTTGCACTTTCCTTCTTCATTTCGAATAACTGAAAGCACAAATTTATTACTTATTTTATTTCTCTGATAGAAATATAGAATAAATAATAGTCCTATGATGGATGTTCTTTTGATTGTTTTTGCAGAACAACCATATTAATGATATCGTGGAATTATTAGCACCAAAGTTTCCAAAGGTTCATTTCATTATGCTCTGATGGTCAATACTTAAACTTCTTATACTGTTAATTAACCAAGAGACGAGTTATTATTTTGTATTTTATTTTATAATGGATGTTGATAATAGTTGCTTAGTTCAGTTATGAACTAACTGATTTCTTGTAGGCAATAATAAGTTAGCATTCCATAACTTGATTAATGTTAAACTCTGAGATTAATGGATGAATGGGTGGATTATCTAGACATAATTTGCTCATAGATAAAAGCAAACTTAATTTGTGGAGTCAAATGCCGCAGAATGCCTACTACTTTTCTAGGTTTCATCGTCGAGCAGGGAGTGTCTGATTTGATGTCTGTGAGGAAGTATGTCAAACAAGGAATAAAAGAGTCATTAAGTTTAGATAGCTATGCTTAACCTTTTGGTTGAATTATTTATGTATTTTTATTTAATACTTTTGAGCTTAAATCTAGATCAATGTCTGTAAATTTAGAGTTTAATTGTTATCATTTAAGTTATTCTTATAAAATAAAAGAAAAGGAGGGAGAGAAAACACTGCAGTTAACACATGGGTTTTACTATGTCAGTATGTCATGAACATCTTTATCAAACCTAGTTCTTGAACTATGAGGAATAGAATGCCTTTTAGGCTACTGCTGATTTGGTTGTAGGCTACAACTTGTAGCAGGAGAGTGACTAGCATCAACTGTTTCGTTTCTTGGGACTAAGATGATGATATGGTTGTCATAGCTGTGCCATGAATTAAACCTCTTGAGCAGTTGTCAACCTTCCTTGGTCTTTTAACATTTTGGAGTGAAATGATCCTTCTAAAAGGACCATGCTAAGGTGTAATGAAACTTGTAATCCAAATTTAGCATTGAAATAATGTTGAGAAATTTCATATCCATTTCACCTCTGTAGGGAGTATGTAAGAGTTGGCAAAGTTTGACCGATATTTTAACATTGATCTGGTTATAGCTTAGATCATAACATCCCATCTCTTATTTCTTTTTAGTTTTAGTTTACCCTCATTGGTTCACTTGCGGGATATATACTTCAGAACCCATTTTCCAATTATAAATTGTGTTTC
This sequence comes from Acer saccharum, assembly GCA_030490815.1. NCBI lineage: Eukaryota > Viridiplantae > Streptophyta > Magnoliopsida > Sapindales > Sapindaceae > Acer > Acer saccharum. The sequence continues at coordinate 8,999,561 of CM059875.1, read as the reverse complement.
TCCAAATAAATTGGTCTTATGTGAATTTCACCATACTGTTCTGCTATGTTTATAAAGTTTCCCTGTACATGTTTGTCAAAAGAATAGAGCCCAGATAATAACTTTTTTTCTTTTGTATTTACTTTTTTTTTTCTTTTATTCAGCTCACAAATGAATAATGTGATGCATGCCTCTTGACTTTTATATCTAGTTGCATTATTGACCTTAAAGTTTAATTTGGATTTTCAAATTACATCATAAAAAGTTTGTCCTGATGTTCGTGATTAGAACTCTCTGAAATTAGCCTTTATCCTTGGTTGAGAGCATGATGTATATTTTTAAAAATGAATGGGCATCCAGATTATGTCTAATCCTTTTGTTCTTATCTTATGATTTTCCTGTCAGAATGTGGTCAAAAACTTGACCAATGGAGCTAATAATGAAACCACTGGTAGGAATACCACACATGATAATCAGCATAAAAAAGGTCAGGCTGAACTTACTTTCTAGAAGTGTTGATAATTCATCCTTCCCTCTATATGATGCTTAGAATTCTCTCTTCCTTTTTTTTTCTTCCATGTTTTTAAATGATTAACAGGTATGCCAGTGTCCCCTCATGCTGTGCTGCCACGACTATCGAATATGAGTGTAAGCATGCATATTGATCATCATGCTTTGTAATTTTCTAGTGCTTGTAAAGCCTCTGAAATTATATGAATATTTTGTGCAGAATACTGGAATTGCTGGTACAGTCAAAGTCACTGACGCTGATGAAAATGAAAATTGTGAATTGAAATTTGGCAGCTACTGCCTTTGGCGTAAAGAACATAGAGAAGATATGAAGGATTCTATGGTAAAGAAATTGAAGGACCAGCTTTTTGTGGCTAGAGCATATTATCCTAGTATTGCAAAACTTCCATCACAGAATAAGTTAACTCGTGATATGAAGCAAAATATTCAAGAACTGGAGCGTGTTCTTAGTGAAAGTGCTACAGATGTTGATCTTCCACCGGGGTAAGTCATGGCAAGTTTTGTGTGATTTCTCTCTTGTCCACTTGATGAGTATATATGTCATCTACTTGTTAGATGTTTTCTATTTTGTCTTTGACATCCTTTTGTGCATCATGTATTTGCATGTTTTGTGAAAGTTATTTAGTTTGTGTACCTAATCGGTCCTTAACTTGGATTTTTTTTTTCTTATAATAACACTACCTATTAACTAAATGTTTCAGTTCCAATTATTTATTTATTTATTTATTATTATTATTATTATTTTTTTCCGTTGGTTCATTTTCTAATGTTATTTGTATGCTTTGGTTTATTGTGACTTTATGATGATGGAATATCCAAGTGATGCAGGACAAGAGAGGAAAGATAGGAGGGTAGAGATGGGGGAGAATCAGACTTGGGAAGGGGGGGGGGGGGGGGGGGTGGGTTGTGGGGGCGGGAGGGGGTGGGTGTTGGGGGAAGGGGGTGGTCAGATTTAGGAAAGGGAGAATTAGAATAAGAGAGACTAGGGTTTTAAAAATATCAATTCATTATTTCAATCATGCATATGACAAATAACAAGATTCCTATTTATAGGCAATCTAAACCAAATAAGATAACACTACACATAAGAACATAAGAATAAGTTTAAACCACTCTTGTCATATAAGAAAATTTGAATTCAAACCTAATCAAATCCTAATAAAACAAAAATTTCAGAATTCCTTTCTTATTCTTTATAACCAAGTCCAGGATAGGTTTGGTAATGTTCTGACTTCTGACTGTAGGCAAAGTTATATGTTTAGCTTTTTACCCATGCTGTTTATGTTTTGATGCTCTGGCCACTTGCGTTTGCATTTACACGGCATCAACACCGTCAAAATGCATCAAGTTTAATTTGGCTAGTGCTTTAAATTCCTAATATCGGTAAATTTGTAGTACTTTCTCACACATGCTTAACTTCACATTTGAGTGATGTCATTAGGATTGCAAAGAAATTACAGAAGATGGAAGCTACAATAGCCAGAGCTAAATCATTTCCAGTGGAATGTAATAATGTTGACAAGAAATTGAGGCAAATATTTGATATGACTGAGGATGAAGCTAACTTCCATATGAAGCAGAGTGCCTTCCTATACCAACTTGCAGTCCAGACCATGCCGAAGAGTTTCCACTGCTTGTCTATGAGGCTAACTGTGGAATGTTTTAAATCTCCTTCAGTTGATATGGAGCATTCTCAGGCTGACAAATATTCAGATCCCATATTGCATCACTATGTCATATTCTCCAATAATGTACTTGCGTCATCTGTTGTAATCAACTCAACTGTTATTCATGCAAGAGTATGTTTATGTTCATCATGCACTTTTGGTTATTAATAACTTAATATGCATAGTTTTGGTGAGGATAATGACTTATTAATCCTTTAATGCTTCAGGAAAGTAAGAACCTGGTTTTTCATGTGCTGACTGATGGGCAGAATTACTTTGCAATGAAACTATGGTTCTTCAGAAATACTTTCAAGGAAGCTGCAGTTCGGGTTTTGAACATTGAACAACTCAATTTGAAGTACCATGATAAATCAACTCTTTTACATCTATACTTACCTGTGGAGTTTCGAGTTGCCTTCCACAGTGTTGATAATAAACCAACAACCCATGATAGAACACAGTACATATCAATCTTTTCTCATGCACACTATCTTCTTCCTGAGATATTTCCAAGTTTAAAGAAGGTTGTGGTTCTGGATGATGATGTTGTTGTCCAGAAAGACTTGTCAGCGCTGTGGAACCTCAACATGGTAGGTAAAGTAAATGGTGCTGTGCAGCTATGCTCAGTGAGATTGGGTCAGCTGAAGAATTATTTGGGTGACAGTTTTGAGAAAAATTCTTGTGCTTGGATGTCTGGATTAAATATAGTTGATCTGGTCAGGTGGAGAGAGCTAGATCTTACCGAAACTTACCGAAGATTGGTAAGACAGGTGAGTGGTTTATGCTTTGTTATCTTTTCTGAGCAATTAGGATGGGAATCAAATCATGGTTTGATGATGCTAGTGTGTGTGTGTGTGTATATATGTTTTTGTATAAAAACTAAACTTTTTTTTTGGTAGTTGGTAAAAATTGATCAACTGATCCAATCTCCCAACCTTTCCTCTCAGATGCCATGCCTTCACCTTGTCCTGCAGGCAGCAGCTTCTCTGAAGGAATACTATTATAATTAGACCAGTAGTTTAGAACAATGACTAAGACTACTATGCTGTAAACCAAATGAAAACTTCTGACTCTTTTGCCTTCATTTCTGATATGACCGCAGGTGAGCTTGGGGGAGGGATCAACAGAAGCTATTGCTTTGCATGCAAGCTTGCTCACTTTTCAGGATCAAATTTATGCTCTTGATGGTGCATGGGCATTGTCAGGGCTTGGTCATGATTATGGGGTTGATATTCAAGCTATTAAGAAAGCTGCAGTGTTGCACTATAATGGAAACATGAAACCTTGGCTGGAGCTGGGAATTCCAAGATATAGGCTATATTGGAAGAAGTTTCTGAACCTAGAAGATCGATTCCTGAGTGAGTGCAATGTAAATTCATAGTGAGCTGGTGGTTCATACGTACGGTTAAAATTCCTGGGAAGATGGGGCTCAAGAAGTATGACTGTAAGGATATCCATTTTTTTGGGTGCTGCAAAAGTTTCTTTCAGCTGTTTTACCAAAAGTTATTGGGTAGCAACAAAGTGACAGCCAAGGCGAATTTGGCGAACATATATTTTGAGTTTTTGGAGAATGTTGAGTAGAAAAGTTTACATACTTTCCAGAGAGCATAAGGGATTGAGTTCCCTGGAGGCGGCTACAGTTGCTAGGTATGGAAGATTTCAGGTTTTGCAATGCTATTTGTTTGACAGTGCAGGGAGTGTTAGGAAGAGCTTCATTCTCTGCTTCTTGTTTAGGTAAATTGGATTAGGGTGAGGTGGGAGACCTTGACAAATAATTCTGTCCTAGGTGTGATTATTTTGTTCATTCAAAGGAAATCCTATAGCCATTTTATAATGTAAATGATTGCATTCAACAAGTCCTTTGGAAGAGGGGTATTCTTCTTTTGTGGTAGCCATTTGTTTGATTTAAAATTTATTTTTTGTTAGGTCATGCAAAAACTAATCGACTTATTTGATTATCCGTATCAAATTTATTTTATGAATCAATTGGTTCAACATTTTGCCTTGGCTGTGGTTAATTACTCAATCGGGACCGAAAAATTGTCACCAGATTTAATATTATTATATTCATCTTTTTATTCGTTTTATGTTGCGGATGCGGAACAAAGTGAAGGCGCCTTAGTAAAGGCCCAACGATTTTAAAGTGGGAGAGGGCTTGCTCGTTTTGCATCCATTCAACAGACCTTAAAGTATCTAACTTTCTCTGGATATGGTTTGACTATTCATTTTTAATTACTTATTTTTGAAGAGATTGACTATTCAACTTGATAGTTCAGTACGCATGTACAAGATTGACCTGTTGCATCAATTTTTGAGATGGCTATAAGCAGGTCGTCGCTCAGCCCATCTATGAAAGCACTTGATTCAAAAATTAGCAAAAGATGCGGATAATGAATATACTTGTTTGTTTTGGAAGAAGGCTAAATATTAATGATCTTGGTTCATGGGTTGAAAACACGTAAAAAGAGTCCATGATCCAAAGTTATTTAATGTAGATTTTGTTCTTGATTTTCGAAGCAGCTCAAAATGACTATATTGAATTAAAAACAGGAAAAAAGGGTACATGGAATGGAAGTCCCAAGTGCAGGTATAGCTAGTGGGTGTAGCGATGTGTAGTAGTAGTAGTAGCAGTAATTGTATGGAAGGGCCTCCAAGCAGAAGCAGTAAGCAAGCAAAGGTCTTTCCAACCAAGCTTGAGGGTGCCATTGTCCTCAACCAAGGTGTAACCATCAGATGGGAACATACCAAGCAGTAGTGTGGCTTGTGTAGCGGCATTTCCAGCTAGAGAGATCCCCTTGAAACCTGACTGTTGCAACTTCTCCCTCCAGTTGTGAATCTTCACCTCCCCACTTCTTGACGGTCCTCCCACTGCAAGCACGTTTCTTATTTCTCTAGAGAGCAGCTGCTGCTCCACCACGTGCCTCTCTTCGCTCTCCTCTCCGTAGCTTGCTCCTAGCGAGTCGAATAGCGCCGAGTAGTAGTGTATCGCCTCCACAAACCTTCCCAGGAATGAACCAGCCGGGCTCAGGTCCTGTTCCACTACCGTCACCACTTTCGGTGCTAATCTGAATCCATCCACAACAACAACATGAACATGCATGCAACTCATGTTAGGGACTCTTTAATCTTTATAATTACATCAAAACATAACAAAATCCAACCCTACGTGATCACTATATCCAGAAACATATGTTAATCATGGTTTTAAAAAACATCAAACATTTAACTGTGACAAGTATATATATATATATATATATATATATACGTATATAGAATTGTTCCATTAAATTTGGAGATTAATTACCTCTGCAAAAGCCATAGTGTATTGGTATCAGAACCAGTAACGTCGTATAGAGAATGCTGCAACCAGTGGACGGCGACGGCTTCCCTCTTGTTGACGTTGAGCCTCTCTGGGTCCAAGTTGCCAACTTTTTCAGCAACTGGATAAAACTCGAAGGGAAGGCCGAGTTTGTCGGCAAAATCAGAGAGACGCTTGCCGGTGGCTTCGAGAGCATCGACAGAGGTGCCAAGGCCAGTGAGTCGCACGTAAGGAGGCCCCCCTGGTCTAGAAGCAAGGATATGAAAGAGTCCAGGCCATTGAAGGCCTTGCATGATGTCCAGATCTATGATGTGCACCCTCTCCTCCCTCTCGAATGCTTCCTGTATCGCCTGATTGGCCGTGAAATGAGAGAACTTGACAAAAGGGCTTATACCATTGAAAACCTGGAAGGCCGAAACCATCTTCTGAGCATGAGTTTGGGGCAGCGAAGGCATGGCCGCATATATTCCTAGGCATGAGCTCACCACCCTTGCGGACATTGCTTCCGAGAAATATGCAGCCACACGTTGTGCAGAAGTCCCATAGGGCGTCGAGAGTTGAGAAATCTCCAGCAGCATCTTGTTTGCATCCTCAAAGTTATCGGCCGACACGGCCTCCGCGCACTGCAAAAGCAAGGTCAGCAGGTGCAAACCTTGTTCGTCTCTCTTCTGCTGGCGAATCTCTTCTTTTCTCTCTCTAATGCTCGCACAAGACGTTGGTGTTGGTGTTGGTGTTGGTGTTGGTGCTGTACATGTTGTTGGCGTTGTAGCTGTCGTCTCTACTACAGGCGAGGAGTTTTCCTCCTCTTGTTGTTGTAGTTGTTGATCCTGCTGTTGAGGTTGAGGTTGAGGTTGAGGCGGAGGCGGAGGCTGAGGCTGAGGCTGAGGCTGCTGTTGCACCTGATTCAAGGAGAGGGATGACTGATGATGGTCGTGAAGTTGGGTGGGGAGTTGCGTCAATCCCCAGTTCATCAAATAGGAGGAATCGTAATTAGGGACAGAATCCAGATTGAGCGTAAGGCCAGAAGAGCCATGTTGCTGCTGCTGCTGCTGCCTTTGAAGTAGATGAAGAGGCAAGGTCTCTTTTCTTCTCTCCAATGGGTCAGTAAGAGAGTGGAGCCTGTATTCAAGGAGAGCAGCAAGATTGGGGTTGCAAGGATAAATGATCTCCCTAACGTTGTGGATAAGCTGAGGAATGGAGACGTTGGTGGAGTTATTGATGAGGTCCTTTATGATGCCGTCGATCCACGCCGTGGCTGAGCTATCTTCCATGGCTGTAACACTGGTGGTGGTGGTGGTGGTGGTGGTGGCAGTGGCAGTACTGGCCGGAATCAGGCTGATCCGATTTCGCTCTGGTGGGAACAAGGGCAGACCAGAGAATCCACAAACAGCAGGGGGTTGGATTTGTGGATTAGGAGTTGTTGTCATTGTTGCTGATGTAGCGGTAGATAAAAATCCAGACCCGCCTGACGTCATGTTGGTCAAGTTCGTCAAATTCATATTATTGATAGTGGAGTAGTTGAGGGCGGTCGGAGTCCTTCTTGGCAATGATCTATTATTGTAATTATAATCACCACCAATACCATTGAGCTGCACCTCCATCTCCATCTCAGAAGCCATTCTCTTTCTCATCATCTTGCCGTTGCTTCCGGTGCTATTGGAAGCGCTTGTCATTGACGTTGTTGTTGTTGGGCTGACATTAACAGCTGATTGTTGGCCTTTAACAGTCAGTAAACCACAAGCAGCCATGGATTTGAAAACAGAGATCCTGAGAGTTGGTGGGGAAGTACTGAGGAAGGCTGTGGTACAGGTTCTTCATAGCCAAACAGATAAGGGTGTGAGGATTGAGACAGTGGGGCTTTGGGATTCTTCTTGACTTGCTCAACTCTCAACTCTTAACACGATCTTCTATGCCTTTTTCTCTTATTTCACATATTCACACATATTATAATATAAGTTCGCCGAAACTATGCCTTTTGGATGCTTCTGATCATTTTCATAACCAAGAAGAAAGAGCTAGCTAGGGGGTGAAGTGAGTGGTGCTAAATGGTGTTGGGAACTTGGGTGGGGGTACTGGATGGCTGTTAGCTTTGCGTCTTTGCGTGCTTGAATTTATTGGCAGTGCCTACTGCCTAGTAATATATATATATATATATATATATATATATATATATATATGAAATATTGAAAACAGTGGTACACTGCAGCTAATAAATAGTAAGGTAAGAGCAGGTGAGGAGGAGGTGATGGGCTGGCAATAAAGGGTGCAAATTAAACTAGTAACAAAGCTGTGAAATTAGCACTTGTGTGCTGGGGATATATATTCATGGCCTCTTGTTCGTCGTCGTTGCTTGTTTGACGTCTTCGAAACCACACTTTCAACGACCATTACTATGATCCTCCTCTCCCCTCCTGCATTACCAAGCACCCCAAACCCACTTCTAAAATTATTATATTCATTAATTCCCATTTGCACCCCCCAACTCTATCTCCTTCATTCAATTCGATTTGATAGGATATATAATTCTCTACTCGATACATTATCAAATTGAATGAACACCTTTTACCGCCGGTGATTTATCATTCCATAGAAATCTTGTCTTCATATGAGCTTAACTCCATCTAACAAAATGATCGAGATTACAACTGATTAAGCACATTATTCATTACCAATCCACCCTACGAAATTAATGATGAAGACATGATGTAATTTTTTCATCACCCTGCAGTGTACCAACACCCTCATTTAATCTCTCAACACGCGGGAATTGAAGAAGTTAAAAAAAACAAAACATAATGATGCACTTCGTTAAACTGGTTTCTTCTTTTTTTGAGGATAAGAAACTCTATCTGGATTCGTGAAATTGAATTGATGTTACCATGCGAAACTATTCAAAGATATTGGTGCAAAATGTGATAAAAATTACAAGATATCATCATTAAATCATCATCAAAGATTTAGTCTTCATTGGAGAAGGGGTCATTAATGGGGTATTTTTTCTAATAATACTCTCAAAGGGGATCTTTTGAAAAATGTTTTTACTTAAACAAACCTTCACACATGACACATCTCATTATCTTAACATTTAATATCGATGAGGATCACTATATGTATTTTTCCTTTTGTTTTTTGTTTTTTTTTTTTTATAGAAAATAACAGCAGAAGAGTTATATTTCAATATTACAAGTGCACATGCACTGATAAGAATAAATGCGAAATGTGAAAACATTCAACATTTCTCGGAAAAAACAAAGCCTAATTTGAGTACATTTATATATGTTTTACTCGTTATGTCATTTTCAGAAATAAATTTCCAGACGACATTGGTAAACGTTTTAAATTATATCTGCAAACATCGTATGCCTATTAACCCCTTGCTTCGTTAATAGCAAGAACAGTGCATCACCATATATATAAGACCAACACAGAACTATTGTTAGAAATACTACTACATGTCTAAATAATAAGAATAAAATAAATGCAATGGGCACAAGACAATAAATCAAAATGTCCCTTTGATGGCTTATAATCCTAATTTTGATTAAATTGATGTAATTTGTCAGCAAAGCTGTAGATGAGGAATCTGGCCAGGTATTGGTTAATTTTTGAGAGTTGCCATGGGCGGAGATGGAATTATTGAAATAGAAAACTAGAAAGGAGAAAGGAGAAAGGAGAAAGGAAATCAAAATCAAATAATATACAACGTGACAGGAGAGAGAGGAGAAGGAACTGTCAAACCTCACTTCCCAAAAAATGCAACGTAGTGTTTGACATTTTGCATGATGCTGCATCATCACCCATCAACTTTATGGAAATTGATTATTTTAATTGAATAGTGTATAGACTATAGACTATAGTAGATGTGTTCTTTTAAACTTTCCTTGTTGTGATCTGCTCCTCGCTTTATTTAATTTTTGTTTTTGTTTTTGGCCTGTTTGACTCCAGCGAACCAAAAAAGAACAAGCTTCACATTTAACGAGGATTTATAAAATTTACTACTTGGACATAACAGTAATAAAATCGGCATGCAAAAGTTAAACGTCTTTTAGAGAATCGTCCTTTTTCATCCCAGTCTCTCACGGAAATACAAGTTTTATTTTCTCCAACACGTGAGAGGGCACAGCAAACGAGGTAGACATGGAAAAATCTCAACCGCATCAGTCCTTTTCAAACCTCTGAGGCTCTGATTTCATTTTATTGCCCTACCAATGTCTTTTGTGGTGGTCCCTCAATCACTGCTCATTAGTTCTATAACGGGGCTAATGTTGTATATATATGTTTTTGATAATGAAATCACTTAAAAACTTGCTGGAGCCTGGAAGTAGATTATTAGAATATTTTCATCTTTCCATCACATGAGACACGAGAGAGTACTATTCCAAACTTACTTTTTTCTTGTATTCTTCCTTCCTGTGGAATTGCATGTAAGGTCAACATCTCCTCCTCCACGACGGATAAAGTCACATCAATCTTAACCACTTATTCATTCGGACCTAGGATTAATTAATTAATTAGCTAGGGATATGATAGAGATGAGTTGAGATTATTGAAATTGATTAAATAATTGAGTTGGTTAATTAAGAGCAGAAGAGGTGGGGCGGGCTGGGCCATTTAGAGAGACAAGAATGGCCACGTGAAATGGCGGTGGACTCACATGGAGAGAATTTCACATTGCGTTAAAATATATTCATGCAGAAGAGGCTGATAAACATGTATCTGCTAGCAAAAGGACGCACCATGTCGTACCAAACATTCCCATTTTTACAATACAACAAATGTATCCATTTCAATTTGTTAATAGAGAAAAGCGAATGCGGCTCATTGTATAACGTCAAATTTTCCCTTAATGAATATTTGATTGATTCATATCTACTATTATTGCTTCCTTGCTTCTGTATTTATTTACTAAAATCCATCCAAAACACTATGGACTATGCAATCACAAATTAATTTGGTGGTTTTCAGTTCCAACTGGGCTTTTATTAAATAGGCCCATTAAAGTGAACCAAATGGGCTTGCTCCTGGGCCCAATAATCCACAAAGAGCCCTGATTCCTTAATCACTCTTGCTTGGCCGTCGGCTTCTCTGATGCAGATCACAATTTGTCTTCCTCAAAGCTCACCAGGTACTTTCTGCTTACGCTTTGCTTTCTTTTAATTCCTCTTCAAAACTTGATAATGGCGATTTCATTTTTCACGTATTCATTCATTTTATGCTTTACTTTTCATTTTCTTTGCGGCTGTTCCAACAATGTTAACTTATGCGCAAACAATTGATTGTGGATATTACATTCAATTTTTTTTTTTTCTCTTCTACTTAATTTACATAGAGTAGAAACCGAAAATAATACTGTTTTAAACAAGATAATTTAATCATTTCACAGATTTTGGAATGCCTACAACTGTGCTTTAGCAAGATTTCCTTATCATATAACATCAATGGCATTCATTCCTAGTTCAAATTTTATGTAAACTATTATGTATTCTTCAGGTGAAGTGAGAAATAAGAAGAAATTAATTAATCATCATTGATTTTTATTTTTTTTTAATTCCATTTGATGCTGAATCAATGAGATGTCATGTTATTTGTGTGGTCTTCAAGCATCCAGACGTGACGAACATATAAAAAAAAACAGGAGCAAGATGGTGTATTTTCCGGAAAAGATACAATAGAAGATAGTGATGATGATGGCAAGGAATACAATGCGAAGGGTGGCAATATCATGGCAGAATGGATTGATAACAAGCATAGCATCTGCAACAAAGAGCCTTCATACCACAAAGGACAACCACAGTTGCAAAATTATAATGTCTCCACCACTTGTCTCTCTAGACCTACCAGACATATGGTCTTCTAACTCTAACCAGTATGATTCTATCCCGCCTCAGAAATTCTGTAAGTAGCTCTCTTTCTACATCTCACTAATGACATGCTCCAAGTACCTGAAACATTTTTCTCTTGGTTTATCGATTTTTTTTCTTCTTGTCTGGTTGGATCAGAAGTCCTACATGTTACACTTAACTTGTAGTTGCAGTGGGAACTTTAACTACAAATCCATCCCATGTATTAGATTTGGATTATATCTAATTTCCCTTAATTAACCTTTGTGTTTCTATAGTTTTGATTTTTATGCTGATATAATGTCAAAATCAAGAGGATTATGTTAAGTGTTCATTGAATTTTGTTTTAAAGTTAATTCTTGGTGTTGCCTGGTTTATTTTTAAAATTTGACACTACTGTTAAATTTTTCTTGGTATATCAACGTCTTTCGCCATTATCCTGAGTTATCCTTTCTCTTACCTTTTTTCTTTCTTTTTTTTGATTTTTAAGATTCATTGTGTTTGACATTTGACATTTTACTGTAGCCAATCAACAGATCGCTACTGTAATTGATGGAAAATCAATTGCAGAGGATATCAGGTCAAGTATAACTAGTGAAGTAAGGAGAATGAAGGAATCTATTGGTAAGGTACCGGGCTTGGCTGTAATTGTGGTGGGCCAAAGAAGGGATTCGCTGATTTATGTCCGCAACAAGATAAAAGCTTGTGAAGAAACTGGAATCAAGTCTATGATGACTGAATTGCCTGATGAATGTGCAGAAGATGAAGTTCTTTCTGCTTTGTCAAATTTTAACGAGGATTCGTCCATTCACGGTATTCTTGTACAGCTTCCCCTACCACAAGTAATTTCTACAACTATGATATGATGAAATCCTTACTTTACAGCCTCTCACATCTTTTGTGAAGGCAATTGTGTAGCTAATACCTTGGATATATTTGGGTCTGAATTTTCCGAACTTGTTCTGGTGAAATATCTTGGAGAGTTCCAGTCTATAGATTTAGTGGATAGGCTTGCTGCTTTTTTTTTAATAATTCTTTTTATTGTTTCTCTTCTATTATTAATAAACTTCCATAAGTGGCTCTCAATTGTTGGCCTACTTCTGTGAAAATATTTCAGAATCTGCCCTTGATAGATCCCATCCCATCTTGTAGATATCCATACTAGTAATAGCATCTACTTTAAATAGGTTTGTTTTGCCTTACAAAATAGATGATCTTAATCATCCAAGCTCTTTGTGGTGGATTGTAATTAGTATTACCTGTTAATTTGTATATGTTTATATATATATATATATATATATATATGTATATATATATATATTTCTTTTTTGCTTTTGAAAAAAGGGAGAGCTATCTCTTAGATGTTCATTTTAGGTCAGTTATAATGTCGACTATTTGCAATATGTCTGATACAGCATCTGGATGAGGGGAAGATATTGAATGCACTGAGTTTGGAAAAAGATGTGGATGGCTTCCATCCTCTAAATATGGGGAATCTAGCCATGAGAGGGAGGGAACCACTATTTATCCCCTGCACTCCAAAAGGTTGCATCGAGTTATTGATCAGATCAGGCGTGGAAATAATTGGGAAGAATGCTGTGGTGATTGGGAAAAGCAACATTGTTGGATTGCCCACATCTTTGTTGTTGCAGGTAATACTATATTTTCAGAGTAACACAGTGATCACCTGCAATTATGTCTTTTTTATTACTTGGTTAGATAAAAATAGTCACTTTTGGGCAGATAAACATATTCTTTCTTACACTTTTGGACAGAGGCACCACGCAACTGTCAGTATTGTACACGCCCTCACAAAAAACCCTGAACAAATCACTAGGGAAGCTGATATTGTGATCACAGCTGCAGGAGTGCCTAATCTAGTTCGTGGCAGTTGGCTGAAGCCCGGAGCAGTTGTTCTTGATGTTGGCACCTTTCCAGTTGACGTGAGTGCTAGATCAATCATCATTTTGATTGTTTTATGAGGTTTTCACATCTTTTGAGCATTGACTTATGAAAAGAAGAAGAAATTTAATCTCACATTTGATTTGGATAACGTCTGAGTGACTGACAAAATATGTATCCATTCATGGACAATGTAATGTTGATTGCTAAAGGCTAAAGCAATCAACGTCACATTGTTTCCGTCTCTGAGATCTGTTTCAATTTGGTTCTAAATTGCTTTTATGAATGGCCAGGACCCCAGCAGTGAATCTGGTTATCGTCTAATGGGAGATGTCTACTATGAAGAAGCAGTGGAGTTAGTGTCAGCCATTACCCCTGTGCCTGGAGGAGTTGGACCCATGACCATTGCCATGCTTCTCTCTAATACTCTTGATTCTGCCAAACGAACATATGACTTTCATTGATTGTTAAAATATCCTAGTTAAAAGATTATATGTAGCAGCATTTTGTATAATCGTTGGCTTTGGGGACAAGAAATACAAAATTTTTTGAAAAGGAAAAGTGCTGTTCAGTTGATTTTATGCTATTCTAGTTTTTTAATTATTCTTAATTTCCTCAAAATTATTTCCAAAATAATGTAGCTCTGATGTTCCTTGTCCAAATCAAGGTGCATAATAAAAAAAGCACGGTTAATTGACCATCTTATCACTGGCACACTTCATCAAGCGACAGAGCATGAAAAACTCTCATGCATACCAAGCTTGAAAAAGGTTATGCATGAGCATGTTCTTCAATCCATAGCTTTTGCTAAACCTAACATCCTTGATTCAAAAAGAATTATTACGTTGGTAGTCGAGCATCATCCGTTATATTTTTATAGTTACATATAACAGGAATTGATTCTACTAATTGCAAGGTAATATACAGATGTAAATTCAGGTTGTCTTTCTTCATCAATCGTCTGAAGCAAGTCCTTGTAATGAACGATACCAAAGTGGGCAAACCAGCCTCTGAAGATATGAATACAAAATCACTCAACAAGCAGAATCTGTCATTTGGTTGCAATCTGGAGAGGCTCCTCTCACCCTTCCTCTTCGTTCTTAGACTGCACTGGCTCGACCACTGGCGGTATGCAGTCCACTTTGTAGCGCAGGGCCTAAACCAGAAAGTAAAATGGAAAATGTCAGGAGATACTGAGCATACATCTTGCCAAAGGTATGTTATGTTGCTCTCATCTCTTTAGTTCTTTACCAAGTAAAACATAAGATATAAGAGATTCGGTAAATATCATATTGTCAAGTCCAGAATCAAGAATCTTAACAAATTTCTTATGTTGGTTTAGCAAATCTATAAATCTCTATGTTCAGAAAGATGCCCGTAGCTTGTAGAGACTAGTATGCTTTATTGGTTATAAAGTTCCTGATGAATGATTGTGAAAATAACTTAAGATAAACCTTCAAATACATCCTGCCAACCTTTTTAAAAAATGTTGAATATGTATTGTCCCAAACGAGTTTGTAATTCCCCTCCATGCATGTACAGAAGTTTCCCTGCAGGAATATCAATGAAATTGGTGATAACTAATTATCACATTGTAAAAAATTGTTAACCAAATGCTAGGCAGTAGTGCAGTGCAGCAACTCACTTGGTCAGACTCGTATCGACGGTAAGGTAATATCAGCTGAGGGATAACCGTCCAACCCCATTGTAACATAAATAAGCAATAAAAGTCAATAATAAAAGAGAGCAGAAACAAAATAATAAAGAATAAAAAATATATTAAAAAAATGAAAGGGAAAATAAGGAAGCTACAGCAGGGTTTGAAGCATATTGAGAATGAAGGGGACTTGAACTGAACAAATTAAAATTAAAGGGTTAGTAATATAAAGATTATCATAGTGCAACTTACAGTTTTCTCTCCAGAGGGATTTGTGCACTCCACACTAAAGCCAATATCCTGACAGCAATGAAATAAAGTTCAATATCATAAAAATAATTTATCAATCACAAAGTCATGCAACTTTAACAAATACAGCATATGAGATCCATCTGATAAAATTAATAATCACACTCTTTACTTTTGTAAAGCAATAATATCTACAGGCAAAGGGACAATTTCGCTATTACTGATTAAGCAATTACATAACTACTATTAATTTTAAATTTCCTTCAAAACTAATTTGAATATCAGACGTAAAAAGAGAGAAACCTAAATCCACTAAGTTGATTATGATTCAACATATTTACCACTTTTTCTCTAGAGAAGAGGAAGCTTTGCAAAATGAATTTTAAAAGGTTTCAATTTATCCTTAATATATATATATATATATATATATATTAGTAGCTTTCAAATACGGGATCCTGGATTTGTTGAAATTTCCAGGATCCCTTTTCCGACACAAGGTGATGAGACATAAGGGACCCACATGTGAGGTGATGGGGCACAAGGTGAGAGAAAAAGAGAGATGGCATGATGTGAGGTGAATAACAGAAAGAGAGGGGGTATGGTGGACTATGGGCCCCATATTTTAAATTGAAATTTCTGGGATCCCTTTTGGCCGTTGGATTGATCCCAATTCAACAGACAAAAAAAATGTCTCACACTATTTTTTTTAATAATGGGGACCACAGTCCACCACACACCCTCTTTCTGACATTCACCTCACATCACGCCATCTCTCTCTTTCTCTCACCTTGTGAGTTGTGTCCCATCACCTCACATTTGGGTCCCTTGTGTCTCACCACCTTGTGTCAGACTGTTGGATTGGATCCAATGGCCAAAAAGGATCCCAGAAATGTCAACAAATCTAGGATCCTGTATTTGAAAGCTATTATATATTAATATATATATATATATATATATATATATATATTTAGAGAGAGAGAGAGAGAGAGAGAGAGAGAGAGAGAGAGAGATAAGAAGACATTTTCAGAAGAAAAAAAATTAGGAACAAAAGCATTAGTTTTCATTCATAAATTTGCAAGAGAGCATCTATCAAGTGACACCAACAAAAGAGTATTATATTTTGCATAAAAAAAACTGAGGGCCTCTTCCATGAGAACCTCAATCCCCTTATGTCCTTAGTATATGTACATAAATATAATTCATGAGCCACTAAATTGCCACTTCACTCCTCTAAGACTTGCCATTTCTAGGCGTCTATACAAAGATAGGCAATTGTCTGATTTGTCTCTCTTAAAAGAAAAGACATTTTCTGAAGTTTTTTTAGGAACAAGAGCATTAGTTTTCATTCATAAATTTGAAAGAGAGCATCTATCAAGTGACATCAACAAAAGAGTATTAGATGCGCACCTCAATCCCCTTATGTCCTTAGCATGGGTACATAAATATAATTCATGAGCCACTAAATTTCCATTTCACTCCTCAAAGACTTGCCATTTCTAGGTGTCTATACAAAGTTAGGCAATTGTCTCTCTTATGACAACCCCAATAACCATTCAATTATTTAAAATAACTTATATGAACTTCAAATTCTGCAGTTCATAAAACATGCTCGACTTCTCTGCTTAAACAAATCAAGATTACTTTAACTAATTAGAGACCACCAAAACCAAAAAACTTGGCTAGAATTTTCTTAAAACAACTAGTACAAACTCAGCGATACAGAACTTATTCCTATAACAGCCCATCCCTGTACTCATTTCCCATATGGCCATTCCCCAACCCCTCAGTGGTTTACCAAATATTTTTCAAAAAAAATTCAATTCAGCTTTTACTCAATTAAAAGTAAAGATACTAATTCCACATCATTTGAACCTTGCCATTTCATCCATCACTCTCTTGAACAAATGTCACCGCAGCAAACTTTACATGATACTTCTTGTGAGTTAAGAACAGTGTTTTAAAAAGACGAGGCGAGGCAGGTTGAGGCGTTTGAGGTGAGGTCGCCTCAATTTTGAAATGTTAAATAGTGCAAAAAAAAAATTAAATTACATGGTAAATATGATGACATGGTAGGGGAATGTGAAGAGAAAAAAAAAAAAAAAAAAAAACTTTAGGGCTTGGTTCTGCCATTGTTGAGCTTGAGGGGATGTTGTAAGGGTTTCTTTAAATTAATTTTGATTTGGACAAAAATGCCCTTAAAGTCACAGCCCCAAACTCACCGTTTTTAGTCATCAAATAAATCATGCTCCACAACCCAAAACTTATGCCACTGCCTCATCGCTGTAAGGCGGTATTAGGTTTAGAAAGCCTTGAGGTGCGGTGGACGGCCGAGGTGGTGTGAGGAGCACCTCAAGGAAGCCACAGCGGCCAATTTTTAAAACATTGGTTAAGAAATGGAATACTAGTAGAAACAGAGGAAGATCTCATAACATAAGCATGTCAATAGTGCTGTAAGTGCATATAGATACCATCACCTCTAGTCTACATGAATTTGAAGCACCACGAATGGACAATTAAGCAATAGACAGTAATTCTGAATAGTATATCAAATTCTACAACAATAAAAATATTACTAACAATAACATGATCAACTGAACACCACAATTAAGATTCACTAGGTCAGATGGAAAAGAAATGGTTAGAGAACCATACCATGTTCATCTTGCCTTGAATCAAAGAGAAATCCCAAGCTATGTACGAGTTAACTGATTCCACCATAAGTGAGACCTTAAAATATTGCAATTAAAAAGTCATAGTTCAGTTTCAGCAAAGCATACCAACTCCAAGGACAATAACAGTCATATCAAATATAAAAAAAAAAATGAATTTTTTTTCTAACAAACCAAGTTGGCTAACATCTTAAATACACAACACAGTGCAACCTATAAATGTTTTCTTAATTTCACAAAATGTTTCCATATATCTGTTTCATATAGTCATGTTTGCATGCTAACTGCTAAATGAATATCTATAAAGCAATTGTAATACCTGTTAATCTAATATACGACTACAAATAAGTAAGGAATGTTTTATTTACAAGCAATTGTGGGGATTGTATATATGCTTTCATGAATAGAAGTAAAAAAATTATAAATAAAAAAGAAATGTTTCAATGAATTAATGTTAATGAGAGATGTTCTGCTAAACTTGAGAACACGAAAGATCTCAGAAATAACTGGGGTTCCTATCTAGATATGAAACTGTGTGGTTTTGTATGATTGATTAAATTGTTTCACAAGATCAATGAAACTAAATGAGCACCTAAAAATTATTGAAAACCTATAAACCCAAGCTTTCAATTCATACACACATAAAAGAGTTGTTCGAGCCGTTGTCCTTTGGTGCTCCATCTAAAGCAAATATAAGGCTGTTGGAAAGAGTTGACCGGATCTCCTTGAAATCTGGTCAAGAGGATTTCTAGGAATCAAATCCTAATCATTGTCTATATATAGAAACATGAGTGTAATTAGCTGTATGATTGTGATTTGTTAGATTAGAATCTGTAATTTGCTTTAATCTAGTCCTAGGAATTAGTTGTTAGCATTCTATTTAAACAAGGATTGTAACAATCATGATTAATCTTCATGGTATCAGAGCCTGGTTTCCACTCTGAAACCTAGGCAACTTATTCCGATTCTAAAAGTTATAAGGACTTAATCCTAGTTCTTTTCATTATCCTTCTTTGCTGGTATCATCATGTCTGATACTAACTCTACCAACTCAATCCGGTCACTCCGATCACCATTTAATTCGAATCACTACAATCAAACTGAATGAAGATAATTTTTATCGCCGATCACTCTCGGTGCACATGTATATCCGTGGGCGTAGGAAAATTGACTATCTAACTGGTTCTAAGAAGGAGCCTAAATCTTCTGATGCCCGGCATGCCACTTGGGATGCAAAGAACTCAATGGTTATGGAATGGCTAGTCAACCCAATGGAGGAGGATATTAGTTCCAACTACCTTGGTTATTCGACAGCCAAAGAGATGTGGGATATCTTACTGAGATATGTATTCAGATATGGGCAATCAATCCTAGATTTATGAGTTGCAGCTCAAGCTTGGAGAGTCAAAGCAAGGGTCCATCACAGTCACAAAATACTTTGCTAGGTTAAAGAGGCTGTGGCAGGACTGGTACAGTAAATATACTTGGAAAGATCTAGTGGATGGGGCTCATTATCAGAAGGTGTCAAGGTGGTTGACAATACTCGGGTATTCCGCCTTCTAGCCGGGTTAAATGCGGAATTTGATGATGTTAGAGGTAGGATCAAAGGCAGGAAGCCTCTTCCACCTCTCAATGAGGTTTTTGCAGAAGTTCGAAGAGAGGAGAGTCGACGAACCGTGATGTTGGGAAAGAAGGGGAAGTTGGTGAGTCCTGTTGAGGCATCTGCCTTGGTCTCACAAGACATCTCTGGCTATAAGGCTTTTGTCCGCAAGCCTGAGGAGAAGACAAAGGTATGGTGTGACCACTGTCACCGTCCACGCCACACACACAAGATATACATGCTGGAAGCTGCATAGTAAGCTGGAAAATTGGAAGCCCACTGACAAGTCATATACAATCTCCTCTTGTGCAAACAATGTTGATCAAGTTATATACAAGCTTGCATGGAAGACGTCTACAAGCCAGCTTGAGGGGGAGTGTTGGAAAGAGTTGACTAGATCTCCTTGAAATCTGGTCAAGAGGATTTCTAGGAATCAAATCCTAATCATTGTCTATCTATAGAAACATGAGTGTAATTAGCTATATGGTTGTGATTTGTTAGATTAGAATATGTAATTAGCTTTAATCTAGTCCTAGGAATTAGCTGAGCATTCTATTTAAACAAGGATTGTAACAATCAGGATTAATAACAAAAAATATACTTTTCTTCTCAAATCTTCAAAGGCATTTCTCTTAAAGGCTATATAAAGATGGGAATGCAGGATTTACATTTCATAACAATAGCTTTGTTATGCAATATGAATTACATATTATCCACTATTACCTCAGAGTACAAAAGGCATCATATACAATTTATGCTCCTTATTTAGAGTTTTCATATAATATGGATATAATATATTCACAAAGAGGCTCATGTTAACAATTCAGACTAATTTCAGTACATAATAAGCATTATACAATGACTCTCAAAGATATATATCCAAACAGATTTGAAAGAACACCTCATAACTTTTCCCAGCTGGAACACTGACTTCCTTGTACTCCTCGTTATTCCTGATATGACAAACTAACAGTACATAATCCGAATTCACTGAAGTTGACACTACTGGTACCAATATTAACCAAAATCACTAAAACTTACCTTGTTTTCAAATCACCTGCAACCTCTGCAGAAATAAAGAAGGGGGAATTTGCAAAGACCTCACTGGTACAAACCAACATTCCAATTTATACATAAGGCTGATGGCCATGTAGTGACAGTGCAAAAGCCTTGGGCCAAACATCACATATAGTAAAGTTCATACTATAGAAAACATGTGTAAGCTACCATAAACATAGATACAGCTGGTCGATTTTTCCCACAGAAATTTTACACATTTTTATAATAAAAATATCTATGCATCAAAAATCTTGCTGGAAATCAGTCAAGGTAGACACCATTTATTTGTCCAGATGAAAAGAAAATCAGAAATATGAAAATAATGACTGAAGGGGTCAAGAAAATAATGGGTCCCATGGCAGGTTCTAGATGATACAATAGTACTTTCACTAGCTCTCATTAGAGCATCTTGTTTGCAGAACTCCTGGATTTGAAGAAAATGAAGTTTCTGTACATAAGAGTATTCTCATAATTTTATAAAATTAGGTCTTAGGGCTAGTGGGCACTCAACTAAAAAAAAAATACAGAGAATAAATAATGTAAAGCCTCACTAGATACCATTACATTTTGAACCCTAGCACTCCATTTTTTCTAAAACGATGAGTATCCCAATAGAATCCAATTGTAATCTTACATTTTCTTGATTTTGGAGTTAGACATGTTTGTCATAGAAAGTTGTCCCTTTAATAGGATATAAGTAGGATTACCATTCAACAAGTATGCTCCACGGGCAGTTACTAAACTAATTTAAGCAAACTCTAATGACACTCAAATAATTGCCAGAATCC
Organism: Acer saccharum; assembly: GCA_030490815.1. Classification (NCBI taxonomy): domain Eukaryota; kingdom Viridiplantae; phylum Streptophyta; class Magnoliopsida; order Sapindales; family Sapindaceae; genus Acer; species Acer saccharum. Next base: position 8,978,301 of record CM059875.1, on the reverse strand, counting down.
ATTGATTCTTCTTAATTTCATGCATGGTTGTGCACAATAACGGTCCACAGCCAACTGTTCATGAAACCAATTCATTCTTTTAAATAGTCTGTTGGAACAAAACCCCTGGCATGACTTTCCTAATCCAAACAATTCATTCTTTTAAATAGTCTGCTGGAACAAAGCCCCTGGCATGACTATCCTAATCCTTACAAACTGATCTTTGAACATGCTAAAAAAGTTCCTTTACAATGCCGGAAAAATATCTTGTAGGAGCCAATAACTGTTCTCTACTTCCTTTTCTCTTCTTCTCCTTTCTATTTTCATTTCCTGTCCTACATAAGCTGGTATTAAAGCATTTCTATCATACACACTACTTAACAGCAACAACATCATAACCAATAACAAGGTGATAAAAAATTCTGTTACAAATGCTGGGAGCAGTACAATACCTTATAAATGTGATGAACCTTTCAAACTCAGAAGCGTAGACATTAACTGCTTGTTCTAGGACAGCAACCTGATGCTTCTCTCTTCTCAATTTAAACATGCCAACATTACATGGAGGCAGAGAAAAAGCCAAAGGAAGTGTCACTACCCACTAGGATGAAGTACCATAAAACATAATTCTAGCTCAGACAAACTTAACAAATTGAACAAACAAAGATTGTACGGTTCTCACAATTTGTTAGCATTAAACCTCCTCCAGGATAACGAAAACAAGAGACGGATATAGGTCACCATTGCTGTTAGGCTGTATAAAGGGGGTCCATAACGTTGTCGTTGCTCTTCCATGGGCCTTTCATAAGAAGAAATAACATTTTTCTTTAGAAAAAATCAATAAAATATTTACTATATAAACATTTTTAGCTTTCTAGAAGAGAAGTGACCGTAACTCTTTTAGAAGTTGATTGAAAATATCTTCTACAGAAACCATAAAGAACTTACCCTTCATCGTCATTTATTTGACGAATAAAATCCAACAAAACCTACACCAAGAGCATCAGAACATTCAACATTTAGTTTTGATGTCAAACTTGTAAAACCAAGTATAGCCAAATTTATTGTAATACATCAGTTCATCTACACCATATGGATATTAATGTTCAATTGAAAAGGCATAAACATTAAATGGATCACACAAAGAAATCATAAAGGGGATTACTGATTGTAGTTTAAGCTTTCACTTCATGGATCTAGTCAGTGGTTTTGGTCAATTCAGTGAGCATTAACAAGAACACCTTGTTAGTTAGTTAAGTTGTGTAGTCTATATAATGATGTATAAGCACATTTCAAAAGCAACAAAAGGTAAAGAAGCATTGACCTCTTTGTGGTTCATTGCTGGTGTGATGACATGCGATTTGAATATGTAAGGCATATTATCTATAGTATGATGCCTAAAAAGCCTACGGATGATGCCCATGGATGATGGACCCAACTAAAACACCAAGCTTTCTGTGTCATTTTCTGTTACCTTACTTTCTACCAGCTTCCCACCCCCCAATACAACCAAAATCCTAACATTTTAGTTATCAATCAAAGCATCCCGATCTTATTTCCTAAACTACCCTCGACATCCTTACTTCCTTTTTTGTTACTGTTAAAACTAATGATCCTTTGATCATGTTTGGTGTTATATATCGTCTTCAATTTTGTCCTGCATCATACATAATTGGGTTCATAAATAAAGAACATGCAATACGGGGAAGAAACAAAACAACTGTCAAGGTAAACGACAACTAATCTACCAAGACTGCTAAAATGCACAAATAGGTCCTACCAAGCCAAAGAAGAGCTCAAAAGAAAATAGAAATGAGGGCCAAGAACATGTACCTGTGGAACTCCTACCAAGTACTTTACAAGTGTTTTGTAGACACCTGTGGCAGACCCAAGCTGGGCTAATTGTCTCCTCCTGAGAAGGTGATCAGCGGTTACATTGTCAGATCATTAATATTATATTCCACAACAGAACGAAAACAAAGAAACCTAACCTGTCCATTTGCTGTTTCCACAGCAAAGCATATCGATCATGTATGCTTCCACCAGAATTAACCACAGCATCAACCTCCGCTTGCTTATTCCTCTCTGAACGCTCTCTTTGTTGCTTGATCAATGTTCCCCGAAAATCTTGTGGCATGTAGGTCATAACTGCAAATATAATCATAGTCACTTAAAACAATAGAAAAATATTGATATTGGTTTTTACAGATATTTATGAAGTAGCCTTGGCTAATGATGTCCACCGACATATGTGAAAAGTCAATAGGTTTGATATGAAAGGCATATATAGATTTTCTTATAGAGTATAGCATCCTAGTTATGTCAATTTTCTCCATTTGAAAAGTAAGGTTAAAGCATTGTTGATTTGAATGTATGGTTCATTTGGTTGAAATGATCATCACTTTCAGTTACATCTTTTTCCATTATTCAGTTGTTTATCGATTTACTCTTTAATCTATCAACAAAATATAAGCATTACAAACATGTAGTAAAATGGTCCAAAGAACTTTTAATGTTCCACAACATAGGTCCCGATGTTTTAATCTTTGCATTCTTTTAAGTTTCCCCTAGTCTAATTGTGAGTTTAAATATTAACAACATAAACAGTTTTCTGACTAAGTGACTAGGAATCTTAGAAACTTGTGTTAACTCAATTAAATTGTTGTTTTGTAAGACAGGATGGAACTAAGTAACTAACCTGTGTTGAATATACGTTCAGAATTTGTAGATTGAAATGAAACCAACACATTTAAAGACTTTTTCAATTTTTCAGTAAGCTGGGCAAGAGCAATAGCTGATTCAGCATCCTCGGGTGTGGATGGCTGTTGAAGCTGCACTCAGAAAAGAAATGAAAGATAAAAGCCTTAAAGAATAATTAATTCAGCGAAAAAGAAAACATAATCCAATTGACAAAGACATGAAATCTCACCGCAGCTGGCCAATGTGATCTTTCAAGTAAAAAAATAATCTCCTCAATATGTTCGCGATTCTTCCACATGTTCTCATCGATTTTATGGGGAGGCTGACGGTCAGCTTCTTGTATCAATAAGGTTTCGTCTAGTACAAACAAGGAGACAGGTCGTCACTACTAGCATTCTTGGCATCCATCTTAGAGAGTAATGGCGATGCAGCAGAAATCGACTAAAAAGAAGAATCATAAAATTGTTGCAGGAGAAATCTGAAAAATGAAAGAAAAGGTAACCTTGAGAAGGCGGAGAGTGTTGGAGTAAATCGTCGGCGAGAGAGCGAATCTGAGAGGAAAGGCGAGAAACATCGTCGGAAAGAGGGGCAAAGGGGTACTTGTCGTAGTAGGATGCCAAGAAATTCCGGGTGATCGGCACCAAACCCTCCGTTGATGCCATCTACTTCGATTCCGATTTCACAACAACCGCTCACACCACCACCAACAAACACAAACACTAGGATTTATTTTACGCCAACCAAGTCCACGCTACCGGCTTTTTATTTAATTTTCGTATCTGCCTCCTTATATTTAACCCCTCTCCTCTCTCTCGCGCACTGACATTTCTATCTTCCTACCGGTAATAGTTTGATAAATATGATTGTTTTCTTCTTTTACTTTTTTTCATTAAAACTCTATTTCCATTGTCTATAGAGAGCCTTATTATGACAATCCAATTTATTTTATTTTTTATTTACATTTTTTTTTTTTTTTTTTTTTAACGATCCATTTTTAAAATTTAAATTTTAAAAACTAAAGGCACCTCCTTTTGTTTTAGAATTTTTTTTTTTTTTTCACACTCCTATTTTAAAGATACTCAACTTTAAAAAATAAATTTCTAAAAGTACTTCTATTTTATTTTAATAAAAGTTAGGACGAACCATCATAACTTTTGGATTCATCCGAGGAGTAATCTTTTTTTAATTAAATTATTAAAAAAAAAATTATCTCTTAAGTCCTAAATCATTAGAATTCTTTCCTAAATCATTAAATTAAATATTACATATTAAACACACTCTCCTAAATTTTTAATTATCATTTTAAACTCTCTCTCCTCCAATATATATCTCTAATTTTCTATCTCTATTCTTTCTCAAGCAAGACTAATGGTTAAGAAAAAAAAAAAAAAAAAACTTATGAATAAACTTGATTTTTATGAACCGTATATATGTATATATTAAAAAAACAAAACTCAAAAAACAAGTACTTTGTTTTTTGAAAAAAAAATCGAAATATGAAAATGATTTTTATTACTTTTGTAAGTATGTGATTACCTAGAGAACTTTAATTCTTTCATTAGTCTTAGAAATTCTGAGTTTAATCGAATTTAGTTGTAATAAATCAAGTTTTCATATATATATATTTGAAAAACTTTTCAAATATATATATATATATATATATATATATATATATTATTGTTTGTAAAAAACCAAAATATTCATAAGTTTTTTTTAACTATTAATCAGAGATTGATCGAGAAAGTATGGAGATAGAATTTTATTTTTTGAAAAAAAAATATATATATATAGAGAGAGAGAGAGAGAGAGGGAGAGGGAGAGAAATTAGGAGGGAGTGTTTAATATGGTAATAACAAATTTAGGAGAGAGTGTTTGGCTTTCAGGCATTCTTTTTGAACGCGAGAGTGTTTTTTAGTTATCAAGCGTGCTTTTTAGTTTCCAAACGTTCTTTTTGGCTTTCGGGCATTCTTTTTGGCATGCGAGCATGCTTTTTGGAACGCAGAAGTGCTTTTTGGAACGCAAAAGTGCTTTTTAGTTTTCAAACGTTCTTTTTGGCATGTAAACTTTCTTTTTGGAATGCGGGGATTTTCTTTTAACGCAAGAGTATTTTTTAGTTCTTGAGCGTGCTTGGCTTTCAGACGTTCTTTTTGGTATGCAAACTTTCTTTTTGGAATGCGGGGATGTTTTTTTGAACACGAGAGTGCTTTTTAGTTCTCGAGCGTGCTTTTTAGTTTCCAAACATTCTTTGTTGCTTTCAGACACTCTTTTTGGCATGCAAACTTTCTTTTTGGCATGGGGCATGCTTTTTTGAATGCGAGAGTGCTTTTTAGTTTTCAAGCGTGCTTTTTAGTTTCCAAACATTCTTTTCGGCTTTCGAATGTTCTTTTTGGTATGCAAACTTTCTTTTTGGCATGAAAACTTTCTTTTTGGCATGTGGGCATGTTTTTTGGAACACATGAGTGCTTTTTAGTTCTCGAGCATGCTTTTTAGTTTCCAAAAGTTCTTGTTCGCTTTCGAGCGTCCTTTTTGGGATGCAAACTTTTTGTTTGGCATGCGGGCATGCTTTTTGGAATGCAAGAGTTCTTTTTAATTCTCGAGCATGCTTGTTAGTTTTCAAACGTTCTTTTTGGCTTTCAAGCGTTGTTTTTGGCTTGCAAACTTTCTTTATGGCATGCGAGCATGCTTTTTTGAACGCGAGAGTGCTTTTTAGTTTCCAAACGTTCTTTTTAGCTTCGGGTGTTCTTTTTGGCATGCAAACTTTCTATAATTACAATCATGGTTAAATTGCCTTAAGCTTACCTAGAGGGAGGTGAATAGGTTTTAAGGCCTTTTTTCAATCCCTTGAACAAACAAAAGTTTGTCCCTCTATATAGCTTATATAACACCACAATAAACACAAACAAGCATGCATAGACTATTTATAGAGATATTCAATTGATAGATCAAACATAGCCTATGGATTGCATATGGAGGATGTATCAAAAATACATAAATCACCAAGTACTTGTATTCATTATAAATGTCTTAATAGTACAAGTACATATAAAAGATACAAAGACAATCAAAGATCTTGTCTTACATAAGCTTAATCAATTACAAATCCTTCAAGATCAATTTGATTAAAGTAAACAAATATCAAAGAGATAAGAAAAGAGAAACTTGACACATAATATTTTTTACGTGGTAAAATCTCCGAAGAGGAAACATCCACGGGTTGAATCCACAACGACCAACAAGCTCAAGAACTAAAAAGCTCTCCGCATTCCAAAAAGCATGTCTCGCATGCCAAAAAGATAGTTTGTATCCCAAAAAGAATGCCCAAAAGCCAATAAGAACTTTTGGAAACTAAAAAGCACGCTCGAGAATTAAAAAGCACTCTTGCGTTCAAAAAAGCATGCCTGCATGCCAAAAAGAATGTCCAAAAGCCAAAAAGAATGTTTGGAAATTAAAAAGCACGCTAGAGAATTAAAAAGCATTCCCGCGTTTCAAAAAGCATGCCCGCATGCCAAAATGAATGCCTGAAAGCCAAAAAGAACGTCTTGAAACTAAAAAGCACACTCGAGAACTAAAAACCACTCCCGCATTCCGAAAAGCATGCCTGCATGCCAAAAAGAACGTCTAGAAACTAAAAAGCACACTTGAGAACTAAAAAGCACTCCCGCATTCCAAAAAGCATACTCGCATGCCAAAAAGAATGTTTGCATGCCGAAAAGAATGCCCGAAAGTCAAAAAGAACGTTTGGAAACTAAAAAAGCACAGTCGAGAACTAAAAATAACTCCTAAATTCCAAAATGTATGCCCGTATGCCAAAAACAAAGTTTGAATGATAAAAAGAACGCCTGAAAGCCAAAAAGAACATTTGGAAACTAAAAAGCATGATCAGGAACTAAAAAGCACTTATGCATTCCAAAAAGGATTCATGCATGCCAAAAAGTACACCCGAAAGCCAAAAATAATGTTTTGAAACAACAATAAAAAAAAGTCATGCTCGAGAACTAAAAAGCACACTCGCGTTCAAAAAAGCAAGCCTGCATGCTAAAAAGAAAATTTGCATGCCAGAAAGAATGCTTAAAACCCAAAAAAAAAAAAGGGTTTCAAAACTAAAAAGCACGCTTGAGAAGTAAAAAGCACTCCTACGTTTCAAAAAGCATGCCCGCATGCCAAAAAGAACACCCAAAAGCCAAAAAGAATGTTTGGAAACTAAAAAAAAAAAAAAAAAGCTCAATAACTAAAAAGCACTCCCGCATTCCAAAAAGCATGCTTGCATGCCAAAAAGAAGGTCTAAAAACAAAAAAGCACGCTTGAGAACTAAAAAGCACTCGCACGTTACAAAAAGCATTCCCGCATACCAAAAAGAAAGTTTGCATGCCAAAAAGAATGCCCAAAAGCCAAAAAGAACGTTTGGAAACTAAAAAGCACGCTCGAGAACTAAAAAGCACTCTCACGTTAAAAAAAACATATCTGCAAAGCCATGAAGAAAGTTTGCATGCCAAAAAGAGCACCTGAAAGCCAAAAAGAACCTTTGGAAACTAAAAATCGCGCTCGAGAACTAAAAAGAACTCTCGCAATTAAAAAAGCATGCCTGCATTCCAAAAAGAAAGTTTGTATGCCAAAAAGAACGCACGAAAGCCAAAAAGCGCGCTCGTGAACTAAAAAACACTCATACATTCCAAAAAGCATGCCCGCATGCTAAAAAGAATGTTTGCATGCCAAAAAAAAGTCTGGAAACTAAAAAGTACACTCGAGAACTAAACAGCATTCTCGCATTCAAAAAAGCATGCCCGCATGCCAAAAAGAAAGTTTGCACACTAAAAAGAATGCCTGAAAGCCAAAAAGAACGTTTGGATACTAAAAAGCACGCTAGAGAACTAAAATGCACTCCTGCGTTCAAAAAAGCATGCCCGCATGCCATAAATAAAGTTTTCATGCCAAATAGAACACTCGAAAGCCAAAAATAACGTTTAGAAACTAAAAAGCATGCTCGAGAACTAAAAAGCACTCCCACGTTCCAAATAGCTTGCCCGTAAGCAAAAAAGAAATTTTGCTTGCCAAAAAGAATGACTGAAAGCAAAAAAGAACGTCTGGAAACTAAAAATCACGTTTGAAAAATAAAAAAGCAATCCCGCGTTCTAAAAAGCATGCCTGAATGCCTGAATGCCTGCATGCAAAAAAGAACGTTCGAAAGCCAAAACGAATGCCCGAAGCAAAAAAAAAACGTCCGAAAACCTAAAAGCACACTCGAGAACTATAAAACACTCCTGCATTCTCAAAAGAAAGCCTGCATGTCAAAAAGAACACCCGAAAGATAAAAAGAACGTCTGGAAACTAAAAAGCACTCCCACGTTCAAAAAAGCAAGCCTGCAAGCCAAAAAGAAAGTTTGCATGCCAAGAAGAACGCCTGAAAGCGAAAATGAACGTTTGGAAACAAAGAAACATGCTCGAGAATTAAAAAGCACTCTCGTGTTCAAAAAATCATCCCCACATACCAAAAAGAAAGTTTGCATGTCAAAAAGAACGTCTGAAAGCCAAAAAGAACATTTGGAAACTAAAAAGCATGCTCGAGAACTAAAAAACACTCTCGCGTTCCAAAAAACTTGCCCGCACACCAAAAAAAAAAGTTTGCATGTCGAAAAGAACGCTTGAAAGCCAAAAGAACGTTTGGGAACTAAAAAGCACGCTTGAGAACTAAAAGCACTCCCACGTTACAAAAAGCATGCCCACATGCCGAAAAGAAAGTTTGCATGCCTAAAAGAACACCCGAAAGCCAAAAAGAACGTTTGGGAACTAAAAGGCATGCTTGAGAACTGAAAAGCACTCTCGCGTTCAAAAAAGCATGCCCGCATGCCCGCATGCCAAAAAGAATGCCCGAAATACATAAAGAATGTTTAGAAACTAAAAAGCACGCTTGAGAACTAAAAAGCACTCTCACGTTCAAAAAAGCATGCCCACATACCAAAAAGAAAGTTTGCACGCCAAAAAAAATGCCCGAAAGCCAAAAAGAACGTCTGGAAAGTAAAAAGCACGCTCAAGAACTAATAAGTACTCTCACATTCAAAAAAGCATGCCCGCATGCCAAAAAAAAAAAAAAAAGTATGCATGCCAAAAAGAACACCTAAAAGCCAAAAAGAGCATTTGGAAATTGAAAAAAAAAAGCTCAAGAACTAAAAAGCACTCCCGCATTCTAAAAAGCATGCCTATATTCCAAAATAAAAGTTCGCAAGTCAAAAAGAACGCTCAAAAGCCAAAAAGAATGTTTGGAAACTAAAAAGCACGCTCAAGAACTAAAAAGCACTCTCACGTTCAAAAAAGCATGCCCGCATGCCAAAAAGAAAGTTTGCACACCAAAAAGAACATTTGGAAACTAAAAAGCACGCTCGAGAACTAAAAAGCACTCCCGCATTCCAAAAAGCAAGCCTACATGCCAAAAAGAAAGTTTACATGATAATTAGAATGCCCAAAAGCCAAAAAGAGCGTCTGGAAAATAAAAAGCACTCATGCATTCTAAAAAGCATGCCCGCATGCCAAAAAGAAAGTTTGCATGCAAAAAAGAACGCTCGAAAGCCTAAATGAACGTTTAAAAACTAAAAAACAAGCTCGAGAACCAAAAAACACTCCCGAGTTCCAAAAAGCATGCCCGCATGCCAAAAAGAAAGTTTACAAGCCAAAAAGAACATCTGGAAACAAAAAGCACGCTCGAGAATTAAAAAGCAGTCCCGCGTTCTAATAAGCATGCTTGCATGCCAAAAAGAAAGCCAGCATGCCAAAAAGAACACCCGAAAGCCTGTAAGATCTTAGATTTGTGTTGACTTGATTCCATTGCAAAACACTTTTTGTTTGTATTGCTTAGTTGCTTAGGTGTTTCGTGATTAGATCAAACTTCAAAGAATGAAAGCAACGTCGCATGCAAAGTTCGTCTTCAAGAGGAAATGTGCTTCTTTGGATGCTAAGGTATTGAGATACTTCTTCCTCTTACAAGGCATAAGCACACACACACACACACAATTCATACATGTGTGTCCCTACATCGTCGTTCAAATATTTGGTATAACACATTCACACATCTCATAGTATGCTCATGCATTGATCTTGTATAGACAAACATTGTAGACTTGCATGCTTTGTGACTATCTCTTTGATATGGCATGCTTGTGTGAATATGTGTTTATTTGTTTGTGTATTTTGTGTTTTGGACTTGAACATGTTCTTATTTGATGCCTTATTGAGTTCCAGTCATTTCGGTTACTCATTCATAAGGTTTCGAGTCCAAACGATATAGCTACACTACTTTTCGTTCTCATTCGTTGAGTTGACTTCATCGTCATTTTTCGAGATAATTTCTCAACCATTTTTCAAAGTTGTTAGTTTTCGTCGTGCGTGAGGGAGTCACGGTTCATAATCTGAAAATAGATTCTAAATCAGAGTTCGGATGCCCAAGTTACGGCTGAAGAACATGAGAGTGCGCGAGAGAGGTGAAAGTGGCCAAGAGGCCACGTGGGCCACGCCGTGAGGGAGGCCGTGGGCCCCACAGCCAAAGACCCTCTCTAGCCCCGTGAGGCCCACGCGCCCCCCACGGGGTGGGTGACGTGGCCCTTGCTGATTGGCCCAAAAATCTCTTCTCTCTCTTCTTTTTAAATACTTCTCCTTCCCTCCACATGTGTTGAAGATTTTGAAGAACACTTTGAACATTTCTGCAGAATTTCTTCATAATTTTAGTTTTAGTATTTTGATCATAACTTTCTCATACGAACTCGAAATCAATTGATTCAAAAGCCAAAATTGTTGGTCTTGATGAGAGCTACAAATCCCAAGCATTTCTAGAGGTAGCTGACTTCGCCATTCTTCCCAGTTGACTGATCTTCAATACGAGGTCAAGGTTGTTTTATTCAACTTCTTCTTTTTCATTTCATCTTTGATCATCTCTTTGATTCTTACTATTTGATTGATGAAATATGTTGAGAAGGATGTTAGATCATATGCTAGGGGTGTTTTATCATTTGTCAATTGAGTTTTAGCTTTGTGATTTCTCTTGAACATATATGTGCTAAACTTGATTTTGTTTGAAATTGATTCTAGAAAATTTACATATGATGTGTCTCATATTATTTTCTAGGTTTTATTTCATGATCTAAGAATTAGGTTTTTAAGTGTGATATATTGAATATTCATACCTTGTTCTTATTGATTTACATGTCTTGATTTCTAGATAATTTTGTGATTGTGTGTTGAAAGCTTATTCTAGATTATCATTAAACATGTGCATTTTGTTTGATTGATCATCTAGCTTAATTTGATTGTGTGTTGCATCAATTGCATCACGTAGATCATAGTCTTGCATTAGGTTGAAGTCTATAGCAAAGTGAGTAAAGCTTTGTGGATAGAGCAAGGAAGTCTTGATTAGAGTCGGGAAGACTAGGATAATCAAGCAAGGAAGACTTGTCTAGGGTCGGGAGGATCCGGATAAGCAAGCAAGAAATCTTCCTAGAGACGTGAGCGTCTTGGATAGAAAGTTGCTTTCTAGAGGTGTAGGATACATCTCGGATAGGAAGTAAGCTTGGTGATTCACTAGCCCGAGAGTAGATTAGGAGTTGATAGCTTGAGCGGATATCATGAGTTGATAGCTTGAGTGTGTAAGTCCTTTTTCACATAGTGGATTGCTTTGCCGGTGGTTATGGTATCAACCCGTGGATGTTTCCTCTTTAAGGTTTTACCACGTAAAAACACTTGTGTTCATTTTTGTTTTTATTTTTCTTTATCTTCCATATCTTACATTGATTGCATATCTTGTAAATAGATTAACTCATGTATTAGTGAAATCAATTCATTTGCTAAATCTAATCAAGTGTGCATTTTCTTTGTTATATTCCGCATCATTTTTAATATTGGAAGAATTTGAGTAAATACATATTCACCCCCCCTCTAAGTATATTTTACACTACTACTTAAGGGCAATTTCAAAGCCAAAAAGAACGTTTGGAATCTAAAAAGCACGCTCGAAAACTAAAAAGCATTCTCGCTTTCAATAACGCATGCCCGCATGCCAAAAGGAAAGTCTGAAAGCCAAAAGAATGTTTGGAAACTAAAAAGCACACTCGAGAACTTAAAAGCACTCTCACGTTCCAAAAAGCGTGCCTGAATACCAAAAAGAAAGTTTGCATGGCAAAATGAACACGTGAAAGCCAAAAAGAACGTATGGAAACTAAAAGACATGCTCGAAAACTAAAAAGTACTCCTGCGTTCCAAAAAACATGCTTGCATACCAAAAAAGAAAGATTGCTTACCAAAAAGAATACCAAAAAGGATAATTTGAGAGACTTTTTGGACATTGAGTATTTATTAAAGCTTTGAATATTATGTTTGCATAATTATAGTTTTATTCACTTTTTAATTATTTCTTGCACTTATGTGATTGATTGAGTATTGATACACTTGATTGATTGTAGCACATAATGAATAGGATAGGTTGTTGGTGGGGATATCACCCCAATTGCCTAGGCCCTTGATCGTCACTAATCGATCCCACCTTGACCCCCTTTCCTTAATCGATTAGGCATTTTGGTGAGAAATTGTTTAGGGTTCGTAGTGACGGCCTAAACAACAATTCCAAATGAGATCAGTCATTGATTGTGTAGATTATACGTTAATGAAGCCATGTACGAATTGCTCAATAGTCCAATAGATACTCTATCATTTCCCTAGATTTCCAATTAATTGTTAAATCATTTTCTTATCTAGGTTGTTGATATTGGATTCCTACCTATTCATATTCTCTTTACATTTTTGTTATATTTACTTTTCATGCATTGTTTGATGGTTTCTCAAACCATACATTATCCAACTAACCATGATTTATTTTCTTGCACACTAGTTAGACAAACTTAGATTAGATAGCAAATCGATTAATCAAACCTAATCGCTGTGGAACGAATCTTTAGCTTACCGCTTTACTAGTTTTCAAAATGTTGAGCATAATGCGCAAGAATTTATTTATAAACAACTTTTGATAATTCACAATTTGGTAACGACACAAAAAGCTCGAGAACTGAAAAGCACTCTAGCATTCAAATAAACATGCCCGTATGCCAAAAAGAACGCCCGAAAGCCAAAAAGAACGTTTGGAAACCAAAAAGCCCGCTCGAGAACTAAAAAACACTCCCAAATTACAAAAAGCATGCCCGCATGCCAAAAAGAAAGTTTGCTTGCTAAAAAAAACATCTAGAAACTAAAAACCATGCTTGAGACCTAAAAAACACTCTCGCGTTCCAAAAAGCATGCTCGCATGCCAAAATGAATGTTCGCATCCCAAAAAGAATGCAAGAAAACCAAAAAGAATATTTGGAAATTAAAAAGCTCACTCGAGAACTAATAAGCACTCCCACATTCCAAAAAGCATGCTCGCATGCCAAAAAGAACGCTGAAAGCCAAAAAGAACGCCTGGAAACTAAAAAGCATGCTCAAGAACTAAAAAGCACTCCCGCATTCCAACAAGCATGCTCGCATGCCAAAAAAAAAGTTTGTATGCCAAAAAGAACGCCCGAAAGCCAACAAGAACGTTTGGAAACTATAAATCATGCTCGATAACTAAAAAGCACTATCGTGTTCAAAAAAGCATGCACGCATGCCAAAAAGAGAGCCTGCATGCCAAAAAGAACGCCCGAAAACCAAAAAGAATGTTAGGAAACTAAAAAAGATACCCGAGAACTAAAAAGCACTCCCACGTTCCAAAAAGCATGCCCGCATGCCAAAAAGAAAGTTTGCATTCCAAAAAGAACGCCCAAAAGCCTAAAAGAACATTTGGAAACTAAAAAGCATGCTCGAGAACTAAAAAGCACTCTCGCGTTCAAAAAAGCATACCCGAATGCTAAAAAGAAAGTTTGAATGCGAAAAAGAACGTCCGAAAGCCAAAAAGAACGTTTGGAAACTAAAAAGCACTACCGCGTTCATAAAAAGCATGCTCGCATGCCTAATTAAAAGCATGCATGCCAAAAAGAACGTCTGAAAGCAAAAAAAGAACATTTGGAAACGAAAAAGTACGCTCAAGAACTAAGAAGCACTCTCGCATTCAAAAAAGCATACTAGCATGCCAAAAAAAAACGTTTGCATTCTAAAAAAAAAGTGCCTGAAAGCCAAAAGAACATTTGGAAACTAAAAAGCATGCTGGAGAACTGAAAAGCACTTTCGTGTTCAAAAAAGCATGGCAGCATGCCAAAAAGAAAGTTTTTGTGCCAAAACGAATGCCTAAAAGCCAAAAAGAATGTTTGGAAACTAAAAAACACGCTCGAGAACTAAAAGAACTCTCGCGTTCCAAAAACTATGCCCGCAAGCCAAAAAGATAGTTTGCATGCCAAAAAGAACGCTCGAAAGCAAAAAAGAAAGTTCATAAACTAAAAAGCACGCTAGAGAAGAAAAAACACTTTCGCGTTCCAAAAAGCATGCCCACATGCCAAAAAACAAAGTTTGCATGCCAAAAAGAACGCACAAAAGCCAAAAAGAACGTTTGAAAACTAAAAAGCACGCTTGAAAACTAATAAGCACTCTCGCGTTCAAAAAAGCATGCCAGCACGCCAAAAAGAACGCTCGAAAGCCAAAAAGAACATTTGAAAACTAAAAAGCACGCTCGAAAACTAATAAACACTCTCACGTTCAAAAAAGCATGCCCGCACACCAAAACGAAAGTTTGCACACCAAAAAGAATGCCTGAAAGCCAAAAAGAATGTTTGGAAACTAAAAAGCACGCTCGAGAACTAAAACTACTCCCGAGTTCTAAGAATTTTTGCATTCCGAAAAGAACGTCCGAAAGCCAAAAAGAACATTTGGAAACTAAAAAGCATACTCGATAACTAAAAAACACTCACGCGTTCAAAAAAGCATGCTCGCATGCCAAAAAGAACGCTCGAAAGCCAAAAAGAACGTTTTTAAACTAAAAATTACGCTCGAGAACTAAAAAGCACTCTTACGTTCCAAAAAGCATGCTTGCATGCCAAAAAGATAGTTTGCATACCAAAAAGAACGCTCGAAAGCGAAAAAGAAAGTTTGGAAATTAAAAAGCACGCTCGAGAATAAAAAGCACTCTCGCGTTCCAAAAAGCATGCCGGCATGCTAAAAAGAAAGTTCGCATGCCAAAAAGTAAGTTCGCATGCCAAAAAGTATGCCCAAAAGCCAAAAAGAACTTTTGGAAACTAAAAAGCACACTGGAGAACTGAAAAGCACTTTCGCATTCAAAAAAGCATGCCTGCATGCCAAAAAGAAAGTTTATGTGCCAAAAAGAATGCCCGAAAGCCAAAAAGAACGTTTGGAAACTAAAAAGCACGCTCTATAACAAAAAGAAAGTTCAGAAAATAAAAAGCACGCTCAAGAATAAAAAGCATTCTCGCGTTCCAAAAAGCATGCCCACATGCCAAAAAACAAAATTTGCATGCCAAAAAGAACGCACAAAAGCCAAAAAGAATGTTTGGAAACTAAAAGCACGCTCGAAAACTAATAAGCACTCTCGCGTTCAAAAAAGCATGCCCACACGCAAAAAAGAAAGTTTGCACATCAAAAAAAATGCTCAAAAGCCAAAAAGAACATTTGGAAACTAAAAAGCATGCTCGAAAACTATAAGCACTCTCGCGTTTAAAAAAGCATGCCCGCACGCCAAAAAGAAAGTTTACACGCCAAAAAGAACGCCCGAAAGCCAAAAAGAACATTTGGAAAAAAGCACGCTCAAGAACTAAAAGCACTCTCGAGTTCTAAAAAGTATACCTGCATGCCAAAAAGAATTTTTACATTCCAAAAAGAACGCCCGAAATCCAAAAAGAACGTTTGGAAACTAAAAAGCACGCTCGATAACTGAAAAACACTCACGGGTTCAAAAAAGCATGCCCGCATGCCGAAAGGAAAGTTTATGTGCCAAAAGAACGTCTGAAAGCCAAAAAGAACGTTTTTAAACTAAAAATTACGCTCAAGAACTAAGAAGCACTCATGCATTCCAAAAAGCATGCGCGCATGCCAAAAAGATAGTTTGCATGCCAAAAAGATAGTTTGCATACCAAAAAGAATGCTCAAAAGCCAAAAAGAACGTTTGGAAACTGAAAAGCACTCTCGAGAACTTAGAAGCACTCTGGCGTTCAAATAATTATGCCCCATGCCAAAAGAAAGTTTGCATGTCAAAAAGAATGCATGAAAGCCAAAACAAACGTTTGGAAACTAAAAAGCTCGCTTGAGAACTAAAAAGCACTTCGCGTTCCAAAAAGCATGCACGCATGCCAAAAAGAAAGTTTGCTTTCCAAAAAGCATGCCGAAAGCCAAAAAGAACGTCTAGAAACTAAAAAGCATGCTCGAAAACTAAAAAGCACCCCCACATTCCAAAAAGCATGCTCACATGCCAAAAAGAAAGTTTGCATGCCAAAAAGAACGCTGAAATCCAAAAAGAATGTATGGAAATTAAAAACCATGCTCGAGAACTAAAAAGCACTCCCGCATTCCAAAAAGCATGTTTGCAAGACAAAAAGAAAGTTTGCATGCCAAAAAGAACGCCCGAAAGCCAAAAAGAACGTTTGGAAACTAAAAAGCTCGCTCGAAAACTAAAAAGCACGCCCACGTTCCAAAAAGCATGCCCGTATGCTAAAAAGAAAGTTTTCTTGCCAAAAAGCATGCCGAAAGCCAAAAAGAACGTCTGGAAACTAAAAAGCATACTCGAGAACTAAAAAGCACTCCTGCGTTCCAAAAAGCATGCTCGCATGCCAAAAAGAAAGTTTGCATGCCAAAAAGAACGCTGAAATCCAAAAAGAATGTCTGGAAACTAAAAACCATGCTCAAGAACTAAAAAGCACTCCCGCATTCCAAAAAGCATGTTCGCAAGCTGAAAAGAAAGTTTGCATGCCAAAAAGAACGCCCGAAAGCCAAAAAGAATCATTTCGAAACTAAAAAGCTCGCTCGAGAACTAAAGAGCACTCCCACGTTCCAAAAAGCATGCCCGCATGTCAAAAAGAAAGTTTACTTGCAAAAAAGCATGCCAAAAGCCAAAAAGAACGTCTGGAAACTAAAAAGCACTCCCACGTTCCAAAAAGCATGCTCACATGCCAAAAAGAAAGTTTACATGCCAAAAAGAACGCCTGAAAGCCAATAAGAATGTTTGGTAATTAAAAGCACGCTCGAGAACTAAAAAGCACTTTCGTGTTCAAAAAAGCATGCCCGCATGTCACAAAAAAAAGATTGCTTGGCCAAAAAGAACGTCTGAAAGCCAAAAAGAACGTATGGAAAATAATAAGCACTCTCGCATTCCAAAAAGCCCTCATGCCAAATTATAAAGTTTGCATGCCAAAAAGAACGCCCGAAAGCCAACAAGAATGTTTGGAACCTAAAAAGCACACTCGAGAACTAAAAAGCATTCTCGAGTTCAAAAAAGCATGCCCGCATGCTAAAAAGAAAGTTTCTGTGCCAAAAAGAATGGCCAAAGGCAAAAAAGTGTAGGGAAAAATACCAAGAAGTGCACGCAGCGGAAGCGAGACTAAAAATAGATTTAGTGACTTTTAAAATTTTTTCCTTTTTTATGAACCTTAAACCCTTTAATCAATTAAACATATATATTGTCTAACAAAAGAATAATACCTTTTGTCGCGTGATCCGATTGACTTACGTCGATGGTAATCCGTAAGATCTTCAATCCTAGCACGAACGTGGATCACCTAGGAGCGTGGTCTCCCTTTTCTTTGAATTGCAAACCTGTGAATGGACAAACAAACTTTTCTTTTCTTTGTTAGTCACAAAAACAATCAAAAGAATGACTAAGATTATTTCGGTCACTTTTGAGTTCTCAATCTAGTGATCGAAACTCGCGTGAACCTAAATCGATATTGTACACACAAGCTTATTGATGAACAAGCAATTAGTGTACCATCAAAGAATAATCTAACACTCCTTTTTGTTTTAGTAGAATAAAATCTTTCTATGAATTGAGAAGAAGAAGAAATTTGTATCAAGAACACATGGAGTGGCCGAATTCTATACTTGTCAATATATAGGTGGCCCAAGTTTGCTTCTTCTTTTCTTTTATTATTAGGGTTGCCGAAATCCTAACCTAGAAATAACTAGGGTTGCCGCAAAATACATGCCCACCATAGGCTTATGTTGCACCCTAATTTCCATCTAGTTTTTAAGACATCAAACCCTAATCCAACTCATAGATCTTTTATTCTTTTATTTTGACTAAATAAAAAGACTTCTTATTTGATTAAATAAATAAAACTAATTATTTATTTCCTTATCAAACAAGTCTTTTACTTTTACTTTTAGGAAATATATTTCCTGATTAGAAAAGATTTGTTTCTTTAATTAAACAATTAATCAATATATTAATTAATTCTTATTTAATTAAAACAATGAAACAAAATAATATATTAGGTTAAAAATAACCCTTGCCGCCCCACTTAGAGGAAATGGGCCAAAATATTATTTTCTTATTTCATTTAATCCATTGGACTTTAAATAAAAAGCTCACATGTGAACCAGACCCATTCTTACTAAAAGAAACAAGCCCACATGTCTTTTATTAATATATTAATATAATTGAGCAGCCCATTACTAAAATAATGTGCAAATTATATTCTTAATATATTAAATGCAATTCTAGATGGACCCTTAAATTGGTCCGGTAGAATATATCAAGTGATCCATGCAAGTCCGTGTGGATTGGGGATCTTGCGGGCCATCTAAATTTAAGCTTCAATAGACATAACCTAATCACAATCAACAAATGATTCACTTAGGTCCAATCCATTAATTTTAACTCATTCCACTAAAGAGCTAAAACTGAACTCTTAAATAAAGATAGAAAAGGAAGATGCTCCTCATTCATACCCTAGACAATCATATTGGAGATAGTGTATCCTCGTGATTAATATCAGTAATCGCCAAGAGTTCATAGACCGCCTATAACTCTCCAAGTTACCATATTTACTCATATGACCACGCTTTGAACTTGGATATTTTGACTTGTCCAGAAGCCATGTTTTCAATAGACACTATCGAAAACTCAACGTTGAGATTTAATATCCAATTACCTCAAAACATCCATATGATGATATTATACTCTCATTTAATTAAATGGAGCCACGATGTCCATATCTATAAATGAAGTCCTCTATCGATTAACAAATGAATATCACCAAACTATCAAGGATAGACTATGCGATATAATCGTACTCATTGATAACTCAAATGATATCACTTGCAACCATAAGTCCATCATTTATCTCAGGATTAAGATAGACTCTCCGATTGTCCTGATAATGAAAAGAATTTTATCTACTGACGGTTATAGATAAAGTATTTCATTGTGATCCAGTTCAATGCACCCAGTGCACTAGATCCTTTTGCTCGAAGACACTCCGATGATTTTAGACTCATCATATCTCATTTGATCCCACTCAAATGCTAGCAAAAGAATTCTACAACTTTAACAAGATAAAGGTGCCCAACCTTTAACTTAAGTTGTGAACATTATTCAAGACTAACCAAAGAATTGTGTCTACCACATACATATCCAGATGTACGAACAATTCTTCTTTTCCCATAGTCTTTAGACCTTATGATTATTTACTTTGACAATTATAATATTAAACTATAAATGCTATACGATTTGTTAAACCAGAAATCACTTTATTAATATGAAAAAGATTGTTTATTACAACATTACACTCTTGCTATTGAGCATAATCCTAACAAAAAGAACGTGTGGAAACTAAAAAGCACGCTCAATGATTAAAAAGCACTCCCGCGTTCCAAAAAGAAAGTTTACATACCAAAAAGAATGCTCGAAAGCGAAAAAGAAAGTTTGGAAACAAAAAAGCACGCTCGAGAATAAAAAGCACTCTCGCGTTCCAAAAAGCATGCCTGCATGCCAAAAAGAACGCACAAAAGCCAAAAAGAATGTTTGCAAACTAAAAACCACACTCGAGAACTAGAAAGCACTCTCGCGTTCAAATAAGCATGCTCGTATGCCAAAAAGAGAGCTTGCATGCCAAACAGACCGCTCGAAAGCCAAAAAGATCGTTTGAAACTAAAAAACACGCTTGAGAACTAAAAGCCACTCCCACGTTTCAAAAAGCAAGCCTGCCTGCATGCCAAAAAGAAAGTTTGCATGACAAAAAGAACGACCGAAAACCAAAAAGAACGTTTGGAAACTAAAAATCATGCTTGAAAACTAAAAAGCACTCCCACGTTCCTAAAAGCAAGCCCTTATGACAAAAAGAAAGTTCGCTTGCCAAAAAGAACGACTGAAGGCCAAAAAGAATGTCTGGAAATTAAAAAGCATTCTCTTGAACTAAAAAGCACTTCCACTTTCCAAAAAGCATGCCCACATGTCACAAAAAAAAAAAAAAAATTTGCTTGCCAAAAAGAATGTCTGAAAACTAAAAAGCACGCTCGAAAACTAAAAAGCACTCAGTGTTCCAAAAAGCCCGCATGCCAAATTATAAAGTTTGCATGCCAAAAAGAACGCCCGAAAGCCAACAAAAACATTTGGAAACTAAAAACCACACTCGAGAACTAAAAAGAACTTTCGCGTTCAAAAAAGCATGCCTGCATGCTAAAAAGAAAGTTTCAGTGCCAAAAAGAATGCCCGAAAGCCAACAAGAATGTGTGGAAACTAAAAAGCATGCTCGATGACTACAAAGCACTCCTGCGTTCCAAAAAACATGCCCACATGCCAAAAAGAACGCCCGAAAGCCAAAAAGGATGTTTGGAAACTAAAAATCACGCTTGAAAACTAAAAAGCACTTATGCGTTCCAAAAAGCATGCCCGCATGCCAAAAAGAACGCCCGAAAGCCAAAAAGAATGTTTGGAAACTAAAAAGTAAGCCCAATAACTTAAAAGCACTCCCGCGTTCCTAAAAGCATGCCCAGATGACAAAAAGAAAGTTCGCTTGCCAAAAAGAACGACTAAAGGCCAAAAAAAAACGTTTGGAAATTAAAAAGCACGCTCTTCAACTAAAAAGCACTCTTCCACTTTCCAAAAAGCATGCCCACATGTCACAAAAAAAAAAAAAAGTTTACTTACCAAAAAGAATGTCCGAAAGCCAAAAAGAACGTCTGGAAACTAAAAAGCACGCTCGAGAACTAAAAAGCACTCCCACGTTCCAAAAAGCTCACATGCCAAATTATAAGGTTTGCATGCCAAAAAGAACGCCCGAAAGCCAATAAGAACGTTTGGAAACTAAAAAGCACACTCGAGAACTAAAAGCACTCTCGCGTTCAAAAAAGCATGCCCGCATGCTAAAAAGAAACTTTATGTACCAAAAAGAACGCT
Source organism: Acer saccharum (assembly GCA_030490815.1). Classification (NCBI taxonomy): domain Eukaryota; kingdom Viridiplantae; phylum Streptophyta; class Magnoliopsida; order Sapindales; family Sapindaceae; genus Acer; species Acer saccharum. The sequence continues at coordinate 8,957,336 of CM059875.1, read as the reverse complement.
AGAAGGCCAAAAAGAACATGTGGAAACTAAAAAGCACGCTCGATGACTAAAAAGCACTCCCGCGTTCCAAAAACTATGCCTGCATGCTAAAAAGATAGTTTGCATACCAAAAAGAATGCTCGAAAGCGAAAAAGAAAGTTTGGAAACTAAAAAGCACGCTCGAGAATAAAAAGCACTCTTGCGTTCCAAAAAGCATGCCCGCATGCAAAAAAGAACGCACAAAAGCCAACAAGAATGTTTGGAAACTAAAAAGCATTCTCGCATTCAAATAAGCATGCGCGTATGCCAAAAAGAGAGCCTGCATGCCAAAAAGAACGTTCAAAAGCCAAAAAGATCGTTTGAAACTAAAAAAACACGCTCGAGAACTAAAAACCACTCCCGCGTTTCAAAAAGCCTGCCCGCATGCCAAAAAGAAAATTTGCAAGCCAAAAAGAACGACCAAAAACCAAAAAGAATGTTTAGAAACTAAAAATCACGCTTGAAAACTAAAAAGCACTCTTGCGTTCCAAAAAGCATGCTCGCATGCCAAAAAGAACGCCCGAAAGCCAAAAAGAATATTTAGAAACTAAAAAGTACGCTCGAGAACAAAAAAGCACTCCCGCGTTCCTAAAATCATGCATGCATGACAAAAAGAAAGTTCGCTTGCCAAAAAGAACTACTGAAGACCAAAAAGAAGATCCAGAAATTAAAAGCACGCTCTTCAACAAAAAAGCACTCTTCCACTTTCCAAAAAGCATGCTTGCATGTCACAAAAAAAAAAAAAAAAAAAAAGTTTACTTGCCAAAAAGAACGTCCTAAAGCCAAAAAGAACATTTGAAAACTAAAAAGCACGCTCGATAACTAAAAAGCACTTCCGCGATCCAAAAAGCCCGCATGCCAAATTATAAAGTTTGCATGCCAAAAAGAACGCCCAAAAGCCAACAAGAACGTTTAGAAACTAAAAAGCACAGTCGAGAACTAAAAAGCACTCTTGTGTTCAAAAAAGCATGCCTGCATGCTAAAAAGAAAGTTTTTGTGCCAAAAAGAACGTGTGCAAACTAAAATGCACGCTCGATGACTAAAAAGCACTCCCGCGTTCTAAAAACTATGACCGCATGCTAAAAAGATAGTTTGCATACCAAAAAGAATGCTCAAAAGTGAAAAAAAAAGTTTGGAAACTAAAAAGCATGCTTGATAATAAAAGCATTCTCGCGTTCCAAAAAGCATGCCCACATGCCAAAAAGAACGCATAAAAGCCAAAAAGAATGTTTGGAAACTAAAAAGCACACTCGAGAATGAAAAAACACTCTCGCGTTCAAATAAGCATGCTCGTATGCCAAAAAGAGAGCCTGCATGCCAAAAAGAATGCTTGAAAGCTAAAAAGAACATTTGAAACTAAAAAACACGCTCTAGAACTAAAAACCACTCCCGCGTTCCAAAAAGTCTGCCTGCATGTCAAAAAGAAAGTTTGCATGCCAAAAAGAACGACCGAAAACCAAAAAGAACGTTTGGAAACTAAAAATCACGCTTAAAAACTATAAAGCACTCTGTGTTCCAAAAAGCATGCCCGCATGCCAAAAAGAACGCCTAAAAGCCAAAAAGAATGTTTGGAAACTAAAAAGTATACTTCAGAACTAAAAAGCACTCCCGCGTTCCTAAAAGTATGCCTGCATGACAAAAAGAAAGTTCGTTTGTCAAAAAGAACGACTGAAGGCCAAAGAGAACGTCTGGAAATTAAAAAGCACACTCTTGAACTAAAAAGCACTCTTCCACTTTCCAAAAAGCATGTCCGCATGTCACAAAAAAAAAAGTTTGCTTGCCAAAAAGAACGTCTGGAAACTAAAAAGCATGCTCGGGAACGAAAAAGCACTCACGCGTTCCAAAAAGCCCGCATGCTAAATTATAAAGTTTACATGCCAAAAAGAACGCCCGAAAGCCAACAAGATCGTTTGGAAACTAAAAAGCACACTCGAGAACTAAAAAGCACTCTCGTGTTCAAAAAAGCATGCCCGCATGCTAAAAAGAAAGTTTATGTGCCAAAAAGAACACTAGAAGGCCAAAAAGAACGTGTGGAAACTAAAATGCACGCTCGATGGCTAAAAAGCACTCCCGCGTTCCAAAAACTATGCCCGCATGCTAAAAAGATAGTTTGCATACCAAAAAGAATGCTCGAAAGCGAAAAAGAAAGTTTGTAAACTAAAAGGCACGCTCGAGAATAAAAAGCACTCTTGTGTTCCAAAAAGCATGCCCGCTTGCCAAAAAGAACGCACAAAAGCCAAAAAGAATGTTTACAAACTAAAAAGCACGCTCGAGAACTAGAAAGCATGCTCGTATGCCAAAAAGAGAGCTTGCATGCCAAAAAGAACGCTTGAAAGCCAAGAAGATCGTTTGAAACTAAAAAACACATTGACCGTGCTCCATATGTTCACACTTAGCGCTCCTTTTTACTATCTTTTGTGCTTGTTTTCGAGCGCTTTTGTGTATTTAATATGTGTTTGAGCTATGTGCAGGCAAATATCCCACATAGTAGGTGTTTGTACCGATTGTGGGCAAAACAGGGCAATTTTGTGTGAAGAAGACCACCGCGGGTTCGTACCGCTAGAATGAACCCACGGGACAGGGGAGCATGAAGCCGCGGAGAAGACCAGCTAGTTGAAGACTTTCTAGTCAGCTAGAATGAAACCGCGGGACAGAAGATCAGAACCCACGGTAAATTCTAGCTAGCTCATGCCGCTGGAAAGAGCCCGCTGGAATGAAGTCGCCAGGCCTCTCACTAGTTCATCACCTTCTGGCTAGCTAGACATTTCCCGCAGGCCAAACCCACATAAGCATCCCACTAGCTTGGACCTTCTGGTTGGCTAGAATATTCCTACCATCCAAGCTCGCTAAGACTCTGGCTAGTTCGTGCCGCTAGCAAGAACCCGTGGACTGAACCCGCCAGACCCCCATCCGAGTTGAAATGATGATATTTGTAAGGGTAATTCAGTCTTTTCACACCCCATTCATGCCCAAAGCTTGTCCAACTATATATACACCTCTTTAGCTTCTTTTTTAAGTGTGCACCACCCCACTTTGCTTCAAGAAACCCCTTTTCTTGGATTGAACATCATAAAAGAGAGAGAGAAACTCCAAGCCTTCCATGGGGGATTTTCCTCCATGGAAAGCCTTCCATAGAGAGTAGATATGCAGAGATAAGAAGGCTTGTTTGTCAAGCCAATAGGAGTTCATTAGATAGGAAGAGCTTTTGGAGGCTTGTCTTCATGGGTGATTTCTTTACTTCTCATCTCTTTGTATGTCTATTGATGTGTAACTTCATGTGAGATTATTGTAAACCAACACTTATGCTATAATATATGTTTGTATTGTTCATTTGATTTGATTATAGTATTGTTCTATTTTATTGCTATCACTATTAATCTCTTCTTGTGATATTCATGTGTATGGAGAGTTGTATATTGATATGTATGAATGAATGAAATTAAGAGTAGATTAACTAATGATGTAGGAGTAGTTGTAATCAAATATCTCATTTATGTATGTATGTTAGTAGAAGACTTAACATGCTATGTTTGGAATGATTAGAGTGATTGAGAGTTGAGTTTGTGCTTGGATTACCATTTCGGGTATGAATTTGGCTATTAGCTCTATAGAATGGGAAAGGCTTACGCATGACTTTGCTATGATAGCCTTGGTTCATTGTTCTTGTGCTTAATGGGTCTAGACCATAGACACAATCACTCTTCCGACTTAGAGAGTGGTGATTTGATTTTGGGGCAATTCCTTAATCAAGATCACGATTTCGGTAATCCCCTAATCAAGAGAACGAACCCTTTACTGAATTAATTGGTATTTCAAATGATAAACAATCTACATGATTTGCATATTGTGTTTGGTAATCCGATTTCCCATGTGTGTCTCATATCTTACTTATCTCCAAGTCACCTTTATTTTCGTAGCTAGGGTGTCTTGCCTCTAGGAGTAGATTAACTTAATTAGGAGTAGATTAATTAAATAGCCAAGACACCCGGCTACATTTATATCCTAGTTAGTTAGCTTACAGCACACACACACGCACACATCCATTTACATGCTTTAATAAACACTAGAACTAGATACAGTTAACGGATTCCATCTCTCTGTGGGAACGACCCTAGCTTACTTGCTATACTTGTCCTTTGACTCATGCATTTGCGAGGTGATTAGAATTAGAATATCTTTTCTCGATCGGGCGTCAACGACTGCCGCATCACACGCTCGAGAACTAAAAACCACTCCCGCGTTCCAAAAAGCCTACCTGCATGCCAAAAAGAAAGTTTACATGCCAAAAAGAACGACTGAAAACCAAAAAGAATGTTTGGAAACTAAAAATCACGCTTGAAAACTAAAAAGCACTCCTACGTTCCAAAAAGCATGTCCGCATGCCAAAAAGAATGTTTGGAAACTAAAAAGTAAGCTCGAGAACTAAAAAGCACTTCCACGTTCCTAAAAGCATGCCTGCATGACAAAAAGAAAGTTCGCTTACCAAAAAGAACGACTGAAGGCCAAAAAGAACATTTGGAAATTAAAAAGCACGCTCTTCAACTAAAAAGCACTCTTCCACTTTCCAAAAAGCAGGCCCGCATGTCACCAAAAAAAAAAAAAAAAAGTTTGCTTGCCAAAAATAACGTCCGAAAGCCAAAAAGAACGTCTGAAAACTAAAAAGCACGCTCGAGAACTAAAAAGCACTCCCGCGTTCCAAAAAGCCCGCATGCCAAATTATAAAGTTTGGATGCAAAAAAGAACGCCCAAAAGCCAACAAGAACGTTTGGAAACTAAAAAGCACACTCGAGAACTAAAAAGCACTCTCACGTTCAAAAAAACATGTCTGCATGCTAAAAAGAAAGTTTATGTGCCAAAAAGAAGGCCCAAAGGCAAAAAAAAAAAAAAAACGTGTGGAAACTAAAAAGCACGCTCGAGAACTAAAAAGCACTCTCGCGTTCCAAAAAGCATGCTCGCATGCCAAAAAGAACGCACAAAAGCCAAAAAGAATGTTTGGAAACTAAAAAGCATGCTCGAGAACTAACAAGCACTCTTGTGTTCAAATAAGCATGCTCGCATGCCAAAAAGAACGCTCGAAAGCCAAAAAGATCATTTGAAACTACAAAACACGCTCGAGAACTAAAAACCACTCCCACGTTCCAAAACGCCTACCCGCATGACCGCATGCCAAAAAAAAAGTTTGCATGCCAAAAAGAATGACCAAAAACCAATTAGAACGTTTGGAAACTAAAAATCACGCTTGAAAACTAAAAAGCACTCCTGCATTCTAAAAAGCATGCCAGCATGCCAAAAAGAACGCCCGAAAACCAAAAAGAATGTTTGGAAACTAAAAAGTACACTCAAGAACTAAAAAAACTCCCGCGTTCCTAAAAGCATGCCCGCATGATAAAAAGAAAGTTCGCTTGCCAAAAAGAACGACTGAAGGCCAAAAAGAACGTCTGGAAATTAAAAAGCACGCTCTTGAACTAAAAAGCACTCCCTCATTCTAAAAAGCATGACCGCATGTCACAAAAAAAAAAAAAAAAAAAAAAGTTTGCTTGCCAAAAAGAACATCCGAAAGCCAAAAAGAACGTCTAGAAACTAAAAAGCACGCTTGAGAACTAAAAAGCACTCCCGCGTTCCAAAAAGCCTGCATGTGAAATTAGAAAGTTTGCATGCCAAAAAGAACGCCCGAAAGCCAACAAGAACGTTTGGAAACTAAAAAGCACACTCAAGAACTTAAAAGCACTCTCGCGTTCAAAAAAGCATGCCCGCATGCCAAAAAGAGATCCGACATGCTAAAACGAAAGCCCGAAAGCCAAAACGAATGTTTGGAAACTAAAAAATACGACCGAGAATCGAAAAGCACTCTCGCGTTTGAAAAAGCATGCCTACATGGCAAAAAGAATGCCTAAATGCCAAAAAGAATTTTCGGAACCTAAATTGTACGCATGAGAACTAAAAAGCACTTTCGCATTCAAAAAAGCATTCCCGAATACCAAAAAGAGAGCCTGCATGCCAAAAAGAACGCTTGAATGCCAAAAAGAACGTTTGGAAACAAAAAAAATATGCTCAAGAACTAGAAAGCACTCATGCGTTCCGTAAACCCTGCCCGCATGCCAAAAAGAAAGTTTACATGCGAAAAAGAACGCCAGAAAACCAAAAAGAACATTTGGAAACTAAAAACACGCTCGAAAACTAAAAAGCACTCCGACGTTCCAAAAAGCATGTTCGCATGCCAAAAAGAAAGTTTGCATGCCAAAAAGAACTCCCAAAAGCCAAAAAGTACGTTTGGAAACTAAAAAGTGCGCTCGAGAACTAAAAGTATTCCCGCGTTCCTAAATGCATGCCCGCATGCCAAAAAGAAAGTTTGCTTGCAAAAAAGAACGCCTAGAAGCTAAAAAGAATGTTTGGAAACACAAAAGCACGCTCGAGAACTAAAAAGTAGTCCCGCGTTCTAAAAAGCATGCTCGCATGCCAAAAAGAATGTTTGCATGCCAAAACGAATGCCCGAAAGCCAAAAAGAACTTCTGGAAACTAAAAAACACTCTCACGTTCAAAAAAGCTTGCCAAAAAGAAAGTTTGCATGCCATAAAGCCAAAAAAAACATTTGGAAACTAAAAAGCACGCTCTAAAACTAAAAAACACTCCCGTGTTTTAGAAAGCATGCCTGCATTTTAAAAAGAAAGCCTGCATGCCAAAAAGAACGCATAGAAACTAAAAAGCATGCTCGAGAACTAAAAACCACTCCCGCATTCCAAAAAGCATGCCCGCATGCCAAAAAGAAAGTTTGCATGCCAAAAAGAATGCCCGAAGGCCAAAAAGAACTTTTGGAAACTAAAAAGCACGCTCGAGAACTAAAAAGCACTTTCGCGTTCAAAAAAGCATGCTTGAATGCTAAAAAGAAAGTTTGCATGCCAAAATGAACGCCTGAAAGCCAAAAAGAAAGTTTAGAAATTAAAAAGCACGCTCGAGAACTAAAAGACACTCTCGCGTTCTAAAAAGCATGCCTGCATTTTAAAAAAAACGCCTGCATGCCGAAAAGAATGCTAGCATGCCAAAAAGAACGCTTGGAAACTAAAAAGCACACTTGAGAACTAAAAAGCACTCCCGTGTTCCAAAAAGTATGCCCGCATGCCTAAAAAGAAAGTTTGCATGCCAAAAAGAACCCCCGAAAGCTAAAAAGAACATCTCGAAACTATGAAGCACGCTCAAGAACTAAAAAACACTCTTGCGTTCAAAAAAGCATGCCTGAATGCCAAAAAGAAAGTTTGCATGCCAAAAAGAAAGTTTGCATGCCAAAAAGAACGCCCGAAAGCCAAAAAGAACGTTTGGAAACTAAATAGCATGCTTGAAAATTAAAAAACACTCCCGCATTCCAAAAAGCATACCATCATACCAAAAAAAAAGTTTGCATGTCAAAAAGAAAGCCCGAAAGCCAAAAAGAACATTTGGAAACTAAAAAGCTCACTCGAGAACTAAAAAGCACTCCCGCATTCCAAAAAGCTTGCTCTCATTCCAAAAAGAACGTCCGAAAACTGAAAAGCACGCTCAAGAACTAAACAGCACTCCCGTGTTCGAAAAAGCGTAGTCAAATACCAAAAAGAAAGACTGCATGCCAAAAACAATGCCCGAAAGCCAAAAAGAATGTTTGGAAACTAAAAAGCACACTTGAGAACAAAAAATCACTCCCACGTTCCACAAAGCAAGCCTGCATGCAGAAAAGAAAGCATGCATGCCAAAAAGAATGCTCGAAGCCAAAAAATAATGTAAAGAAACAAAAAATCACACTCGAGAACTAAAAAGCACTCAATGCGTTCCAAAAAGCATGCCCGCAAACCTAAAAGAAAGCCTTCATGCCAAAAAGAACGCTTGAAAGCCAAAAAGAATGTTTGGAAACTAAAAAGCACTCCCACGTTCAAAAAAGCATGCCCGCATGTCAAAAAGAAAGTTTACATGTAAAAAAAAAACGTACGAAAGCCAAAAAGAACTTCTGGAAACTAAAAAGCACTATCGCGTTCAAAATAACATGCCCGCATGCCAGAAAGAGAGCCTACACACCAAAAAGAACACCCGAAAGCCAAAAAGAACATTTGGAAACTAAAAAACACGCTCGAGAACTAAAATGCACTCCCGCTTTCCAAAAGCATGCTCGCATGCCAAAGAGAAAGTTTGCATGCCAAAAAGAATGCTCGAAAGTCAAAAAGAATGTTTGGAAACTAAAAAGCAAGCTCGAGAACTAAAATGCACTCCCACGTTCCAAAAAGCATGCCCACGTGCAAAAAAAAAAAAAAAAAAAGTTTTCATGCCAAAAATAACGCCCGAAAGCCAAAAACAATGTCTGAAAACTAAAAAGCACGCTCGAAACTAAAAACATTTTCGCGTTCAAAAAAATATGCCCGCATGCCAAAAAGAAAGTTTACATGACAAAAAAAAAAGCTCGAAAGCCAAAAAGAACGTTTAGAAACTAGAAATCACTCTCAAGAACTAAAAAGCACTCCCGCATTAAAAGAAAAGAAAAAAAAAAAAGCATGCCCACAAGCCTAAAAGAAAGCTTGCATGCCAAAAACAACGCCTAGAAGCAAAAAAGAACATTTGGAAACAAAAAAGCACGCTTGAACTAAAAATCATTCCTGTGTTCCAAAAAGCATGTCTGCATGCAAGCCAAAAAGAACGCGTTAAAGCTAAAAAGAATGTTTGGAAACTAAAAAGCACGCTCAAGAACTAAAAAACATTCCCACGTTCCAACTAGCATGCCCGAAGCCAAAAAGAAAGCCTGCATGCCAAAAAGTAAGCCCGGAAGCCAAAAAGAACGTCCAAAAACAAAAAATAAAACTTGAGAACTAAAAAGCAGTCTCGCGTTCCAAAAAGAAAGCCTATATGCCAAAAACAATGCTCGAAAGCCAAAAAGAATGATTGGAATATAAAAAGCACTCCCGCATTCCAAAAAGCATATCAGTATGTCAAAAAGAAATTTTACTTGCCAAAAAGAATGCTCGAAAGCCAAAAAGAACGTTTGGAAGCTAAAAAGCACTCTCGAGAACTAAATAGTACTCCCGCGTTCAAAAAAGCATGCTTACATACCAAAAAGAAAGCCTTCATTCCAAAAACAATGCCTGAAAGCTAAAAAGAATGTTTGGAAACTAAAATGCACGCTCGAGAATTAAAAAGCACTCCCGCATGCCGAAAAGCAAGCTCGCATGCCAAAAAGAACTCCTGAAAACCAAAAATAACATTCGAAAATAAAAAATCATACTCGAGAACTAAAAACACTCCCTACGTTCCAAATAGCATGCCCGTATGCTTAAAAGAAAGCTTGCATGCCAAAAAGAACGCCCGAATGCCATAAAGAACGTTTGGAACCTAAAAAGCACTCCCGCATTTCAAAAAACATGCCCACATGCCTAAAATAAAGTTTGCATTACAAAACGACTGCTTCAAAGCCAAAAAGAACTTCCGGAAACTAAAAAGCACGCTTGAGAACTAAAAAGCACTCTCGTGTTCAACAAAGTAGGCCTACATGCCAAAAAGAGAGCTCGCATGCCAAAAAGAACGCCCGAAAGCCAAAAAGAATGTTTAGAAACTAAAAAACACGCTCGACAACTAAAAAACACTCCTGCATTCCAAAAAGCATGTCCGTATGCCAAAAAGAAAGTTTACATGTTAAAAAGAACGTCTGAAAGCCAAAAAGAATGTTTGGAAACAAAAAATCACGACCGAGAACTAAAAAGCACTCTCGCGTTCAAAAAAGCATGCCCGCACGTCATAAAGAGAGCACGCATGCCAAAAAGAATCCCTAAAAGCCAAAAAGAACGTTTGAAAACTAAAAAACACGCTCGAGAACTAAAAAACATTCCTGGGTTCCAAAAAGCATGCCACATGCCAAAGAGAAAGTTTGCATGCCAAAAAGAACGCCTGAAAGCCAAAAAGAACGTTTAAAAACTAAAAAACACACTCGAGAACTAAAAAACACTCCTAGGTTCCAAAAAGCATGCCCACATGCCAAAGAGAAAGTTTACATGCCAAAAAGAACGCTTGAAAACCAAAAAGAAAGTTTGGAAACCAAAAAGCACGTTCGAGAACTAAAAAGCACTCTCACATTCAAAAAAGCATGCCCGCATGCCACAAAGAAAGTTCGCATGCCAAAAAGAACTTTTGGAAACTAAAAAGAACTTTTGGAAACTAAAAAGCACGCTCGAGAACTGAAAAGTACTCCTGCGTTCTAAAAAGCATGCCTGCATGCCTGCATGCCAAAAAGAACGACTAGAAACTAAAAAGCTTGCTCAAGAACTAAAAAGTACTCTCGCGTTCTAAAAAGCATGCCCCCATGCTAAAAAGAAAGCCTGAATGCCAAAAACAACGCACGAAAGCCAAGAAGAACAATTGGAAAATAAAAAGCATGCTAGAGAACTAAAAAGCACTCCCGCATTCTAAAAAGCATACCAGTATGCCAAAAAGAAATTTTACTTGCCAAAAAGAATGCCCGAAAGCCAAAAATAACATTTGGAAACTAAAAAATACGCTTGAGAACTAAAAAGCACTCCTGCATTCCAAAAAGCATGCACACATGGCAAACAGAATGCCTGCATTCCAAAAAGAAAGCCCGAAAGCCAAAAAGAACGTCCAGAAACTAAAAAGCACTCTCGAGAACTAAACAGCATTCCCGTATTCAAAAAAGCATGCTCACATACCAAAAAGAAAGCCTTCATTCCAAAAACAATGCCTAAAATCCAAAAAGAATGTTTGGACACTAAAAAGTACACTCAAGAACTGAAAAGAACTCCCGCATTCCGAAAAGCAAGCCCGCATGTCGAAAAGAAAGCCTGCATGCCAAAAAGAACGCCTAAAAACCAAAAATAACGTTCGGAAATAAAAAATCACGCTCGAGAACTAAAAAGCACTCCTTGTGTTCCAAATAGCATGCCCGTATGCCTAGAAGAAAGCATGCATGCCAAAAAGAACGCCCGAATGCCAAAAAGAACGTTTATAACCTAAAAAGTACTCTCGAGAACTAAAAAGCACTCCTGCGTTTCAAAAAACATGCCCACATGCCCAAAAGAAAGTTTGCATTCCAAAACGAACGCTTCAAAGCCAAAAAGAACTTCTGGAAACTAAAAAGCACGCTTGAGAACTAAAAAGCACTCTCGCGTTCAAAAAAGAGGGCCCGCAAGCCAAAAAGAGGGCCCGCAAGCCAAAAAGAGAGTCCGCAAGCCAAAAAGAATGCCCGAAAGCTAAAAAGAATGTTCGGAAACTAAAAAACACGCTTGACAACTAAAAAACACTCTTGCATTCCAAAAAGCATGCCCGTATGCCAAAGAGAAAGTTTGCATGTCAAAAAGAACGCCTGAAAGCCAAAAAGAATGTTTGGAAACAAAAAATCACACTTGAGAACTAAAAAGCACTCCCGCGTTCAAAAAAGCGTGCCCGCATGCCAAAAAACGCTCGAAAGCCAAAAAGAACGTTTGGAAACTAAAAAACACGCTTGAGAACTAAAAAGCACTCCTGCGTTCCAAAAAGGATGCCCACATGCCAAAGAGAAAGTTTGCATGCAAAAAAAAATGCTTGAAAGCCAAAAAGAAAGTTTGGAAACCAAAAAGCACGCTCAAGAACTAAAAAGCACTCTCGCATTCAAAAAAGCATGCCCGTATGCTAAAAAGAAAGTTCGCATGCCAAAAAGAACGCCCAAAAGCAAAAAAAAAAACGTTTGGAAACTAAAAAGCACGCTCGAGAACTAAAAAGCACTCCCGCGTTCTAAAAAGCATGCCTACATGCCAAAAAGAACGACTGAAAACTAAAAAGCATGCTTGAGAACTAAAAAGTACTCTCGCATTCCAAAAAGTATGCCCGTATGCCAAAAAGAAAGTTTTCATGCCAAAAAGAACGCCCGAAAGCTAAAAAGAACGCCCGAAAGCTAAAAGGAACGTCTGAAAACTAAAAAGCACACTCGAAACTAAAAAGCACTCTAGCGTTCAAAAAAGCATGTCGGCATGCCAAAAAGAAAGTTTGCATGACAAAAAGAACACTCGAAAGCCAAAACAAAAAAACATTTGGAAACTAAAAAGCACACTCGATAACTAAAAAGCTTTCATGTGTTCTAAAAAGTTTGCCTACATGCCAAAAAGAACACATGAAAGCCAAAAAGAACGTTTGAAAACTAAAAAGCACGCTCGAGAACTAAAAACACTCCCACATTTCAATAAGCATGCCCGAAGCCAAAAAGAAAGCCTACATGCCAAAAAGTAAGCCCAGAAGCCAAAAAGAACGTCCGGAAACAAAAAAGCAATCCTGCGTTCCAAAAAGCATGCCCCCATGCAAAAAAAAAAAAAAAAGCATGCATGCCAAAAACAATGCTCGAAAGCCAAAAAGAACAATTGGAAAATAAAAAGCATGCTAGAGAACTTAAAAGCAGTCCTGTGTTCTAAAAAGCATACCAATATGCCAAAAAGAAAGTTTGTATGCTAAAAAGAACGCCCGAAATCCAAAAAGAACATTTGGAAACGAAATAACACGCTCGATAACTAAAAAGTACTCCCGCATTCCAAAAAGTATGCCCACATGCCAAACAGAATGCCTGCATTCCAAAAAGAACGTCCGGAAACTAAAAAGCACGCTTGAGAACTAAACAGCACTCCCGTGTTCAAAAAAGCATGCTCACATATTAAAAAGGATGCCTTCATTCCATTAACAATGCCCAAAAGCCAAAAAGAACGTTTGGAAATTAAAAAGCACTATCGATAACTGAAAAGTACTCCCGCATTCCAAAAAGTATGCTCGTATGCCAAAAAGAACATCCGGAAACAAAAAAGCACGCTCAAGAACTAAATAGCACTCCCGCGTTCCAAAACGCATGCCTACATACCAAAAAGAAAGCCTGAAAGCCAAAAAGAATATTTGGAAACTAAAAAGCACGCTCGAGAACTAAAAAGCACTCTTGTGTTCCAAAAAGCATGCCCGCATGACGAAAAAAAAAGCTTGTATGCCAAAAAGAATACCCGAAAGCCAAAAAGAAGGTCCGAAAACAAAAAATAATGCTCGAGAAATAAAAAGTACTCCCGCGTTTCAAAAAGCATGCCCCCACATGCCAAAAAGAAAGCCTCCAAACCAAAAACAATGCCCGAAAGCCAAAAAGAACATTTGAAAACCAGAAAACACGCTCGATAACTAAAAAGCACTTCCGCGTTCGAAAAAAGCATGCCTGCATGCCTAAAAGAAAGTTTGCATGCCAAAAAGAACGCCCGAAAGCAAAAAAAAAAAAAAAAAAAAAAAGTCCGGAAACAAAAAAGCATGCTCGAGAACTAAAAAGCACTCCCGGGTTTTAAAAAGCATGCCCGTATGCCTGCATGCCAAAAAGAAAGCCTCCATGCCAAAATGAACGCCCATATGCCAAAAAGAACGCCCGAAAGCCAAAAAGAATGTTCATAAACTAAAAATCATTCTCAAGAACAAAAATGCACTCCCACGTTCCAAAAAGCATGCTTGCATGCCAAAAAGAAAACTTGCATCCCAAAAAGAACTCCCGAAAGCTAAAAAGAACGTTTGAAAACTAAAAAGCACGCTCGAGAACAAAAAAACACTCTCACGTTCTAAAAAGCATGCCTACATGCCAAAAAGAAAGCTTGCATACCAAAAAGAATGCTAGAAAGCCAAAAAGAACATTTGGCAACTAAAAAGCACTCCCACATTCCAAAAAGCATGCCCGCATTGTTGGGGTTTTTGCCTTAAAAGCTTGTAATTTGTAAATGTGAATTGAACATAAATAAAAGAAGAAGTTTATTCATTCAAATTGTCTCATACATTTTGTAAGGTTCATGATTTGTATTGGCTTGATTCCATTGTAAAACGCTCTATATTTGTATTAGTTGTTGCTTAGGATGTGCTTGGAAGAAAAAAAGCTTCAAAGTTAAAGAGCAACGTCTAGTGCAAATATCGTCTTCAAGAGGTGAGAGCGTCAAAGGTATACTTTGACTTCTATCCTCTTGCAAGGCGTTAGAGCACACACACACAATTCATACACGTGTGTCCCTGCATCGTAGTTCAAACATTTGGTATAACACTTTCACACACTTCTTAGTATGCACATGCATTGGTCTCTTATAGACAAACATTGTAGAATTGCATGTTTTGTGACTATCTCTTTGATATGGCATACTCGTGTGAATTTGTGTTTATTTGTTTGTGTGTTTTGTATTTTGGACTTGAACATGTTCTTATATGATTTCTTATTGAGTCCCAGTCGTTTTGGTTACTCATTCATAAGGTTTCGAGTCCAAATGATGTAACTACACTACTTTGCATTCTCATTCGTTGAGTTGACTTCATCATCATTTTCCGAGATGATTTCTCAACTATTTTTCATAGTTTTGTAGTTGTAGTTGTGCGTGAGGGAGTCATAATTCATAATCCAAAAACATATTATTCGGATGCCCAAGATACGGCTGAAGAATGTGAGGGAGCGTGCGAGAGGCAAGCATGGCCAAAGGCCATGCATAGGCCACCCCCGTGTGGAGCCCGTGGGACCGACGGCCAGAACACCCCTCTGGTCCTGTGTGGCCCACTCGCCCCCATGGGGATGGGTGACATGGCTGTCTTCGATTGGCTCATTTTTAGTTCCCTCCTTGAATCATTTAAATATGATTTTCTTTCCCTCCAAACATAACTTGAAGAAAATTTTCCGAGAAAAATTCTGCAGAAATCTTCAATTTTTAGTTTTCTTATTTCGATCATAACTTTCTCATATGAACTCGAAATTGATTGATCCAAAAATCAAAATTGTTGGTCTTGATGAGAGCTATAAACTCCAAGTATTTCCAAAGGTAGTTGACTTCGTAATTTTTCCCAGTGTCCAGATTTCAGTACGTGGTTCAACTTTGTATGTTCAACTTCTTCTTTTTCATTTCATCTTTGATCATCTCTTTTAATCTTCCTATTAGATTGATGAAATATGTTGAGAAGGATTTTAGATTATATGCTAGGGTTTTATGATTGATTGTTTGTTGAGTTTTAGTATTGTGATTCACATTTGAACATAGTTTGCTAAACTTGATTTTCCTTGAAATTGATTCTAGAAATGTTATATGTGATGTGCCTCATGACATGTTCTAGGTTTAATTTCATGTTCTAAGAACAAGGTTTTATAGTGTGATATATTGAATATTCTTGACTTGTTCTTATTGATTTTACATGCATTGATTTCTAGGTACTTTTTGTGATTGTGTTGAAAGCATATCCTAGTTTATCTCTAAGCATGTTCATAGAGTTTGATTGATTATCATACTTTGTTTGATTGTGATTTGCATCATTTGCATCACTTAGATCATTGCCTTGCATAAGGTTGAAGTCTCTAGCAAAGTGAGTGAAGCTTTGTAGATAGAGCAAAGAAGTCTTGATTAGAGTCGAGAGGACTCGGATAGTCAAGCAAGGAGACTTGTCTAGGGTCAGGAGGATCCAGATAGACAAGCAAGAAATCCTCCTAGAGACGTGAGCGTCTTGGATAGGAAGTTGCTTTCTAGAAGTGTAGGACACATCTCGGATAGGAAGTAGGCTTGGTAGTTCACTTGCCCGATGGTAGATTATGAGGTGATAGCTTGAGCGGATATCTTATGTTGATAGCTTAAGTGTGTAAATCCTTTTCGTATAGTGGATTGTTTTGCCAGTGGTTGTGGTATCAACCCGTGGATGTTTCCTCTTTGAGGTTTTACCACGTAAAAATCCTTGTGTCAATTTTTGCTTTATTTTTCTTTATCTTCCATATCTTATATTGAATTGCATATCTTGTATATTGATTTACTCTTGCTTTAGTTAAATCGATTTACGTGTTGAATGTCTTCAAGTGTGCATTTTCTTGGTCATATTCCCCATCATTTTTAATATTGGAAGAATTTGAGCCTATACCTATTCATCCCCCCCAGGTATATTTTACACTACTACTTAAGGGAAATTTCACATTTATATATAACATGTGTACTTAACATCTAAGATTGCCGGATGTAATTTCAAACTGAGTATATGAATGTCATACACAAATGGATTCAGTTTGAAACGAGCAATCTAAAGAGTCTGTAGATAGCAAATAAAGCTGAGTAATTTATTTATGGTTAATCTACAGCTGCGGTCAATTCTGTAATGTACGGTGATCTTATTTTGGATCATTCATATGGTGATATGAGAATGGAGGCACCTTGTATGATGTGATCATACAGGACTGGGCCACGATCTATATGAATCTCTCAATAAGATCCGTTACATGATGAGATTCATATATATCGACAAAAGATAGCTATATATGGGTGATCTTAATCCTGAGTGTCTTATCGACCCCTTCAAGTTAGATTGTGTTTCTTGATATACCATGGGTGAGATTAGAGTTACATTCTCGATCAATATGCTTTGTATGTTGGAATCGCGGTTTGGCTTGTGGTTGAGAAGGTTTGTACACAATAGAGGAATCCACTCATTCTTGCGAGAAGTAGATAGTAGTTCCCTTAAGGATTGATTTGGGGCTTAAACAATATGAGCACTCTCCTAATCCGTAAAGAATGTAGGATTTATTGTTCATTAAAGAATCAATGGTACTTAATGAAAAGACATGATTAGAGGGGTATAACGGATACTATGACCCATCTCTAATTATGAACTACTTGTGGATGATCATATCATATGTTGTTGACGGTGAAATTTGGATTGCCAGGCACTCAACAATTATATCAATTTAATATAAAATAAGAAAATTAAGAACACATGCAAAAGACAAGTTTTACGTGGAAAACCCTTGAATGGGAAAAAACCACGGCGCCCCTGAGGGCAGAAGAATAATACTAGGTTTTCGTTGCCTTGTTACACGCTTAGATCTCTCTTACAATTGCTCTCTTTCCTCTCTCTAGATTTCTGAACCCCCTTCTTATGGGATGGGTGGTTCTATTTATACATGTTTAATTAGGGTTTCCCCTTGTTTTTAACCGTGTGGGTGGAAGGTTTCCCTCTTTGATTCGTACTAGGATCCTTTCTTGTCACGGATCAGGTTTTCTTTCCTTTTTATGATTCCTCGCTGTTCTGGGTCTTCTAAAAGTTTAGGGTTTATTTCTGTGTTTCTGCCGAGTTGGTTCAGGCCTAGTGTACTAGTCCAGCGAGTACCTTCACTTTCTGGGTATCGTATCTTTGGCGAGCACATTTCTACATTCGGCGAGTAGGTATTTAGTTTCGGCGACCGTATCTTTGACTCCCTTTTGGCTTGAGCTATTTTATCATTCTGACTGGTTAAACTTATTCCCTTGACCCGGTCAATGAGTGATGTGGCAGTCTTTCGTTGGTTCTTTTGATAACGTGTCAAGTTGGCGAATTTATACATACAACATATGTAATAGCTATATCGATGGACACTGAATGTTATTAGTTTGTCTAAAAACATCTGCAGTATAGCTTCGGGTTTTTAGTGGAATAACACCGAAGTTAATAATCATGAAATATTAATTAAAGAGTTTAATTAATTATTTCTAAGGATTATTGGAGTTCAAAATACTGTGGGTCCATTAGGTCCCCTTACTAGCCCGATTGATTAAAGTAACAAGGGTCACAGTTAATTAATTGGATTGTCCAATTAATTGTGTTATGAAAGTGACACGTGTCTATTCGGGAATTAATTGAATAATGAGATTATTTAATTGTGTAATTAATCATTAGATGGAGGGTATTGATTGATATTTATTTTTGAATGAAGATAAGATAATTTGATTATTTTATTTTTATTAAATTAAATATTTAAATTTGAATTTAAAAGAGTTTGAATTCAAATCAATCAAATAAATTAATATTAATTAATATCTTAAAAGATATCAGATATCTTAAAAGATTTGATTGATTAGTTTATTTTAACATATATATATATATATATATGATTTTTTTTTTTTTTTTTTTTTTTTTAAAGGTGAGAAGAAGAAAAGATATAGACTCAATGCGGCCAACAAGAAACAAAAGAAAGAAAGAAAGAAAATATTTTTTAAAAAAGCTTTCTTCTTGGGTGGCCGAACCTAACATATACAAATAATAAGAGTTGTTTTTTATGTGTTCTTCTTCAACCTCCATTCAAGTTCCTGAGTACCGTGACGTGCCCACACGTTGTTACCAATCCTGGGTGATAGCCAAGAAGATTTTGTGGTTCAAATCAGGAAGCAAATCGGAAAAAAAAAAAAAAAAAAAAAAAGGCCTACAAACGTTGGTATGAATTAGTTTCATCGCCTTATATTGTATTTTGATTATTATTGTACATATGGGTTAGTTTATGATTGCATTAAAAAAAAATTAAAACCTTTCCACTACGCAATCTGTAACCTTGGGTTATTACACACATGCCAAAAAGAACGCCCGAAAGCCAAAAAGAACGTTTGGAAACTAAAAAGCAAGTTCGAGAACAAAAAAACACTCTCACGTTCTAAAAAGCATGCCTGCATGCCAAAAAGAAAGCCTAAATACCAAAAAGAATGTTCAAAAGCCAAAAAGAACGTTTGAAAACTAAAAAGCACGATCGAGAACATAAAAGCACGCCCGCGTTCCAAAAAGTATGCCTACATAGCAAAAAGAAAGCCTGGATGCCAAAAACAACGCTTGAAAGCCAAAAGGAATGTTTGGAAACTGAAAAGCACTCCCGCATTCCAAAAAGCATCCACGCATGCCAAAAAGAAAGTCTGCATGCCAAAACAACGCCCCAAAGATAAAAAGAATGTTGGGAAACAAAAAATCACACTCGAGAACTAAAAAGCATTCCCACGTTCCAAAAAGCATGCCCGCATGCCAAAAAGAAAGTCTGCATGCAAAAAATAACGCCCTAAAGCCAAAAAGAACATTCGTAAACTAAAAAGCACGCTCATGAACTAAAAAGCACTCTCGCATTCCAAAAAGCATGCCTACATGCCAAACCTTTATTATGCATTTGTGAGAGCTAGGCTCTGGCCTATTGACCCTAGCCCTTATATCACCTTATTTACATATTGAACCACACACAAAAAGGAGACATTCCCACTGGATCCGTTAGAAAGGAATTGGGTAGCCGAGGAGTCCCCGTTGGCCCTTCTAAAGGACCGAGCAGCCTTTTCGAGGATTTAGCACTAGAGCTAGAGGAGCATGACCAAATCCATGCGAAAAACTAGAGGGGCACCGCTAGACCCACCAGAAGACCCTTGGAGCTCCACACACCCTTCCGATGGGAAGTTGATACCTTTTTTGGGGATCCGACACCTGGACTAGAGGAGCCTAGTCAAATCCACCCCAAAAACTATAAAAGCTCCACAGGACCATCCGGAAGAGTTGGGAGGGGTTCTAGCCCCCAACATGAGGAATCAATGCTCGAAGAGAGTCTCCTATGAATGGTTCCATCCTTTGTGACCACCTTTATTATGAGAAGCACTAGTTCCTCCTCCTCCTTGCATGCTTCTTGCATTGGGGAACTATGGAGGAAAACCGAAAAGAAAACCGGAGATCGGGTACCAGATACCGAGGATTGGGGATCGAGGATCGGGTACCAGGGACCAGGGACTAGGACCAGTATAAGAGCCTTAGCACATCACCTCCTCTCCTTACCCTCAAGACCCTACTGGGGGGCATCCATCCCTCCCAGCTAACTATTGTACGGAAAGTCTCC
Source organism: Acer saccharum (assembly GCA_030490815.1). NCBI lineage: Eukaryota > Viridiplantae > Streptophyta > Magnoliopsida > Sapindales > Sapindaceae > Acer > Acer saccharum. The sequence continues at coordinate 8,937,709 of CM059875.1, read as the reverse complement.
AATGAGATTTTTTAAATAACATATTATTTTCAAAACAAATTTTGATTTTCACCCCAAAACTTTTGAAAATTATATATTGACCCTGTTTTTACAAAATTACTTGTAAAATTTCTCTAAATGTATTCTATATGTATCCTTACCATGTCCCATTCGCATGCCAAAAAGAACACATGAAAGCTAAAAAGAACGTTTGGAAACTAAAAAGCACGCTCGAGAACTAAAAACACTCCCGCATTCCAACAAGCATGCCCGAAGCCAAAAAGAAAGCCTACATGCCAAAAAGTAAGCCCAGAAGCCAAAAAGAATGTCCGGAAACAAAAAAGCAATCCTGCGTTCCAAAAAGCATGCCCCCATGCCAAAAACAATGCTCGAAAGCCAAAAAGAACAATTGGAAAATAAAAAGCATGCTAGAGAACTAAAAAGCACTCCCGCGTTCCAAAAAGCATACCAATATGCCAAAAAGAAAGTTTGTATGCTAAAAAGAACGCCCGAAAGCCAAAAAGAACATTTGGAAACAAAATAGCACGCTCGATAACTAAAAAGCACTCCCGCATTCCGAAAAGCATGCCCACATGCCAAACAGAATGCCTGCATTCCAAAAAGAATGTCCAAAAGCCAAAAAGAACGTCCGGAAACTAAAAAGCACGCTCGAGAACTAAACAACACTCCCGTGTTCAAAAAAGCATGCTCACATATTAAAAATGATGCCTTCATTCCATTAACAACGCCCAAAAGCCAAAAAGAACGTTTGGAAATTAAAAAACACTATCGATAACTGAAAAGTACTCCCGCGTTCCAAAAAATATGCCCGTATGCCAAAAAGAACATCCAGAAACAAAAAAGCACGCTCGAGAACTAAATAGCACTCCCGCGTTCCAAAACGCATGCTTACATACCAAAAAGAACGCCTAAAAGCCAAAAAGAATATTTGGAAACTAAATAGCACGCTCGAGAACTAAAAAGCACTCTTGTGTTCCAAAAAGCATGCCCGCATGATGAAAAAAAAAAAGCTTGTATGCCAAAAAGAATGCCCAAAAGCCAAAAAGAAGGTCCGAAAACAAAAAATAATGCTCGAGAAATAAAAAGTACTCCCGCGTTTCAAAAAGCATGCCCACATGCCAAAAAGAAAGCCTCCAAGCCAAAAACAACGCCCGAAAGCCAAAAAGAACATTTGAAAACTAAAAAACACGCTCGATAACTGAAAAGCACTCCCGCGTTCGAAAAAAACATGCATGCATGCCTAAAAGAAAGCTTGCATGCCAAAAAGAACGCCCGAAAGGAAAAAAAAAAAAAAAAAAAAAAAGAAGTCCGGAAACAAAAAAGCATGCTCGAGAACTAAAAAGCACTCCCGGGTTTTAAAAAGCATGCCCGTATGCCCGCATGCCAAAAAGAAAGCCTCCATGCCAAAATGAACGCCCATATGCCAAAAAGAACGCCCGAAAGCCAAAAAGAATGTTCATAAACTAAAAATCATTCTCGAGAACAAAAATGCACTCCCACGTTCCAAAAAGCATGCTCGCATGCCAAAAAGAGAGCTTGCATCCCAAAAAGAACTCCCGAAAGCTAAAAAGAATGTTTGGAAACTAAAAAGCACGCTCGAGAACAAAAAAACACTCTCACGTTCTAAAAAGCATGCCTACATGCCAAAAAGAAAGCTTGCATACCAAAAAGAATGCTTGAAAGCCAAAAAGAACATTTGGCAACTAAAAAGCACTCCCACATTCCAAAAAGCATGCCCGCATTGTTGGGGTTTTTGCCTTAAAAGCTTGTAATTTGTAAATGTGAATTGAACATAAATAAAAGAAGAAGTTTATTCATTTAAATTGTCTCATACATTTTGTAAGGTTCATGATTTGTATTGGCTTGATTCCATTACAAAACGATATATATTTGTATTAGTTGTTGCTTAGGATGTGCTTGGAAGAAAAGAAGCTTCAAAGTTAAAGAGCAACGTCTAGTGCAAATATCGTCTTCAAGAGGTGAGAGCGTCAAAGGTATACTTCGACTTCTATCCTCTTGCAAGGCATTAGAGCACACACACACAATTCATACACGTGTGTCCCTGCATCATAGTTCAAACATTTGGCATAACACTTTCACACACTTCTTAGTATGCATATGCATTGGTCTCTTATAGACAAACATTGTAGAATTGCATGTTTTGTGACTATCTCTTTGATATGGCATACTCGTGTGAATTTGTGTTTATTTGTTTGTTTGTTTTGTATTTTAGACTTGAACATGTTCTTATATGATTTTTTATTGAGTCCCAGTCATTTTGGTTACTCATTCATAAGGTTTCGAGTCCAAATGATGTAGCTACACTACTTTGCATTCTCATTCGTTGAGTTGACTTCATCATCATTTTCCGAGATGATTTCTCAACTATTTTTCAAAGTTTTGTAGTTGTAGTCGTGCGTGAGGGAGTCACAGTTCGTAATCTGAAAACATATTCAAAATCGAAGTTCGGATGCCCAAGATACGGCTGAAGAATGTGAGGGAGGCAAGCATGGCCTTTGGCCACCCCCGTGTGGAGCCCGTGGGACCGACGGCCAGAACACCCCTCTGGTCCCGTGTGGCCCACTCACCCCCATGGGGATAGGTGACGTGGCTATCTTCAATTGGCTCATTTTTGGTTCCCTCCTTGAATCATTTAAATATGATTTTTTTTCCCTCCAAACATAATTTGAAGAAAATTTTCCAAGAAAAATTCTGCAGAAATCTTCAATTTTTAGTTTTCTTATTTCGATCATAACTTTCTCATATGAACTCGAAATTGATTGATCCAAAAACCAAAATTGTTGGTCTTGATGAGAGCTATAAACTCCAAGTATTTCCAAAGGTAGTTAACTTCGTAATTTTTCCCAGTGTCCAGATTTCAGTACGTGGTTCAACTTTGTATGTTCAACTTCTTCTTTTTCATTTCATCTTTGATCATCTCTTTTAATCTTCCTATTAGATTGATGAAATATGTTGAGAAGGATTTTATATTATATGCTAGGGTTTTATGATTGATTGTTTGTTGAGTTTTAGTATTGTGATTCACATTTGAACATAGTTTGCTAAACTTGATTTTCCTTGAAATTGATTCTAGAAATGCTATATGTGATGTGCCTCATGACATGTTCTAGGTTTAATTTCATGTTCTAAGAACAAGGTTTTATAGTGTGAAATATTGAATATTCTTGACTTGTTCTTATTGATTTTACATGCATTGATTTCTAGGTACTTTTTGTGATTGTGTGTTAAAAGCATATCCTAGTTTATCTCTAATCATGTTCATAGAGTTTGATTGATTATCATACTTTATTTGATTGTGATTTGCATCATTTGCATCACTTAGATCATTGCCTTGCATAAGGTTGAAGTCTCTAGCAAAGTGAGTGAAGCTTTGTAGATAGAGCAAAGAAGTCTTGATTAGAGTCGAGAGGACTCGGATAGTCAAGCAAGGAGACTTGTCTAGGGTCGGGAGGATCCAGATAGACAAGCAAGAAATCTTCCTAGAGACGTGAGCGTCTTGGATAGGAAGTTGCTTTCTAGAGGTGTAGGACACATCTCGGATAGGAAGTAGGCTTGGTAGTTCACTTGCCCGATGGTAGATTATGAGGTGATAGCTTGAGCGGATATCTTGTGTTGATAGCTTGAGTGTGTAAATCCTTTTCGTATAGTGGATTGCTTTGCCGGTGGTTGTGGTATCAACCTGTGGATGTTTCCTTTTTGAGGTTTTACCACGTAAAAATCCTTATGTCAATTTTTGCTTTATTTTTCTTTATCTTCCATATCTTACATTGAATTGCATATCTTGTATATTGATTTACTCTTGCTTTAGTTAAATCAATTTACGTGTTGAATCTCTTTAAGTGTGCATTTTCTTTGTCATATTCCCCATCATTTTTAATATTGGAAGAATTTGAGCCTATACCTATTCATCCCACCCCCCCCCCCCCCCCCCCCCCCCCCCCTCTCCTCCTCCTCCTCCTCCTCCTCCTCTAGGTATATTTTACACTACTACTTAAGGGAAATTTCACATTTATATATAACATGTGTACTTAACATCTAAGATTGCCGGATGTAATTTCAAACTGAGTATATGAATGTCATACACAGATGGATTCAGTTTGAAATGAGCAATCTAAAGAGTCCATAGATAGCAAATAAAGCTGAGTACTTTATTTATGGTTAATCTACAGCTGCTGTCAATTTCGTAATGTACAGTGATCTTATCCTGGATCATTCATATGGTGATATGAGAATGAAGGCACCTTGTATGATGTGATCATACAGGACTGGGCCACGATCTATATGAATCTCTCAATAAGATCCGTTACATGATGAGATTCATATATATCGACAAAAGATAGCTATATATGGGTGATCTTAATCCTGAGTGTTTTATCGACCCCTTCAAGTTAGATTGTGTTTCTTGATATACCATGGGTGAGATTAGAGTTACATTCTCGATCAATATGCTTCGTATGTTGGAATCGCGGTTTGGCTTGTGGTTGAGAAGGTTTGTACACAATAGAGGAATCCACTCATTCTTGCGAGAAGTAGATAGTAGTTCCCTTAAGGATTGATTCAGGGCTTGAACAATATGAGCGCTCTCCTAATCCGTAAAGAATGTAGGATTTATTGTTCATTAAAGAATCAATGGTACTTAATGGAAAGACATTATTAGAGGGGTATAACGGATACTATGACCCATCTCTAATTATGAACTACTTGTGGATGATCATATCATATGTAATAGCTATATCGATGGACACTGAATGTTATTAGTTTGTCTAAAAACATCTACAGTACAGCTTCGGGTTTTTAGTGGAATAACACCGAAGTTAATAATCATGAAATATTAATTAAAGAGTTTAATTAATTATTTCTAAGGATTATTGGAGTTCAAAATACTGTGGGTCCATTGGGTCCCTTTACTAGCCCGATTGATTAAAGTAACAAGGGTCACAGTTAATTAATTGGATTGTCCAATTAATTGTGTTATGAAAGTGACACGTGTCTATTCGGGAATTAATTGAATAATGAGATTATTTAATTAATAAATATTAATGATTATGTTAATTAAATAATTAGATTATTTAACTGTGTAATTAATCATTAGATGAAGGGTATTGATTGATATTTATTTTTGAATGAAGATAAGATAATTTGATTATTTATTTTTATTAAATTAAATATTTAAATTTGAATTTAAAAGAGTTTGAATTCAAATCAATCAAATAAATTAATATTAATTAATATCTTAAAAGATATCAGATATCTTAAAAGATTTGATTGATTAGTTTATTTTAATATATATATATATATATATATATATATGATTTTTTTTTTTTTTTTTTTTTTTTTTTTTTAAGGTGAGAAGAAGAAAAGATATAGACTCAATGCGGCCAACAAGAAAGAAAAGAAAGAAAGAAAATATATTTTTAAAAAGCTTTCTTCTTGGGTGGCTGAACCTAACATGTACAAATAATAAGAGTTGTTTTTTATGTGTTCTTCTTCAACCTCCATTCAAGTTCCTGAGTACCGTGACGTGCCCACACGCTGTTACCAATCCCGGGTGATAGCCAAGAAGATTTTGTAGTTCAAATCAAGAAGCAAATCGAAGAAAAAAAAAAAAAAAAAAAAAAAAAAAAAAAAGGCCTACAAACGTTGGTATGAATTAGTTTCATCGCCTTATATTGTATTTTGATTATTATTGTACATATGGGTTAGTTTATGATTGCATTAAAAAAAAATTAAAACCCTTCCACTGCGCAATCCGTAACCTTGGGTTGTTACACACATGCCAAAAAGAACGCCCGAAAGCCAAAAAGAACGTTTGGAAACTAAAAAGCACGTTCGAGAACAAAAAAACACTCTCACGTTCTAAAAAGCATGCCTGCATGCCAAAAAGAAAGCCTAAATACCAAAAAGAATGTTCAAAAGCCAAAAAGAACGTTTGAAAACTAAAAAGCACGATCGAGAACATAAAAGCACTCCCGCGTTCTAAAAAGCATGCCTGCATAGCAAAAAGAAAGCCTGGATGCCAAAAACAACGCTCGAAAGCCAAAAGGAATGTTTGGAAATTGAAAAGCACTCCCGCATTCCAAAAAGCATCCACGCATGCCAAAAAGAAAGCCTACATGCCAAAAACAACGCCCCAAAGATAAAAAGAATGTTGGGAAACAAAAAAATCACGCTCAAGAACTATAAAGCATTCCCCCGTTCCAAAAAGCATGCCCGCATGCCAAAAAGAAAGTCTGCATGCAAAAATAACGCCCTAAAGCCAAAAAGAACATTCGTAAACTAAAAATCACGCTCGAAAACTAAAAAGCACTCTCGCGTTCCAAAAAGCATGCCTACATGCCAAACCTTTATTATGCATTTGTGAGAGCTAGGCTCCGGCCTATTGACCCTAGCCCTTATATCACCTTATTTACATATTGAACCACACACAAAAAGGAGACATTCCCACTGGATCCGTTAGAAAGGAATTGGGTAGCCGAGGAGTCCCCGTTGGCCCTTCTAAAGGACCGAGCAGCCTTTTCGAGGATTTAGCACTAGAGCTAGAGGAGCATGATCAAATCCATGCGAAAAACTAGAGGGGCACCGCTAGACCCACCAGAAGACCCTTGGAGCTCCACACACCCCTCCGATGGGAAGTTGATACCTTTTTTGGGGATCCGACACCTGGACTAGAGGAGCCTGGTCAAATCCACCCCCAAAACTATAAAAGCTCCACAGGACCATCCGGAAGAGTTGGGAGGGGTTCTGGCCCCCAACAGGAGGAATCAATGCTCGAAGAGAGTCTCCTATGAATGGTTCCATCCTTTGTGACCACCTTTATTATGAGAAGCACTAGTTCCTCCTCCTCCTTGCATGCTTCTTGCATTGGGGAACTATGGAGGAAAACCGAAAAGAAGACCGGAGATCGGGTACCGGATACCGAGGATTGAGGATTGGGGATCGAGGATCGGGTACCAGGGACCAGGGACCAGGGACTAGGACCAGTACAAGAGCCTTAGCACATCACCTCCTCTCCTTACCCTCAAGACCCTACTGGGGGGCATCCATCCCTCCTAGCTAACTATTGTACGGAAAGTCTCCAATGAGATTTTTTAGATAACATATTATTTTCAAAACAAATTTTGATTTTCACCCCAAAACTTTCGAAAATTATATATTGACCCCGTTTTTACAAAATTACTTGTAAAATTTCCCTAAATGTATTCTATATGCATCCTTACCATGTCCCATTCGTATCCAAAAGTCAAATTGACCTTAAAGTCGACGGACACAATATTTGACGTGTCCGTGTCAGACACTTGCATGAAAACATATGAAGTGTCTATGCTTCCTTGAAGGTACGTATTACAACCTGGATGGTGTGTGGTTGCCGATTGCTCACTTGATAGACAATGGTGATTGAAATGGAATTCCATAATTAGTCACTGTCGGTGGCTCAAGATTAATTGAAATGATGTGTTGCTTAAGCAATGAAATGAAATTATGACACATGAATTACCAATATATATGCTTTAGCAGTCGATCAAATGGGCAGATCAAGTGATTTCATTTTATCAAAGTTATTATTCCATTCCCCTTAAAAATAAAAAATAAAAATTATTATTCCATGTGATGCTTGATTATTCCATGTCATTTTAATTCCTTTCTTTGCTTCAAGAAAAGGTCAATTAGAATTTCGAATGGATACTATTCTCCGTGTGCTTTGGACTAAATCTTAATGAAATATGTTCCATAAGCTGTACCCACGAGGGATCTCACTTTATTTTGTATTTTAGATTTGAATTTATAAAATGTTTCAATGTAAGTTGATGGTAATGAAACTCAATTAGACTATAGTTAGAGGTTCGAATCTAAATATATGCATTTTATAACCACATTGAGTTCTTGACCTGTTTGGTCTCGGATTTAAAAATAAATAAAATCTAATAGAATATTAGTTTTGAAGTACTTTTTTAACCTTCGGAAGAAGCACACAAGAATGGGATGCTCAATGTTGTAGTGACTAAGTAAGTGGAAGAGGGTTGCGTAGTTTAGGGTAGTTTAGTAAATAGAACGAGATTAGCGGAGCGGGTTAATCCGAAAACCCTAGAATAGACCATAGAGTGACACCGGAATAAGAGGAAAAAAAGGGACCGACCGACTTTAGTGGAAACAATACTGATGAAAATGGGAATGGATTCATTTTAAAGGTGTGTTTGTTGTAGAAAATAAAATAAAAATGGCTTCAACTTCAGAATCGAAGGAGCAGTCAGCACGATTGTTGGCGACGTGCTTGATTGCAGGAGCGGTGGTGGTCGCCGGTGTAACGCTATTGGGTGCACCTGATGGGTTGGGATTGGGAATTTTGCAATGGAGGAGGAAGAAAAAGAAGAAGACAGTACGCGTCTACATGGATGGGTGCTTCGACATGATGCACTACGGCCATTGCAACGCACTCCGTCAGGCACGTGCTCTCGGCGACCGGTTGGTGGTTGGTGTTGTTAGCGACGCTGAAATCATCGCTAACAAGGGCCCACCTGTCACTCCTCTTCACGAGAGGATGATCATGGTTAATGCTGTCAAATGGGTTGATGAGGTCATCACAGATGCACCCTACGCTATCACCGAAGATTTCATGAAGAAATTGTTCGATGAATACAATATCGATTACATCATTCACGGAGACGATCCTTGTGTTCTTCCTGATGGAACCGATGCATATGCCCTTGCCAAGAAGGCTGGTCGATACAAGCAGATTAAACGCACCGAAGGGGTTTCCAGCACCGACATTGTTGGTACTACGTCTTCTATAATCATTTTCAATTCAAAAAACCTTATTATTATTTTTTTTTAATACTTGTTCTGTGAATGAACCAACAGGTCGTATGCTTCTTTGTGTTAGAGAGAGATCAGTTAGCGAAACAAAGAGTCACTCTTCCTTGCAAAGGCAGTTCAGCCATGGTCACAGCCAGAAATTTGAAGATGGTGGATCATCTGGCAGTGGCACTCGCGTCTCTCATTTTTTACCCACTTCTCGAAGAATCGTTCAATTTTCTAATGGCAAGGTATAACTATAGCTGACAATTCTATTGAATGATCCCGACTTGCTTTTCTTGATTATGATAAATCCTCTTCTCTTGATCAAAATTTTATACCTGTGGTTGCAGGGGCCTGGACCTCATGCTCGCATAGTTTATATAGACGGTGCATTTGATCTATTTCATGCTGGACATGTTGAGGTATGTTAATGTTATTTCGTGGTTATGAATCATAGTGATCAAGGATATCTAGTCTCCATTTGGTCAAAGAAGATTGCTGCTTTAGATGGATGGATGACTTTATAAACTTTTAAATTTCTTGTTCCAAACACAAAGTGTGCTAGCAAATAAATTTATAGTCCACTGGGAATGGGATATGGGTGTTGAGCATTTATCTGATTCTTAATTTCTGCCTAATATGTAATCTATAGTCTTGCATATTGGTTTAACTTTTGTCATTCCGGTCATTCTTCCTTGTGCAATGGCTCCAGAACAAGAAACTACTTTAGATTCCTATAAACTGTGATTTATATTTTCTGCAATTTTTCCACCCCCTTTGGCTCCCTTTTCAATCTTTTCGTTTCTGTTCACTGTTCAGTGCATCTGTGCATGCCGGATTCTATCAAAGATTTTAGACTACTATTTTCAGCGCATTTGTATCTTTATTTGTATTGTTTTTACACTTATTCTTACCAATTATCTCATGTTATAGATTCTGAGGATTGCTCGGGGGCTTGGAGATTTTCTTCTTGTTGGAATACACAATGATCAGACTGTCAGGTCACCAACTCCTTTCATTAATTTCATTTTGACTTCTTGCCTTTTTAAGTGTTGCAAAAGTTCCCGACTAGGGCCGACTAGGCAGCTAGTCGGCGGCCCGCCGGCCTAGTCAGCCCTAGTCGGTCAAAGTCACCAACTAGTCGCCGTTGAATGACTAGGCTGACGTTTTTTTGATTGACTTTGATTGGAATTTGATTGAGTTTGTTAGATTTTGTTTAGTTGTTTATGGATTTTGATTCTCAATATTGAGTTTTTTTGGAATTTGATTTTCAATTTGAGGTTCAATACATGAAATAGTATGAACATTTATTCAATTACAACAATAAAAATTCTAGTCTGCTGCCGGCCGACTTCCGACCAGTTGCCTAGTCCCTGACTAGGCAGGCTAGGCGCTAGGCGGGGGGTCACCACCCGACTAGCGCCTAGCGCTTTCTGCAATACTACAGTTTTTTTGAAATACTTGCTTAGTTTTTAATTGAAACTCGCATTATGCTTGAAAGGTTCAATACTAGGCTTCTTCTTCCTGAAACTTTTAATCACGTTGGGTTGGGTCTTTCAACACTGAAATGGGTAAGGCATCACATGATCCTGTCATTCTTGTTTTCATCTTCCTTTTGTTTGTACCAAACCTGTAGGAACTCCATGCATTTTGCATCACAAACAAGTGTGTGCATGATACCATCTGCACTTTTGAGTCATCTTGATATGTTTGATTTGCTATTTGTTGGTCCATTGTCAAATGTCAATAAACTGATGAATTTTGCCCCCTGCTTTCTAAGCTGACTTTTCCCTGGCTAGGCCCATTTTCATTGGATATCATCTTTTTTCTCTTAGCTGAAGCGAGACTCTCAATCATCTTTCTTTCCTTTGTTGGGAAGGAAACTAAGGGAGATAAATGGATGCAACATTTGTTTTTTTTTTTTTTGTCATAACTCATGACTGATATTCCTCTGCCTAGTTTAGATTCAAGAGCCAAATAATTGTAGCTTTATTTGTAATGAATAGTTGTGGAAACTGTAAATCTATGACGTATAGATTTCTGGATTTACAGTTGTGCTTGTTAAGATTGGAGCTAGCTGCTAGTTATTAACATGTTTGTTGTTATGATTGAAGCTAGCCATTGTCAGTCTGATGCCTCAATACCTCATAAAAGAACTTCTCAAATTTGGCCAGTTATTGTATATGGTTTAGCCTTTTATTTGAAATGTGTTGGCATGTAAGTAGAAAAAAGTCTGTTGTGATTGTGTAATGGTTTTATATGTTAAGAGGATTGAACAAAAAAAAATAAGCTTGTACAAGTTCTGATCACTTTTCCTTATATCTTCCTTTCCTCCTTTTATTTTAGTTCTGATTTAAAACAAAAAATGAGGTTTCCATAAGTTTTAATCTTTTGTTGAGTAGTTTAAGAACTTTATTGGCTGATTTATATGCATTTTATATACAATGGGATCTGCAGTGCTAAAAGAGGAGCCCATCGTCCTATTATGAATCTTCATGAAAGAAGTTTAAGTGTATTGGCATGCCGCTATGTTGATGAAGTTATAATTGGTGCTCCATGGGAAGTGTCTAAAGACATGGTTAGTATCTCAGCTAACTTATATTGTTTTCTTTAGTCCACGTATGTCTTTTATTTTGTCATAAGCTGCTTATTAGGCTTCCATGTCGATGTTGATTTGTCAATAGAAATGTTAAACCTGCAAAACGCGGACATATAGATCTTATAGTATAATTTAAAGTTAAAAAGCTAATGCAAAGGGCACAAACCACTCGGAATGCTATTATCAAAATAGTGATAAACAGTTTTACCTGAAAATATAACTACCAGAAATTCTCAAGTACAAAAGGTTATTATTATATCAAGCATTATGCACGCATATTTGATATTTGTCTATGTCCATTCATGGGGCCAATCTGTGAGCATGCAGTGCCCATACAACATCACCATATGCAGACAGTAGACGCAGCTAAGTAGTGTTGTCCTCAAGGAACCTTATTGCATCATTATATTTTGTAGAACTGGTGTGGACAGATGTGAATAGCTACTAGGAGTCTTTGATTCTTAACTATATGTTTCACTTAATCGCACTAAGTTGTAGTTTATTTGTCAATATGTGTTTGTTTGTTCAGGCTTACTTGCTTCTTGTGTGTTACTGTGTTTAGTGTGTATGTCACATGGTTACATATGTGCTTTTTATGTTCCATGAATTAGACTGTGGCATATGATTTTACTTGGGAAATGAGTTTAAGATATTGCTCTTCATTTAGTTGAATATTCACTTTTGAAGATTGGCATACAGATGAGTTTTGTTCTAACTTGACTATGTGCTTTTATATTTTGCAGCTTAATACTTCTCACACTATGTATAGTTATTAGTCAATGGAGTGAGATTTAAAACTCTTCTTGTCAGCATTTTGTATAATGTCTTGTTGAAATGCATAATATATCAACTGATTATGAGTTATGACAAACTCATGTTTTATTATCTAACCTTTAGTCTTGTACACTTAATGACTTAACGTTATAAATTCAGACATATTGTGATGTCTAAAACAAAAATAGGTGCATATTATATTCTGAAGTTTAAGAAGGCAAATTATGTATCATATATGACTATAGCACACTTAGAATAGTTGCCTTACAAACTCTTGATATGTACATTTTTGTTTACAATATGTGACTTTTAAACAAATTGAAGTTTATTACATATTTCCATGAATAATGAATATCAATAACTAATTACTTTCTTATAAAAAAATAATACTTTTTATTTAATTTGTCTGCATCCGTTCTGTGATATCATACATGTTAATATCTATGTGTTTTGAAACTTCAGTTAATTTACTGATACTAGTACTGTTAACCATATTTTCTCATTTTTGGGTTCTATTAATTGCTTGTATTAGCTTAGCTTTTTATGAGAGTGAAAAGGTTGCTTACAACATGAATTGGCTAGGAGGGAGTTGGCTGATTTCTGTGACTGGTGCATGATTAGGAGTTAGAAATGGTAGATGCCATTAGTTATCTTTAGGAAGAACAAGTTAGTGGCAGTGAGAGGATTTGCCAAGATTGGGACCACTAAGTTCTTGTTCTTTGTCTGGAACGGTGGCTCATTTGTTATTTTGTCTAATGAGATATTGTCAGAAGAGAGAATTTTTTTGATCTCATGTACATATTAGAAGGGGAAACGATTTGTAGAAATATCATTAGTTTTAGAGGTCCCCTGTGGCTAGGTTATGTATCACACACACTCCCTTTTTATGGATCTCCAAGCAGTAGAGCTTTTCAATGAGATGAGCAAAGCAATTGCTTACTGAGTTGAACTGTAGGTCTTGATGATTTTCCTAGCTTGTTTTACAATCTGTTAACATCTTGAAATTCAAGTCATAGATTTTTCCCTTTTCGTTTTTTTGGATGCTTTCTTTGTACTTTGTTTCCTAGTGTCGTGCCAGCACCAGTGTGGCCATTTTTCTGTTGCTGTAACTTTCTGTCTTTGGGTCCAAAATAACCTTTCGAAGTCAGAATATGGGGTCTGTATTACTGTTTTAACTTGGTGGAAATTGTTTTTGGCTGCAGGTAACTACCTTCAACATTTCTTTAGTTGTTCATGGAACAGTAGCTGAGAACGATGATTTTCTGAAGGTAAAAATTGTAGAAGTTGCAATATGTGATCATATAGAACTAAAATAATTATTAATTTGCTCACATGCCATTTTTTTGTTATACAGGAACAAGACAATCCATATGCTGTTCCAATTAGCTTGGATATCTTTAAAGTTTTGGATAGCCCACTGGATATTACGACTACCACAATAATTAAGAGGATTCTATCAAATCATGAAGCATACCAGGTTCCTCTTCTTCCTCCAAACCATGTTATATAATTGACACGTCTGATAATCACTTGAGTTACCATATATTAGAAAGAAACCAATTGACAGTAGGAAAAGAGTTTCTCTCTGTAACATTTTGACTACAATCTGTGCTTTATGAACAGGATAAATGGCCTTTCTGAATTATCCTTACGAATAATTAACAGGACCTTACTAAAATGTGTTCTTCCCTGTGTCTTGAGCTTGGATACTCCCTGTTTAGAATTAGACTTACTGATTTCCCTTCTTACTTTGAGAGCATTGATGTATTCCAGTTGTGAAATAGAATGATAAACATGTTAAAGCTGTTTTCTGATAAATAAATAAAAAATAGTGTTTGTTCTTTTATGTCATTCACTACGATAAGTTAGTTTGAAGCTAAAATAATTAGATGGTTCTTATCTTTAGGATGTTTGCTGTTCTGCCATGGGGTTTTTCTAATTCATTTAGGAAAAATGTGATGTTTATCTTTTCTGCAGAAACGTAACGAGAGAAAGGCAGAAAGTGAGAGAAAGTATTACGATGGCAAGACTTTTGTTTCTGGTGATTAATTGATGTCAGAGCATCTGGGTGTGTACCTATGCTGCGGATAGTTGGAAGATTAATATTTTTCATAGTTATCACTTATATGAATAGATGTATCGATTGTTATATTAACAAGAGGGATGACCCAATAGAGCTGGCGATTGCATGCGGTCACGATTCATTGTTATGAGATGGTGTGCGAAAGCTGGGTGAGCAATACAATTCTGTGCATGTATTTTTGTAGTACATCTGCTAATTGAAACTTTAGGGTAGAGGTTGAGCTCTCAGTGTGAGACAAAATATTTATGTAAGAGCATGCTTCCGTTTCTACATAGCAGATTTATTGTATACGTTAAAGAAACAGGTTCATTTTCCAAAATTTTCTTCTTTAATTCAGTTGAGAAGAGCAATTTTCCCTAACAAAGCTTAACCATCTCTCCTAGAATAGAATGTTTTTGAGCTTGTGACTCTCTTCATGTTTATGTTTTATATAAAATATACACAGCCCTTGCTTAAATACAAAGATGAGCAGTTGTATGCATGCATGGACAAGGAGATGATTTTCTTGATTTAGAAGAATTGGAAAACTGTTAAGAACACAAAAAAACTGGGGTATATGGCTTGCTAGAAATTCGATCCAATATGACTACAAAAGCCATAACAAGGTCAGTTCCATAACCAGGATGTACCACCAGAGTAAAGACATCATCGGTAAGCAAGATTGTCGAGTTAGCGGCTCTCTTTCGAGCAATCTTGGCTACCAAATCTCCGTTGGCAGTCCTAATGCTGCAGTTTCGACTCCTAAAACATCCCTCAATTTTGAAATCCGGTGGAGTACTAATACTGTGCTGAGCTTGTTTTCTCCTCTTAGTGGGTCCTGAATCCGATCCCATCATGAATACCTCCGCGGCCCCGTCCTTGAATAACAATGATGAGCTTCTCATTGTGAATACTTTGGACATCCCTGATGATGATGATGATCTCTTAATCTTTCCACATCCATCTTCTTCCCTGTACCCGCTCCACTGGTATTGCATGCTCAGTATCTGCATACAATATAATAGTTAATATGATATGCAAAGAAAAGAGAGATGAGGATGATGTGGTTGATGCATGTAACGTTAACGTTACATACCTGGGGTTGGGGTTTCAAAGATAACAAAGCATTGCCAGCTCCGTCCATGAGAAGTAGGCCTCCGGCTGCAACACAACGACTACTCCTGGAATAGTTATCGACCCGGAAAACCAGCCTGCCTTGCTTATCAAAAACTGTGAATCCATCAGTGCCTTGGAAACTCATGCTTGATCTCTTCCACACTGTCAGCATACATGGACGCATATCTTCCTCTTCCTTTTCTCTTAACAACAAATTGTTTCCACTACTTGGATGAATTTTAGACATCATAAATTCACAACACAAACAACAACAAGTGAGAGGAGTTGTTGGTTGATTTTTTGATTCTCTTTCTCCAACTTAAGCAGCCTATTTTATAGAATTACAAGGGGGGGTGGGTTGGGTGTGTGTGTGGCTGCGAGAGACCTTCAGTGCCTTACACACCTATGCACATTTATGGATTTTTTTTCAACTTCTTCCATAAATGTGCACACATGTCTCAATTTGGTTGGTTAGACATAAATTGGGACACTAAAATTTGACAGCAGATTTGAGTCCATTCCATAGGCCCCCTTCCTTTCCCACTTTTGTAATATTAATCTCCATTTTATTATCAATTTACAAAAACTAATTACAATTAATTGATCTCTTTGCTACCTAGTTGGGGCACACAAAAGTGCACGAGTCTAGCAATTAAGAGAAATCATCAATATTCTTTTTCACCATTCACAAAAACATCATAATTTGGTTGCTATTAATGCGCCTAAAAGTCTCCAAATTCACCAACTACGTGTATATAAATCAACACATTCCAAAAGATTTAGTGGTAATTGATGATTAATTTTATATAAAATTTGAATTAATGGGGGATCGGCGGTGTTTGTCGTGATAAAGAAACTTGGTGGTGTTATTTGATATGATATTGGTGACGGTTTGTCAAGTTGTTATATATAAATCCATTTAAGAGAAATTTTTGAAGCAGAGATGGGTTGCGTAGTATGCTGTTGTTGTGTAGCTGCCTGTCATCTTGATTGATTTAGAGTCAATGGGTGGGGGGGTGCTTAATTTCTAAATTTTTAAATGAATTAACAAATAAATATTGGTTTAATTAATAGAGCAACTTGGTTTAGTGCCCCCAGTTTTGAGTCACGAAAGCACTAATTAGTCCATGTTTGGTCATTTTCAATAGCATAAACTCACTGTAATTACATGTGAAACAAAAAGCATGAGCAAACTGACGTATTCCATGTATATGATGATATATCCAATCCAATATAGCCACGTAATTTGTAATTAAGCAAAAGGGTACAATTAATATCATTTCATTCTTGAAATTAATGTTGTATTGATGGGATTTTTGTGTTGATATAATAGTAATCAGTGGCCTAAAATCGATGGATGATCATCACCACTCATCACAGAGGTTGAATGTGGTCCTAGTATTATTAATATTCTAATTAAATCTAATTAATTAATAGACAATGTGGAATGCATTAGTAATAAATATAGTTTAAGATGCACTTTAATGGAGACATTAGAAGAAGATTTACTATATAATAGATTAATAGTAATACACAAGTGACAGCAAACTAATTCTATCTTCCTCGTCATGCATGTGTTACTATGAGTGGTGATATCCAAATAAGCAGAGTCCAATTAATTGCTAATAACATGAATGATCTCATGTTCATGAAAAGCAAATTCTACTTTTTAAATCTCTTTCGATTTGAATAATATAAATAGGCATGTTTCGCCAGTTTAATTAGGTTGTATACGTACCTATATATAAACTACATTATCTAGCTACTAATTAACAAGCATGCATGAGAATATGAGATAAGATGATGATCCCAGACAACTAATTTGCAAGCCTTTCTTTGAATTAATTACACAATATATGAATGAGATGGAATGAAATGGTGGCAGGGGCAGGCTAGGTAGTACAGGAAGTACAGCTGCATGTTTTAGGAACAAAGGCACAAACACCAAAAGGCTTGTTAGGAAGATTGCAATCAATACCAAAGCAACAAGGCATGGTCAGGCAGGTGCTGCTGCTGGTGGCTGCAGCAGTACAGCACTTGCAAAGCAAGCACAGCTGATATGGTGCAAGCCGCCTTCTTCTTCTTCTTCTGCTTGTATTATTCTGAATATCCTCAAATTCAATCACCGGCCTGTACTCCGTCCCTCCAGTTGGCCATAGTTGCTGATGATCAACTTCTTCAACCTCAACTGCACGTACGTGATTCAATTATAACATTAGCTACGATTATTGATTACTAAAAGTAAATCAAATTAATTACACCACCTTCATGAGCAACTGTTAAATGGATGATAACCACTAGCACTACTGCTGCTTTCATCATTGTGTGTGAGAGAAAAGAGGACTGGAGTTGCAGATTTTGTGAATGAAAATATGTGTGTGGTGGACAACAGATTTAGTGGGTCAATTCTAGATATTTTTAATTGCCACATCTCACATCTCACAACTCACAACTCACAACTACATTATTATTATTATCGTCTTTTGCTATATACAAAAACACATAGGCACTTAAATTACCTTTACACTACATACATTTTTCATCTTCTTGATCCCTTTCTAGTCTTAATGAACCCAGGAAACTTTTTAATCTCTAATTACTACTTGGTAGTAGTGTAAGATTTATCAAATCAGAATTTTCAAAAATTATACTATTCTGAATGCTTTGATCATTCATATCAAAATCAAGAAACAAATGTAACATATCATTCCAATAATTATACCAAGGATATAAGGTTTACCAACAAAAAAAAAAACAAAAGAAAAAAAAAAAAAGTATGATATCCACCTACAAATCCACAAAGTATTTTCATAAGGTAAATTTCCTCAGTTAACACAATTAGAAAATTGATACAAGCACCATGTTAGACAGCAATAATTAACAGTGGCTTGGGATCAATTACAAAAAGCAAATGCACCCAAGATTTTAACAAGAAAATTTTGTCATTCTTAGAAACCGCACACCAAACAAGTATACATAACATCACAATTTTTCATCGAACCCTGCATGCAGCAGGGCCACCCGGAGAACAATTTGGATTGGGTGATCGACAACTAGCACCAGGACCAACATTGTTGCCAAATCTAGTACGCATTCGGTAACCCGGGATTCCCCCCATTGCTAAAGCATTTGCACCACCAGTGCCAGATAGGTTTGAGGTCAATGATGATGAGATTTCATTACCACCATCATTACTACATTGTAGGGGTTCCAAAGTTTCAACCACATCACTCATTAAGGGCCTTGCTTTAGGATTCTGGCTTAGACAGTAGTATGCCAAGCTACAGGCTTTCTGAGCTGCCCTCACTGAGTATTGATTTTGCAATCTCGGGTCTATTATTTGCAGCAATTTTCTCTTGTCGTTCAATTTCGGTCGGGCCCAATCCACCAAGCTTTGCTCTTTGCTTGGTCTAGTCTTGTCAACAGACTTCCTTCCTGTCAAAAGCTCCAGAAGAACAACTCCAAAGCTGTATACATCACTCCTGGCAGTCAGGTGTCCTGCTCAATTCATACACATCTCATTCAGTTCACAGAGTAATTAGAGTTCTTGAAATCAAAGAGACACATGCACACAACACATACATCATACCCTATTTGAAAAGATAAAAAAGAAGATATCATATTATAAAGAATTAAACAATTTAAGCAGCAAGACAGGCAAGTGATCAATAACAGCGCTGATGCAATTATCAATGCAGCAAATTCTTAGAATTTCCAAGTCCTGTCGTGTCGAGGATTAATATTCTATGGTGGTCTTAGAAAATAAACATTTTTCGAATTTCTGTCTCTGATCTTTTTTGAACCTTTTAAGAGATTAAGTGAATAGATATTTATAGGCTATGTGTAAGCATTATCTCAGCCCCCTTCTTAATTCACAAAGCATATTGACCTTCGTAAATTATTGCTATATAATCCAGATTTTCTCTGTTCATAAACTCAGACCTCTTCGTACTAAGGCAAGGAAGTTGATTAAGGTTCCAGTTCCAGTTCTAGGATTAATCGAAATGTACATATGTTATTACTACTACTTTTATGTGCACTCACAGCGATATTCATATGTTCTCACTTCATACCCTCTTGGTTAGTATTATTTTCTCTTTTTTGCATTTCCTTTTCCTTCAAGTGACCCAAAATTCCAGGCCAGAGCTTTTCAAAGGTCAAAACAACACAGGATACAATCCACTTTTAGCTGCAGGAGAAGAGTTTCGCTTAATAACTAGTTTGTTAATTTTAAAAAATGCAAACTACTGCAATGATGCCTAGAAATACTCTTTTTTCAGGGAGCAGAAGACACAACATCAATCATAGCTCCTCTGGAGAACCTAACAGTATCCTATATTGAAAACTTCACTCAATTAGTGAATTGTGTTGATATCAGATGGTACCCACCAGACTGTATGATTCCTCATCAGCTTGCTATCATGCAGTTACTGATATCATCACAAGGTGTCCAAACCCCAGTTCCACTTGGTTAAGCTCTATCTTAAGGTTATCTTCCTCAAAGTTAGGACCGAAACAACACTGATAAATCTTTCCTAAGTTATAATGAGGGCATACCAGTCATTACATATTCAGGGGCAGCATAACCGTAGGTACCCATTACTCGAGTTGATACATGGGTCTCATCACCTTGTGGTCCAGCTTTTGCAAGACCAAAATCAGAAAGCTTGGCTGTATAATCCTGCAAATCCAAGGCAACTAACATTGGTGAACAAAAATAAATAATACAGAAGACGGCCATAAGAGTAAACTCTTAGACGATGGGGTTTAAGATGTTCCACTAACCGAGTCTAATAATATGTTGGAGGTTTTGAAGTCTCGGTATATAACAGGCCTTTCAGCATTGTGAAGGAAAGCAAGCCCTTTAGCAGCTCCAAGTGCAATCATCATTCTTGTGGCCCATGAAAGTGCAACAGTTGCCTCTAAATACCGCAGGAAAGAGCAATATCAACTTGAGGTAACCAATATAAGACCAACAGTTGCTTAAATGTCATCAGAGTTAAAAGATTGCTGTTAGTTAACACCAATATCCTTAGCAAATCATAAAATTTGAAATTATAGGACAAATGAATGCCCAAAGTGTTTCATCAATATCATATCATCATGTACTATGAATGAATTAAAAAATAAAAAACCTTGTACATTTAGAGTGGACATGCAATGTAACTATTCAAAAGGATTGGTCACAAGATTAGAGTGTAAATAATTACTTGTCCCATTCAAAGCATGAAACTTTCAAGTATAATATCTCTTACAGTGGCAACCTGGTTATGAATTCTTGATATCCAAATAAATTTGTTGGTTTTGTATCTCAATATGAGGTCACTATTCTAAACACATTCAGTGAAGCACAGCAAGCAAGCGAAATAAGGTTAAAAATAGAGTATTGTGAAGAAGAGCATACTTCGAAAGAGGTGATTCTCAAGGCTCCCTCTGAACATGTACTCATAGACAAGAAGCCTATGGTCATCCTCGCAACAATAACCGATCAATTTGACGAGATTAGGATGGCGTAGTTGGCCGAGGAATTGGACCTCAGTAAGCCATTCACGGTGGCCCTGGAGGCCCTCCTTGTTGAGAACCTTGACAGCGACAGGGAGAGATTTGAGGCCAACCCTGACATTCTCGTCAATGTAACCTTTGTAGACGGTACCAAAACCACCTTCGCCGAGAATATAATCAGAGCGAAAGCTCTTAGTGATAGTCTCGAGCTCGTACAAAGTGAAGGCAATTACGTGAGTATAGAGCCCCGCATTCTTCCTAGAATCTTCCAAGTTACGGGGAGTGGAAGGATCGCTCAGATCTGATATCGAACGATTATGCTTCCTCTCGCTTTTAACAGGCAAAGATGATAATAATATATTTTGAACTGTTCAATTTCAATTTCAATTTCAATTTAGTCGGATTCAATATTTATATAAATAAAAAATTACAAAGTAAAAGAAAGAGTAGATCTGGTACCTTGAGCATTGGAGACAACAGCAGATTCTTCTCTGGTGCCGCAGTTACCCATCTCGATGCTGACTAGTACTACTACTTGTTCTTCTTGTTAAACTGATGGCGCTGAGTTTCATTCTTCGGCTTCACTGTACCGCCACTTATATATACAGTGTAGTTAAAAAATAAATAAAAAATAAAAATACTAATAAACTATACATGTACATTGCTACATACCAACAGCTAGTACTTAGAATATGAAATTCGAAGTCCTCCTTTTGCATTGACTTTGCAGACTGCGATGTGCGATGTGCGATGTGCGATGGCTTCTTCTCCTTTACTTAACCACTGACCAGTAAGCGCTTACCTTTTTTACACGAAGAAGAAGATAATTTTATCTTTTCTCAAAAACCTTTTTTTTAATTCTACACTCATAATTCATATACATAATTTATATTCGGGCCGAAGCTTTAACTGGGCCTGGATGTCTGGATCCAGATATATTGGGCTGAATGATCGATCCCACAAACAATCTATAATCCCTTCACTCGCTCCTCAAGTCTTATCCATTCAAATTGCAAATTGTAATCCATCTCATCGTCTTCCCAGCTCCAACAATGGCAATGGCGATGTCGACAACAGCAGATACTAGTAGTAGATGGAGTCTGAAATCTCTTAGTTGTGCACTTCCTTCACTTAACTCCTCCAAAACTTGTTCTTCTCTTCGATTTTCAACATCGTCTCGCCGCCAACACGGTCTCGCTCTCACTCGCTCTCGCCCCACCAAACACCCACTCCTTATCCAATCTTTCACGGGCCTCGCTTCCGCCACTCCTCTGCTCTCCCTCGGCTTCTCCGGTAACTATCTCATTCTCCCCTCTCTTCTTCATTGCTATAATATTTCATTAGATTAGGTTTTTGAGAAAAAATTGGTGTCCAAGCATGTATCAAGTCCTGATTTTGTCACAGATTGCAACAGTTTTGGAAATAATTTCACCATTGTGAGCAATGGTTCTCGAATATATGCCATGAGACACGGGAGGCGGGTTCCGAAACTGAACAGGCCTCCGGACCAAAGACGGGCGCTTCTGCGTGGGCTCACCACTCAGCTTCTTAAACACGGTCGTATCAAAACCACTAGAGCCAGGGCCAGCGCCGTCAGGAAGTATGTTGACAAAATGATTACCCTCGCTAAGGATGGCTCTCTTCACAAGAGGAGGCAGGCTCTCGGTTTCATTTACGAGAAGCAGATTGTCCATGCCTTATTCGCCGAGGTACCAGACAGGTATGGTGAGCGTAATGGTGGCTATACTAGAATCATCAGGACACTTCCTAGGCGAGGAGACAATGCCCCCATGGCTTTTATTGAACTTGTCTAGCTCTCCCTTCTTCTTATCTTTGCATTTTTGTATGATTGTACCAACAATTTCTCTTCTTTTTTTTTTTTCCTTTTTAGATGAAAATGCTGTATGTCAATTCTAATATGGATGTGCTTCCAATGTATGTGCCAACTCATGTTTTACCTGCATCTCATATTCTACTTTTAATTACTTAAAACCCTAGTTAAATATATTGATTGGTTTATTACTATCACTTGAGATGAAAACCTGGCAAAGTCGTATCCTAATTCCTAACATCGTAGGATGGATAGATAGATCATGTTTTTCCTATATCTGTGGTCATCTCACTTGTGTAAGACTATGTTTTTCCCACCCTATTCAATTGTAACCTTCTCAGTTGTCATTTCTTGAATGTGATGTTGATTTTCATTGAGAGGGCGGAGCATTCCAAGCCTCAATTCTTTTTGGTCCCAAATTACACTGCTTCAAACTTCTTAAATATGCCCGGTCTTGAATTTTTCCATCTGATATCCTATCTACCATTGACCTATACATGCCCAACTTATCTCTTTATCAACACTTATTTTGTTGATTTCCTGTTTTTTGATATTTTGTATTCTGCACAATACAGTAAGCCTTAAGTTGGGCGCTAGAGAATTATTTAGCACAGTTGTCTCCAAAATCAGAGTGCCACTGTGTTAACAGTTTAATACTATAATTATGTGGATGAAGTTAAGTGTATATGTATTTACGGTTTTTCTAACATCTTCAAGCGGGGTGGTAAGTTTTCTTTATATTATCAGCATGTAATCACTGTTACATTGGATGGAGTTAGATGATGGAAATTGTCAGGCCCTACAATGTTGATCACTCAAAATCCGGAGAGGGATGTGTCACATTGGTCTGTGTTTGATTATGAAGGTTATTTTCTTATAGAAGTCTCTGCAAGAAGGCATCTTGAAAGTATATAAGAATTTTTTTATCATAATGGCGAGAGTTGTGAGCTTAAAGAAAGGAAAGTAGTTAGAAGGAAGTTTGAAGCTGACCTGATGATTGTATTTCAAGTACAAGCTGAAACAACTAGCACGAGGAGCTTAGTAAAAGTCAGAAGGAGGAAGCAAATGACAGAATTACAGGTTTTTGTTGCTTCCATCATCTTAATTTGGTACTTTTAGGTGCCTCTTTTCTGGTGCTTCAGAATGTACTTTTAGGTGTTTTGTTCAAATTATTGTATACACAATAAATTACAGAATTTTGTTTATAGTAGCACTGCACGGGGTTTGTCTGGCAAATGATTTGCCAAATTGGAATTTATATGTCCTTTTTCATTGGCTTAACATTTATCAAAGTTTCATTCAAACTATTGTCACTACTATATTTTCTTCTTGCCTTTGAATTTGATCCGTGTTTGTTGACTTTCTATAGTATAGAAGCAGTACCACTAACACTGAAGAGAAGCTTTCTAAATCCCCTTTCTTGGCTTAAGGAATATGGTTATTGCCTTGTGCTTGATATATATCTTCTTGTTTGATTCTCTATTCTTTCCCCTTGCAATTGTATCAATGGTTCCTTGGAAATCATGAAC
Organism: Acer saccharum; assembly: GCA_030490815.1. Taxonomy (NCBI): domain Eukaryota; kingdom Viridiplantae; phylum Streptophyta; class Magnoliopsida; order Sapindales; family Sapindaceae; genus Acer; species Acer saccharum. The sequence continues at coordinate 8,913,482 of CM059875.1, read as the reverse complement.
ATGTTTGCAAAGTGGGTCGAGGAATTTATGGGATATCAATAGTAAGAAGTTTATTTTGCTGCTATTGTTGATGTTATGTATAATCTGTTTCATTAAGGCTCAAAAGTTAGGTGTTTAGAAGTGGTGTACTGATGTTGCTTTTAATATCCTTTTGGATGTCAAAGGGTGTGTTTGTAGAAACCAACTTCCTTTGTCATCAATGGAACAACGGCTGAAAGCGATTAGTGTATTCATACTGAACATGTAAGACTCATAATTCCTCTTGAACACATGGACATATTCCAAGTTCTCGAATCTCGACTTATGGACTTAGGCCGCATTTTTGATGTGGATGTGTCACAAGTTAGTGGAAAATGAGGATTTTTTCTAAATCATGCTTCATATATTATTGAATATCCCAAAATGCTCTACTAATTTGATGTCGTGCAGTCACTGTCTTTTACTGTCCCATTTGGATGGCTGAGAATCAAAAAATTTATTTGTAGTAGTCGCAAAAAAAACAGTATCTTTTTTATGTTTACATTGATATTGCCCACATACTTTTTTTTTCTTTTTTTTGAAGAAATATCGCCCATAGTTATTATTGCCTTTTCAGTGAGTTTATTTCTAAGTTGTTGAGTACGTTGGAGGAGCTCTTTATTGGTAATCAGAATAAAGAACTTATTCCAGTGAATTCTCTTTTTAATTTGTTAACTGTATTTTGGTAATACGTGTAGAAAAAGCGTATTCTATATGTATTTATTTTGTGATAGATGAGATGATGTGTTGTGGTATAGACTGATTTAGCTGGAAAAGATGAAACTTATTGCAGAAGCTTAGAGCATCTCCAATGTAAATATGTATTTTTGAGTTTTTAAATAGTGTCATATCAGTATTTCTATTTATTACGGGCCCACTTTTGAAAAATTTTTAGAGAAATGTATATTCACATCTCCAATGCAATTATCTAAAATTAAATATGCATCTATTTTATGTCCATCATAATAAAACAATTATTACACTCTCTCCCCTCTTTTATTTTACAATTAAATGAGGTTTAATCTTATTGGTGAAAAGAGTTGAAAGCTTTAATCTTATTGGTGGAAAGAGTTAGAAATCCTAGTCAGCATTTCTAGGAGAGTTTCTAGAATTAGAAACTCAACTCCATATTCTCTAACTTTTTTTTTTGCCACATCATCTCTATATTCAATTTAGATAATAGCATTGGAGAGAGTTTTTCTAACTTTTTTAATTTCTATCCTATGTGGCACTCCATTTTCTCTAAATGCATAATAGTATTAGAGATGCTTTTAAATGGTTGATTGAAGAGAGAGGAAGGGAGTATCTAAATTCTAAACTATGAAGAAAAAGAAAGGTGTGTCTTGTTTGATTGTGAATCGGGGATTTATGGGGAATCGAATAATCTTGAAGGTGGGCAGCTTTTGAATTTTTTGGCAGATGCCTGTCTTTGTCACCATGAGCATTTTCCTCACTTGGATGCCCTTCATTAACATTCCTTTAATTCTTGTCTTGCTTTTATCAATTACGGTTTATAGAGGCTTCTTCTCTTTTTTAGATTTTTATTTTTATTTTTGTACACAAGGGAATCCTAAGATGCGTTTGTTACTGCTTTTCAAACCCATTTCTTATTTTACAAAACACTATCGCTATACAACCCAAAAATTTAACCCGAATGATGTGTCATCACATGGACGGCCAATGTTGAAACACAGAAACGGATATATATATATGTAAATTCCTACTGAATAGAGTTAGCCTCAAGTGGGACCCCATATAAATATATTTGCATGATTTATTTAACTTTCTTAATATTCAAGCTTTGCTTTTATTTTTAGATTTATAAATTATAGATAGTATCATGATTTTTTTTTAATCATGGCAGATATTTTTCTAAATCATTTCCTTTATCATACTTTCTTTGAAAAATAAAATATAAGAATATACAAAATTTAACTAATATTGCTTTTAATCTTACAATATATTGAAAATATGATTTCAAAATATTTAATCGAATACTATATCAAAACGAAAATTGAATAAATGTTATAATAATATTACCTTCTGTTTTCCAAAATAAAATTTTCAATTATCAATATTTATCATAATCAGACAGGTTTATAAATCCTAAAAAATAATCTAAAGTGATAAGAGGCTGGATCATGCCCTAACAGGCAGCTGATTTTTATAGCACAAAAATAATAGTGTATACTGCTGAAATGCTTATAGTTGGTACCGCCCAATTTGCCATCAACGTAATAACCTGATTTGTTTTGATTGATATAATTTTGTCTTACTTTGTTGGTTTTTACAATGCCGATTGGAATCTAATTATGTATTGGAGTTGATTTTTGTCCTAATCTTACTATTAATATTATCAGAGGCAGGCAGAGGTGATATCATATCGTAGTTGAGAAGATTGTGATTTGTTACTCGGAGAAAGTTGAACTTTGTTTAAGTTGTAGAAAATGCCAAGCATGCCTTGTGATTATTGGCCTTTTACTACCTTTCATCGTTTACTATTTCAACTATAAATTTGATATTGGGCATATCACTATTACGCCAAAATTATCTCTTGTTGTCGGCGCTTCTACTAAACCTACAAAAGCACAAGTCAAACACTAAGTTTGATATGAAGAGACGATATTGGTCCAATAGTAAACCATTTACACTTGTAAATCTCGAATTTATGTAATACTTATAAATAAATAAATAAATAAAAGACTAAGTTTGATATTTAAAAAATAAAAAAGTTTTATTCGCACGACTTTTTATATATATATATATATATATAGTTATTACAATTAATTCAATATGTGCATACGATGAGAGGAGGCCATTTAAATTCACAACTTCAACGATGTAAGTGTGGGCCCGGGCAACCACATTTTGTCGATTCCCCACAACTTTGAGGCATAATTTTGCAACATAAACATGATTGAGTGTTATATACTACTAAACCACATTGGGAGACGGTTAAAAATGAAATAAATCTTAACCACAAAAATTACTAGTGTTAATGTGTCATAAGATGTATCAATTGAGAATCCTAGTTCAATTGTTAGAAAAATATTCTCTCTCTATTTAGGCAACATTTACGAATCAAAAATACTAATAAGGGAATTAACTCTAGATTTGTGATTATAGTGTTTAATAAAAATGGTTAAAAATAAATTTACATGAATCTCATACACAAATTGTGAATTAACTTCATGCTAGAAAGGGGACTTAATTCTTCTCTCTTCGGTAATATTCACTGATCGGGAATGAAATGAAAGTGAATCAAACTCTATCATAAGGGGAATTAGGAGAAGGAACTTAGTTCCTTAATTCCTATGCGGAAGTCACATAATATGATGTTGAATTGGTTTTTTGTAAACACAGTAATCACAAAATCAATAAGTAAGTTTTATTTTCCTCAATGGTATTATCGATTAGTATAATCAAAGATGCCGTTACAGAATTAAAATATATTATATGAGATCGTTAAAGGATAAGGCAAGTATTAAAGGAGAAGAAGTGAATTAAAGGGCATTAAGCCATTAAGGGACTTAAAAGTAAAGTAAAGTGAGAAGTTGACTTGGTTACTTGTGGAACATATAGAGATAGAGTAGAGGTAACCTCACATCATTATTCATTGCCCATTTGGAACGAAGTGGAGCCTACGTAACTCAAACTTATAGATTAGGTTTAGCAAATACTATTAATTTATTATATATACAGTACTAGCCCATTCGTTATCATATCGTCTTTAATATTTTATCTCAATTCTCAAATCGATGGTCGGGTGCACCATACACAACAGTGGATTCGATGCATCGAAGAATTATTTATACACAACGTGATTGAATACGGAAAGTCAGAGGTCAAATTGGATGGAGTCGCCGAAACTCAAAGCTCCGCCTTGGCCCTTGGATCATTCAAAATTTCCAGTTGTTATTATTATTTCGAAAAAATATCTATAAGGAACAAGGGACAGGTGTCGATCTTCTCCACCGCAAATTAGTCCTCAGCCACAAACATATTTAACCTTTTTTTTTTTCTTTTTTTTTTTTAATGGTATTATAAGTAATTATTTAAAAATTGCGTTTGAAGTTAAGATGATGAATATTTTTTGTTATCATTGTAATTAATTTATAGGGAAAATATCAATATCACCCTATTGTTTAATGAAATATCAATTCAGTATAACAGTTTAAAGAATTAGGCATTTTAGTCCTTATTGTTTCGTTGATTATGAAAAACATTCATATTATTTCAATTTGTGAACTGTTTTCATTAATATTTCTGTTGTTTTAATTAACATTGTATTTTGTTGTTTTGAAGTGAAGGTATTCAATATATTTTATTTTGTTTTCTTAGGGGGTGTATTCAATTAGGATTCTTATGGACATTTAAAGACATTTTTTTTAAGTGACATATTTTCATGGATTTCTACAGACTTTTATAAATCCACATGGACTTTTATGAATTTGTTTAGACATCTATCTCAGACTTTTATGGATTTGTTTAGACATCCATGGACTTTCATGGTTATCTTTGACTTCTATTATAGATGGAAAATTATACCACTATATGACCCAATAACACAATCTAATATGATCCATTAATACAATTTGCAGTAATAAAAAAAATCTTTGCTTTCTTCCTTTTCTCTTATATTACTTTTCATCTTCTTAATCAGCTATTTCTCTTTTCAGTTCTCCATTTGGATTTTGCTTATAGTTTCCTTATAGTTTTTTTTTTCTTTTTTCTTTTTTCATGTATTATGTTTCAATAAGATAAACATATTAAATAAGTGTTGATTGATACTCATCTCTCTCTCTCACTCTTCCTCATCTCTGATGTAGCGGAAGCTCTGTCGAGAAAAACCTACGTAAAACGATTAAAAACAACCTACTAAAGTTTCGTTGATTTGCGCACAAATACCGGAAAGTTAGGCTTCAATTCGTTGATTCACGATGAATACCGAAATTGGAATAATTAGAGAAAACTCTAAAATTTTATAAATCAAAAGCTGAATGGCCAATTCGGCCTACATCATTATTTAAAGCAAAATAAATCCTTAACCTAATCGAATTCCTTGGAAAGCAAGAAAACGACTTAAAAACGGAAATTTACCAAAAAAGGCAAAAACAAAATTAAAGCAAAAACTAATTCTACTGAGAATCCTAAACACTCCAGAATTGACGGAAGTCAATTCGGAATTGGGAAACTCAATTTATTGCGAAAAAGAAACTTTCCTAAAACGGCAAAAACTGCAACTTCAAGGCCTAAACGACGGAATTTGCCTAAAAAATGACGTGCTTACGTAGAAAAGCTGCGTAGTAGTTCCGAAAACGCCGAAACGCATCAGCTGTCAAAATTTCAAGTCATTCTGATTCCGTCGCCAGGGTTTAGCCTTACTTGGTTTGTTTCAAATCCCACCCCTCCAAATAATCTAATGCCAGTTGATCCGCCGCATCAATCTCTCTTTTTTATTTATATGTAATCAACTTTGCATTAGAGATCACGGTCCAACTACTGTTGGCTTTTGCACTAATAAATTCCTTTGTTGTTGCAAACACGTATCCTTCTAGTCTAATGTACTTGCCCTTTTATTTCATAATTAACAAAATATTTAAATAATTTCATTGGTTGCCTTTGTAATTTAAATTTATTCTCTTTGATTTTCGATGATTATGATATAATTTTACAAAAATAAAAACATGAATATTAAATAAATATTTGAGGTGTATTTCTAAATGATATAAAGTTCAATATAAATAAAATTTTAAAGGTAAACATTTATTATATATCATGAATAGAGATTTTCTTCAATCACACCGGTATCTATAGAGGGACAATCGTCTTAAAGAATAATCTTAAGAACCATAGTGTACCATTGAATGATACACAATCATCGTGTACCAATGTACCATTGAAGATACTTTTTAGATGATCAAAATAAAAGTGAAATGAAAAGAGAATGAATATCAATTTGGCTATTCGTTTTTTCACAGTGTTCATATATTTTATTTTATTTTTGCTTTCAGATACATAACTATTTTTTTTTTTCTTTTTTTTGAAATATCTTTTTTATCTTTGATAAGTATAATTTATTCCTAAAAATACATATTAATGGGGCATACAAAATATATTATTAATTGCAGAAACTGTCTTCAAGTCAAAAATAAATTATATAAATAATTACATTACTTGTTGACGAACTGATTTTGCATGTCCGTTAAAAAAACACACCAAAAAAAATATAAAAAAAATTCAAGTCATATTTTTTTCTTAAAAAAATAATATTATTTTCTATTTTCTATTTTTTTTTCAGCTTAAAAAAAGTAAAATAAGTCACGATAGCGAATTGTATATATGTTTCTGTTTTGAGAGAGAGAGAGAGAGAGAGAGAGGGAGAGAGAACAAAGTCCACCAAAATCTTTGGGGAGAATGTTGGACATGTTACGGCATTTGATATTTATCTCTCACTATCAAGTCCACCAAAATCCACCAAAATCCATGACATAAGAAAATCCTTTAAAATTTAGTCCTAATTGAATACGCCTTGATTCTTGTAGATTAATATAGACTCTTTTAAAGTCTTTAAATGTCCGAATACACCAAGATTTATAATATCTTTAAATGTCCTAAATAATCCTAATTGAATACGCCCCCTTATCTTTTTGATGAAAGTTAGATCAAGAGGCAAGTGGGATTAAATTGATAAAATTTTGAAACAATATATAAAAATTGGCATTAATTTGTTGTTATCATCACACGGCATCACCATCGCAATTCACACAGCACCACCCATCCCAATCTTTAAAAATGAGTCTGTGGGTGTTGACGTCACGTGGTGGTGGTAGCCCGCTCTCTCTTTTGTGCTATATATCAACCAACGCCATTCATTGTCTTGTATCTTATTCAAACTTCAAAGAAAGAGAAATTACAAATTTACAATAGCTAGGCTGGAAACCTTCAGTTATTGGAATTCAGGAATGACAAAAGTTTACCCGAACGCCGCCGCCGCCGCCGTTAAGGCCACCTCCGATGGCCATGCTTCCGTCTTGACCGTGTGGAAGAAATCTCTACTGTTCAACTGCAACGGATTTACGGTGTACGATGGGAAGGGTAATCTTGTATATAGAGTCGATAACTACATGCAAGGAAACAGGGGTGAGATCGTCCTCATGGACGCCGCCGGCAAGCCTCTTCTCACTATCCGTCGCAAGGTACTGTACCTTCTCTTTTTACTCTTTTGTATTGTATTACTGTATTACTAGCTATTGGATGACTAACGCGTACGTGTTTATTCAGAGATTGAGCCTTGGAGACAACTGGCTCGTCTACGATGGAGAAACCGTGGTCAACCCGCGACTTTCCGTGAGGAAGCACGTGAACATCCTCACCACCAAGTGCCTAGCTCACGTGACTCCTACTTCTAATTACGCCAACAACAACAATACCGCGTCGTCGTCGTCGTCGTCAAACAAGAATAAGGCGATGTACGAGATAGAGGGGTCGTACTCACAAAGGTCGTGCGCCGTGTACGACGGGAAGAAGAGGAGAGTAGCGGAGATAAAGAGAAAAGAGGCGGCTGGAGGAGTGGCGTTGGGAGTGGACGTGTTTCGTCTTATCGTAGAACCTGATATGGACACAGCACTTGCCATGGCGCTCGTCATCCTCCTCGACCAGATGTTTGGATCTTCCAAACGATTTTCCTCCTAAAACTTTTTTCATTTTCCTTTTTCCTCCTAAAACATTATTACTTATTAATTACTAAACTATCTCTCTTTATTTTACCCATATCAGCTTTTTTTTTTTTCTTGTAACTTACGGACTGTAACAGCAGGACCATCACCACCACCACCACCCTGGTTTACTGCTTATTTTAGGTGTCCTCCACACTATTTTCGATTCTGTTTTCTTCTTTTCTTTTTTTTTTTCAAAAGTTTTAATTTTGTCTTTTTAATTTGTTGATAGAGAGCTTCCAAAAAACAAAATTTGTTGATAGAGCTGGGTTTTTTTCCTTTTAAACAAAAAAACCAAGCTACAAGCGGGGTATTTTGTGTATATATATATATATATATAGAAAGAAAGAAACAACTTGTTTTCTTTTCTTTTCAAATTTTGCTGCTTTTCGCTGGTGTCCAATATTAAAGACTAGTAGTCTAGTACTAGTGGGTGGTGGGGTGATGCACTGCTGTGACCGACCGACCGACCGACCAACCGACGATTTCTGTTGTATCATGATTCATGTATAAACCTTTTTGCTTTTGTAGAAATAAGGAATTATGAAAATCTATAATATTCATCAAATACAACCAGCCTTCGTTTACGTGTGAAGATCATTAGCTACAAACCCGGTCCATCGCTCAAGTGGTATACTGTATCTGTATGTGTTTTCTCTTCCGGCAGGAGATAGATTAGCACCTATGATTTGTTAAAAAAATCCTTTAATATTTATATTATTTAATAAATTGAATAGCACGCTACGTTGCTAGAAATCGTAATTAAAATTAGATTACTAAATTCCTTCAACAATAAAAAATTAGATTACTAAACACACTGGCATGAAAAATCATTAATCAAATTCAATACATTGCGTAAACAAGAGTCCTTTATTGGTTAACCTCGAATTGGTTACATCGAAGAAACAAGAGCCAATCAAAAGGAATTAACAAGAGGCACTGGAATTTAATAGAATTCACCAAATTAACGCCGTATATTTAGGAGGACAGTCTAAAAAAAAAAGGAAAGATAAAGTAGAATATCATATCGACGGCCAGTGGCAGGCCGAGCCTTCTAACAGGCCGTGCCAAACAGGCATGGCATTCTTAACAGGCTGGGCCTATTAAGGCCAAGGGGGGCTGAGTGGGAAAATTTTCTAAAGTTGCAATGGGTGGGAATCAAACCAAGGGTCTTAAGGAAGAAGTTGCATGACATAACCATTTCACTATAATTTTGTCAAGTTATATATATTTTAATATATATATAAGTTTTTAATATTTTTTTAGTGTTCAAACCATTAATAACAAAAATGGAAAAAATCAAATAATACTAGTGTGTAACCCATGTGATGCACGGGCTTTGTTAAAAAGATATTTAAAATTTACCTTTACATTTCTCTCAAATATACATTTAAAAAAAAAAAAAAAATTCTTAATTTCTCAATTCATAATATAATTTAGCTATTTAGATTGTCATTTAGCTCAATTTGGGATAATTTTTACGGACCATTCTACCTTTAAGATTCAATTAATGTGTCAAGTGCACTAAATTATTTTTTAGGTTCAATAAGTATTACATGATAATCTCAATAATTCAATTGTTTCAAATTATACTCAAATAAAAAATGAGAGATGATGATATTAAATAAAGAAAATAAGGATGGGGTGTTCAACTGTTCTTACCATATGTAAATATATATTAATTTTTTCATAACAACTTTACCTTTTTTAAAAGTTATTTTAATAATAATTTTACTTGAAACTTGTTATTCCTCTAATTATTTTTTAATTTTTAATCGTTAATGCCAATTTTTTTTTTAAAAAAAATTATTTGATTCATGTAATTAAATATAAATTTTAGTATTTGTTATAATTTTCATTATTTTTATTTTAGAAAACAATTTTCAAAAAACTCTACCTGACACAATTTTAATCTTGAAAAACATCTAATTTAATTTTTCTCCTGTTTTCATTTTAAAATTTTGTTCTGAAAAAAAAATATAAAACAAAAACGTTAACAACAAGATAATGAATAAATCAATAAACATTAATTTAAAGAACTTACCTTGATAGAGATATTGAGAATATGAATCTTCAACCTGAAAAAAAAAAAAAAAAAGAATAATAAATGAATAAAAAAAATGAAAACCATGAAAATATGTGAAACTTAAGAAGAAAAATAAAAGTTAAAAAGTGAAATGAATTTGAAGAAAAATTTAGGATCTTTATAAGCAAAAGTCTCTTTTATAATGAAATAAAAAATCCAACAGTCATGCTTAGAAAGTAAATTAAAATGGGAAAAGCAAAAGTCAAATTAAATACACACTTGAAAGACAATTTAAAATATTAAATTGAAATCAATCATATTAAATCAATCTTATCTTGAATTTAGCTTGGTAGTTTAAGAATCCAACATATTCCACATTAAGGTTGAATAGGAAAGGGTTATTATTTATTTGCTTTTATTATTATTATTATTATTATTATTTACTAAATTGATTTAATTGTAGCATTTATTTCTTTATTTTATTTTTTGAAGAAAGGAAAAAAGCATTTAATAATAGAAGATATTAGGAACAATCATATTTGATTGGTTACATTTAATTCCAAAGCTCTCATACGGTAACATGTGACACTATGAAACACTATTATATATATATATATATGATAAGGTGTGAATATTACCACCCATAAAACTAATTAGTACACCCATGTCTAAAATTTAAAAAATAAATATTACTATAAGCACCCATCATAATCCTAATAGTACCCTTATTGAAATGAATATATTAATATTAATACATTTTATTTATAAACCATCTTAAATTATTAACACACCAAATAAAAAAAATAAAAAAAAATTCATATTATTTTGGAATCAAATCCTCTTATATGATGGTCCAATTTACTTTTGGGAATGTTTTGAATGTAGAAGCTTTATAAAAGGGAAGATGTAGAACTTGATTGTATATGGGGTTAAGAGATTTTAAATATGAAATTCTCTTATATATACAACTATTAAAAAAAAAAACTTATTGATATATCTAAGCTATTATATATATATATAGAGTTTATTGATAGAGTTCATAACTATATATAAAAGAAAGACAAAATAAAAATAAAAAAATTACCTACCTCTGTATGATAAGAGTCCTCTGAAAATTCTTTTTCTATTATTTTGTTATATGATAAGATGATGATGAGAAACTTTAATACTTGAAATAAAATTAGATTTAAATTAGAGTTTATCATAAAAAGTAGGGTTTACCATAAGTTTTATTTTATTTTATTTTATTTTTTTTATTTTATATATATTTATTTTTTTGATAAAGGGATATAGTTGAAGATATGAGTGTATATAGTATTTAGTTTATTTTAATTAAAGTAATTTGTCCTTATTGGTAAATTTATGTTGGTATATTTTTGTAATTAAATTTTTTAATAAAATATGGGTTTACTAATTAGTTTTGTGGGTGGCAATATCAACACCCATAATATTTATATATATATATTCAATTATTTAAAAAAAAAAAATTTTGTTGTTACCTTTTGAACAATAGAAAAATATTAAAAATTTATTAAATAATATATATAAACTATTCATAACTTAACAAAGCTGAACTTGTAGTGAAATGGTTAATCTACTCAATTTCCTTCCAGATCCCTAGTTCGATTCGCACCACTGCTAACATAATAATAAAGGCCGCAAGCCTTACAAGCTGAGGCCCAGCTTGGCATGGGTTGAAAATTTTGGGTTTGGAGTTGTGGAATAGGAAAGAATTGAACCAACAACCTCGTAGTGTAGGTATGCGAGGCATACCACTTAACTAACCTAGATAAGGGTGAAATTCATTTTTTCCCCTCTAGTTTGACCTAATAGCCAAACTGGTCCCCCGGTTTTCAGAATTGTCTTGTTTAGTCCTTCTGTCACGATTTTTGTCGAAAAAGTTAAATCTGATAGGGATAGAGGGTCAAATGACCCTGCTACCGCTAATTTTTGTTTTAAATAAGAGATGAATTTCATATCTATTTTTTAACTTTGAATAAATAAATTAGTTAATTTAACTTTTATGAGATCCAACTCCAAACAGCCACCACCAAACCACTAACACACCAGGTTCATCATCATCATCATCATCTTTGAACTAGGTTCAACATCAAACATTATCATCTTCAACCAAACTCGGAACTCAAAATAATAAAAAAAAACAAATCAAAACCCAGCTGCCCAACCCCACAACCCAAATCCAATCTCCAGCCACCAAATCAAACCACCACCACTACGAAATCAAACCCAATTGCCCAACCGCACCAACCAAATCCAATCTCCAGCCATCAAACCACCAACATCAATTGAGAAACCCCAAAACCCCAAAACCAAAAAACCCTTCAAACCACCACCACTACCACTGAAACCAATCCCACCAAACCCTCCACCTCCCAACACAAAAACCAAACCCAGAAAACCCAACATAACACCCAAACCCATCAAGCAAAACCCACCTACTAGCCACCAATATGTGGAGTTTGATGTTAGGATTATGCTCAATAGCAAGAGTGTAATGTTGTAATTGACAATCTTTTTCATATTAATAAAGTGATTTCTGGTTTAACAAATCTTATAGCATTTATAGTTTAATATTATAATTGTCAAAGTAAATAATCATAAGGTCTAAAGATTATGATAAAAGAATAATTGTTCGTACATCTGGATATATATGTGGTAGACACAATTTTTTAGTTAGTCTTGAATAATGTTCACAACTTAAGTTAAATGTTAGGCACCTTTACCTTGTTAAAGTTGTAGAATTCTTTTGCTAGCATTTGAGTGGGATCAAATGAGATATGATGAGTCTAAAATCATCGGAGTGTCTTCGAGTAAAAGAATCTAGTGCACTGGGTGCATTGAACTGGATCACAATGAAAAGCTTTATTTAGAACCGTCAATAGATAATAGTCTTTTCATTATCAGGACAATCGGAGAGTCTATCTTAATCCTGAGATAAATGATGGACTTATGGTTGCAAGTGATATCATTTGAGTTATCAATGAGTACGATTATATAGCATAGTCTATCCTCGATAGTTTGGTAATATTCATTTGTTAATCGATAGAGGACTTCATTTATAGATATGGACATCGTAGCTCCATTTATTAAATGAGAGTATAATATCATCATATGGATGTTTTGAGGTAATTGGATATTAAATCTCAACGTTGAGTTTTCGATAGTGACTATTGAAAACATGGCTTTTGGACAAGTCAAAATATCCAAGTTCAAAACGTGGTCATATGAGTAAATATGGTAACTTGGAGAGTAATAGGCGGTCTATGAACTCTTGGTGATTACTGATATTAATCACGAGGATACACTATCTCCAACATGATTGTCTAGGGTATGAATGAGGAACATCTTCTTATTCTATCTTTATTTAAGAGTTCAATTTTAGCTCTTTAGTGGAATGAGTTAAAATTAATGGATCGGACCTAAGTGAATCATTTGTTGATTGTGATTAGGTTATGTCTATTGAAGCTTAAATTTAGATAGCCCACCAAGATCCCCAATCCACACGGACTTGCATGGATCACTTGATATATTCTACCGGACCAATTATGGGTCCATCTAGAATTGCATTTAATATATTAAGAATATAATTTGCACATTATTTATTTAATTGGCTGCTCAATTATATTAATATATTAATGAAAGGCATGTGGGTTTGTTTCTTTTAGTAAAAATGGGTCTGGTTCACATGTGGGCTTTTTATTTAAAGTCCAATGGATTAAATGAAATAAGAAAATAATATATGGCCCATTTATTTAAGTGGGGCGGCAAGGTGAATATATTAACCTAATATATTATTTTGTTTCATAGTTTTAATTAAATAAGAATTAATTAATTTATTAATTAATTATTTAATTAAGAAACAAATCTTTTTCTGATCAGGAAATATATTTCCTAAAGTTATACTATTGGTAGTAGTATACTAAAAGTAAAAGACTTGTTTGATAAGAAAATAAATAATTAATTTTATTTATTTAATCAAATAAGAAGTCTTTTTATTTAGTCAATAAAAGAATAAAAAAAAATACTTATGAGTTGGATTAGGGTTTGAAGTCTAAAGGTTGATGGAAATTAGGGTGCAACACAAACCCTTTTTGGTATGTGATTTGCGGCAACCCTTGTGCCACAAGAGGAAGATTTCGACAACCCTAAATAGAAGAGGAAGCAAAATTTCGGCCACGTATATAATACCACATATAGAATTCGGCCACCCTAGTTGATTCATTGATTCAATTTTCTTCTTCTTCTCAATTCATAGAAAAGTATTATTTTTATTCTACTAAGACAAAAAAGAGAGAAGAGATTATTCTTTGATGGTACACTGATTGCTTGTTCATCAATAAGCTTGTGTGTACAACATCGAATTAGGTTCAAGCGAGTTTCGATCATTAGATTGAGAACTCAAAAGTGACCGGAATAATCTTTGTATCTTTTTTATTGTTTTGTGACTAACAAAAGAAAAAGAAAAGTTTGTTTGTCCATTCTCAGGTTTGCAATTCAAAGAAAAGGGAGACCACGCTCCTAGGTGATTCACGTTCGTGCTAGGATTGAAGATCTTGCGGATTACCATCGACGTAAGTCAATCGGATCACGCGACAAAAGGTATTCTTCTTTTGTTGGTTTATATGTATGCTTAATTAATTAAAGGGTTAAGGTTCATAAAAAGGAAAAATTTTAAAACTATACTAAATCTATTTTTAGTCTCGCTTCCGCTACGTGTACTACGGTATTTTTCCCTACATTTGATCACCATCACCAATTCACCATTTATCAACCACTAAACCCAAAAAAAAAAAATCACCATCACCAACCACCAAACTGATCCAAACACCCAAATCACCACCACCAAAATTTTCTCTTTAAAAAAAATATAAAAAAAAATCACCATCACTGGCCAACAAACCAATCTAAGCACCAAACCATCACCAAACCGATCCAACCAAATCACCATCTCAAGATTGCACCAACCAACCAAATCACCAACATTACAACACCCACCCACCAACCAAGCCTAGAAACCAAAAATTGACCTCAGATCGACCACCATTCATCTTCCCCGTCGTCGCTAACCACCATCAAGGACTAAAACCCCACAGCCGTCGTGAGAGAGGGGGATTCAAGATAAAGAGATAGGGGTTCAAGTAGAGAGAGAGGGATTCAAGAGATTGAGAGAGAAAGAGAAGGACTAGAGATAAGATACCATTTCGCCAAGATTGGGGTGTGTGTTTGGTGTTGGTTTCTTGGTGTGTTTGATGGTGGAGGATTCTGGGTATGGTGTTTGGTGGTGATGTCTTGAGTGTGTGTGGTGGTGGTGTGTTGGGTGTGTTTTTGGTGGTGGTGGAGAAGATGATAGGAAATAGGATTTGGGTGTTTAATTTAGGTTAGTGATTTGGGTGTTTAATCTAGGTTAGTGTTTTATTATTATCATTATTTATTTTTAAATTAATTTTTTAATTGTTTTATTATTATTCAATTATTAATAAACCATTAATTATGTAAGTTACCATTTTACCCTCACAACATTGAGGAAAATCCTAACGGAATTGGACGACAGTGACCAAAATACAGATTTTTTAAAACTAGAGGGACCTGTCAACATAATATTGAAAATCGGGGGACCAGTTTGTCTATTAGGTCAAACTAAATGGATGAAAATGAATTTGACCCTAATAGAAAATGTATTTAACAAAATGACTAAAATAGATGTCTTGATACGGGAAATAATCAAATGACATATGTAGGTGATGTAGACCGGAACATAACTCACACGTGATCAACACATAAGGTTATCTATTTTCTTGTAATCCCACAATATTCCAAAAAAAGAAAGATAATTGAAGGAAAAAAGGGTTTTGATTATAAAATAAATTGTTGCGAAATAGGATTTCAAAAAAGTTTTCCTTTAGAAAAACATATTTTCGGGACCGGATTTTGTATATACGTGTATAGCTGATTGATTTCTTAAAGCTTTGATTCTGATTTCACCATCAAGCCTTCTGAGTTATGACTTGCGGTATGATAACTTATGTGTGGGCACGTCACAGATACAGATAGGACTAAACAGAGGTTACAGAAATCAAGAAGACGGCCCCTTGCCTTCTCCTTTTGTTCGGCCAGCTCCTACAAAAGAAACTTCTTTTTTTTTTTTTTTTCCTTTGGTCGCACCACTCTTTCTGTGTGAGGTTTTTTTGGGTTGCCTTTTGTTTCTTGATAAGTATCAATTTATATCAGGATCCCAGGGTTCAATTGTCCAAGTCAAAATAGGATTTTAAATCCTATTTTAATTTGGTCACCACTAAGACTTGAACTTATGACCTTTAGGATTTAAAATAATCTTTATTATCTTTAATCTTTTTGTATTAGTCATGGTTTGAACCTGTAACCTTCTATTAATAATTAAATAATTAATAATTCTTAATTATTAATATACTAATCAAATAATCATATTATTTAATTAGTTCCCTGAATTTATTCGTGTCACTTTCGTAACACAATTATTTGGACTATCAAATTAATTAACCGTGACCCTTGTTACCATTAACTATAAAAGGGCTAGCAAGGGGACCTATGGACCCACAATTTTGAGTTCCAATAATACTTAGAAATATTAATTAAACTAATTAATTAATATTCCATGATTATTAACCTCAAAGTTACTCCACTAAAAACCCAAGGGCCAAGGCTATACTCTCGAAACTGCAGATGTATTACATAGATTGAAATCACAATGTCCATCAATATAGCTATTACATATGGTATGATCCTCCACAGGTAGTTCATAACTAGAGCTAGGTCATAAAGTCCGTTATACCTCTCCAATTATATCTTTTCCTTTAAGTACCATTGATTCTCTAGTGAACAATTATATCCTATATTCAATTACGGAAGAAGGAGAGCGCTCATAATTGTTCAAGCCCCGAATCAACCCTTAAGGGAACTACTCCTCTACTTCTCTCAAGAAGGAGTAGATTCCTTTATTGTGTGCAAACCTTCCCAGCCACAAACAGAACCGAGACTCCAAGATACGGAGTTATTAATTGGGAATATTACTCTGATCTCACTCATGATATGTCAAAAGCCACAATCCAACCTGAAGGAATCAATAAGACACTCAAGATTAAGATCACCCATATACAACCATCATTTGTCGATATATATGAATCTCTTCATTTAACGAATCTTGGTGAGATTCATATAGATTGTGGCTCAATCTTATATGATTTCATCATATAAGGTGCCTCCATTCCCATGTCACTACATTAGTAGTCTAGGATAAGACCACCGTACATTACGAAATAGACCGCAGCTATAGATTACCACAAACAAAGTACCCAACTTTATTTGCTCTCTATGGACTCTTTAGATTTCACGTCTCAAACTGAATCCTTCTTTACATGACACTAATATACCCAGTTTGAGATTACATCCAGAAATCTTGGATGTTTTACACATTTGATATAAGCGTATGAATGTCAATAAATCAATATTTATAGAATGAAAAACAAAATTTTTTATTCATGTTTTTATAACATTTACATATTACAAGCTTTAGGGCATAAATCCCAATAATCTCCCACTTGCACTAAAGTAGAGGGGCATCTCTCGTAATCCTAGACCCTCTAGGTGACTTCAAACACTTTAGCCGTTAAGGTCTTTGTAAATGGATCAGCTAGGTCGTCCTTATTGGGATTTATGCCCTAAAGGTTGTAATTAGTAAATGTTATAAATGAATTAATAAAAGAAGTAGCTATTTCATTCAATTAACATGACTCATACGTTTAGATTATATGTGCTAAACATCCAAGATTGCTAGATGTAATCTCAAATTAAGTATATGAATGTCATGTACAAAGGAATTCATTTTGAGACATGCAATCTAAAGAGTCCGTAGAAAGCAAATAAAGCTGGGTACTTTATTTGTGGTTAATCTACAGCTGCAGTCCATTCCGTAATGTACGTTGGTCTTATCTTAGACCACTCATATGGTGATATGAGAATGGAGGCACCTTATATGATGTGATTATATAGGACAGGGCCACGATCTATATGAATTTATTACTAAGATCCATTAGCTAAAAAGATTCATATATATCAACAAATGATGGCTGTATATGGGTGATCTAAATCCTGAGTGTCTTACTGACTCCTTTAAGTTAGATCGTGTTTCTTGAAATACCATGGGTGAGATTAGAGTAGCATTCTCAATTAATAACTCCATATCTTAGAATCACGGTTTGGCTTGTGGCTGGAAATGTATACACACAATAGTGGAATTCATTCCTTCTTATGAGAAGTAGATAAGTAGTTCCCTTAAGGGTTGATTCAAGATTTGAACAATTAAGAGCGCTCTTCTTCTTCCGTAAAGGAATGAAGGATATAATCATTCATTAGAGAATCAATGATATTTAAAGGAAAATATATAATTAGAGAGGTATAATAGACTTTATGACTTAACTCTAATTATGAACTGCTTGTGGAGGATCATACCATATGTAATAGCTATATCGATGGACACTGATTATTTGGTTGTGTAAAACATCTACAGTTACGAGAGTACAACCTTGGGTTTTTAATTGAATAACTCTGAGGTTAATAATAGTGAAATATTAATTAAAGAGTTTAATTAATTTTTTTAAGTATTATTGAAGCTCAAAACTATGGGTCCATTAGGTCCCCTTGCTAGCCCTTTACAATTGATAGTAATAAGGCTCACGGAGAATTGGATGGTCCAATTAATTGTGTTATGAAAGTAACTTAAATATATTTTGGGAATTAATTAAATGATGTGATTATTTAATTGACGAATTAAATATTATTAAATTATATGATGATTTAATTGACATATTAATAATTAAAAATTATTAATTGTTATATGGAGGTTTCAGGTTCGAACCTTGACAAGAGCAAAAGAGTAAAATAATAAGTGATTATTTTTGTTTACTCTAAAGAGGTTAAAAGTTTAAACCCTAGTGGTGACCAAATTAAAAAAGATTTAGAATCCTATTTTAACTTGGTTTACTAAACCCTATGATCCTAGTATATAAGATATACTTATTAGGAAAAAAAAAGAGGGAAACCCTAGAGAGACTAAGGTGGTGCGACTATAGTAAGAGGAAAAAGAAAAAAAGTTTTTTTTTTTTTTTTGGCTTTGCTCATAGGTTGGCCGAATTCACTAGAGGAGACAAAGCGTTGTCTTCCGGATCTCTCAAGCCACCATTCAGTTGCTCCCGGAATCTGTGACGTGCCCATACACACAGTTGCTAGATCGTGGGACATAGCTCGGAGGGCTTAGTGGTGAATGATTAAAAAGAAAACGAATGAGTGTTCTTCAAATGTATAAAAACAAATATCTTCCTCATATTCGTGTATACAAAAAAGTCCAAAAGACGATAAAATTTTAAAACTTATCATTCTTATCAAACTGATTTTCTGATCACTTTCCGTTGCGCGACTTACAGGCCTGTGATGCAATCTTGGTCACAGTCACGTCTCCTTTCTGCACTATCTCCCCGATGAGATGATATTTCCTCTCTATATGCTTCCCTCTTTTATGGCTTCTTAGTTCTTTGGAATTATCCACAACAGCATTATTATCACAATAAAGTGTGATGGGCCTATCCAAATCTGGAACAACTTCTAGATCACTTAAAAACTTATGGAGCCATACAGCTGTAAGTCGCGCAGCGGAAAATCAAGA
This sequence comes from Acer saccharum, assembly GCA_030490815.1. Taxonomy (NCBI): domain Eukaryota; kingdom Viridiplantae; phylum Streptophyta; class Magnoliopsida; order Sapindales; family Sapindaceae; genus Acer; species Acer saccharum. The sequence continues at coordinate 8,894,005 of CM059875.1, read as the reverse complement.
GTTAAGATTGATAAGTTTAAAAATTTTATCGTCTTTTGGACCTTTTTGTATACACGAATATAAGGAAGAGATTTGTTTTCATACCTTTAAAGAACAATCCTTCATTTTCCTTTCAATCCTTCACCACTAAGCCTTCCGAGCTATGTCCCGCGATCTAGCAACTATGTGTGTAGGCACATCACGGATTTCAAGAACAGTTGAATGAAGGCTTGAGAGATCCGAAAGACAATCATTTGTCCTCTCTTATGAATTCGGACAAGTTAGAGAAAAAATAATTTATTTTTCTTTTCTCTCTCTAAGTTGCTGCACCCTTCTCTCTCTAGGTTTAGGTTAGTTTCTTTTTCCTGATAAGTATATCTTATATACTAAGATCATAGGGTTTAGTAAACCAAGTTAAAATAGGATTCTAAATCCTTTTTAATTCGGTCACCACTAGGGTTTGAAACTTTGACCTTTTTCAAGCAAATAAAAATAATCTCGTATTATTTTATTCTTTTGCTCTTATTAAGGTCCGAAACTGAAACCTTCAAATAACAATTAATAATTCTTAATTATTAATATGTCAATTAAATAGTCATATTATTTAATAATATTTAATTATTCAATTAAATAATCATATCATTTAATTAATTCCCAGAATATATTTAAGTTACTTTCGTAACACAATTTATTGGACCATCCAATTCTCTATGAGCCTTGTTACTATCAATCGTAAAGGGCTAGCAAGGGGACCTAATGGACCCACAGTTTTGAGCTCCAATAATACTTAGAAAAATTAATTAAACTCTTTAATTAATATTTCACAATTATTAACCTTGGAGTTATTCCACTAAAAACTCAAAATTGTACTCTCGTAAATGTATATGTTTTACACAACCAATTTAATAGTGTTCATCGATATAGCTGTTACATATGGTATGATCCTCCATAAGTAGTTCATAATTAGAGCTAGGTCATAAATTCAGTTATACCTCTCTAATTATATCTTTTCCTTTAAGTACCATTGATTCTGTAATGAATGATTATATCATTCATTCATTTACGGAAGAATGAGAGCGCTCTTAATCGTTCAAGTCCCGAATCGACCCTTAAGGGAACTACTCATCTACTTCTCATAAGAAGGAGTGGGTTCCACTATTGTGTGCATACCTTCCCAGCCACAAGCCAAACCGTGATTTCAAGATACGGAGTTATTGATCGGGAATGCTACTCTGATCTCACCTATGGTATTTTAAGAAACACGATCTAACTCAAAAGAGTCAGTAAAATACTCAGGATTTAGATCACCCATATACAGCCATCATTTGTCGATATATATGACTCTTTTCAACTAACGGATCTTGGTGATAGATTCATATAGATCATGGCCCAGTCCTATATGATCACATCATATAAGGTGCATCTATTCTTATATCACCATATAAGTAGTCTAGAATAAAACCACCGTACATTACGGAATAGACCGCAGCTGTAGATTAACCACAAATAAAGTACCCAGCTTTATTTGTTTTCTATGAACTCTTTAGATTGTATGTCTCAAAATGAATTCCTCTATATATGACATTCATATACTCAGTTTGAAATTACATCTATCAATCTTGGATATTTAGCACATACAATATAAACGTATGAGTCATGTTAATTGACTGAAATAACTACTTATTTTATTATTTAATTTATAACATTTACAAATTACAAGCTTTAGGGCATAAATCCTAACAATAGCCTCCTTAGTTGCTACATATTTGGCCTCCATGGTAGAATTAGCAATACAAGATTGTTTGATACTCCTTCACACTATGGTTACACCACAAAGGGTGAATACTGAGCCAGACATGGATTTCCTAGAATCTTTATCTGAGGAAATCCACGTCTGGCTGAAAATCAGAATCCGTATATCCTAACGGGATCAAATCCTGTCCTGAATTTACAAGCATATAGTTTCTCGTTCTTTGAAGATACTTGAGAATAACTTTCATAGCAACCCAATGATCCAATCCTGGGTTGGACTAGTATCTGCTGGCTATTGCCATAGCGAAGCAGATGTCAGGTCTCATGCATAACATAGTATACATAAGACTGCCTACTACTGACACATAGGGAACTCGTCTCATATCCTCAATTTCTTGAGGTGTCTTAGGACACTGTTCCTTAGACAAGTGAACTCCATGCCTGGAAAGTAGATTACCTTTCTTGGAGTTTTGCATCGAGAATCGCATAAGTATCTTGTCGATATACGATGCTTGAGACAGTGCTAATAGTTTGTTCTTGTGATCCCTTATTAATTGGTTCCCTAGAACATAACTTGTCTCTCCCAAATCTTTCATTCGAAATTGGTTAGCAAGTTAGCCCTTTACTTCCAATAATATTCCTATGTCATTCCCAATGAGTAGGATATCATCTACGTGAAGGACCAAGAAAACTAGTTTCTTGTTAACGATCCGCTTGTAGACACAAGGTTCATCAACGTTTTGCTAGAAACCATAGGTTTTGATAGTAATATCAAACTTAATGTTCTAAGATCTAGATGCTTGCTTCAGTCTATAAATAGACCTTTGCAGCTTGCAAACTTTTTGCTCTTGATCTTGGGACATGAATCCCTCTGGTTGCATCATGTAGATATTCTCATTTAGATTGTCATTCAAGAATGCAGGCTTGACGTCCATTTGCCAAATTTCATAGTCAAAATAGGTTGCAATGGATAAGAGTATCCTAATAGACTTAAACATAGCCACTAGCAAGACGGTCTCTTTATAATTGACCCTCTCCTTTTGGATATAACTTTTTACCACTAGCCTTGTTTTGAAGGTCTTTACCTTCCCGTTTACTCCTCTCTTTCTCTTGTAGATCCACTTACACCCTATGGGTTTTATCCTATAAGGTAAGTCTTCAAGTTCCTAGACTGAGTTGGAGTACATAGACTACATCTCGAGATTCATGGCTTTAAGCCATTCCTCTTTGTCAGAATCTTCTATTGCATGTTTAAATGATAATGGATCATCCACACTATCATTATAAACGACACCCCGTTCCTCTCCAATACCTAAATAGCGATCAGATTATCGTACAATTCTGCCACTACGTCTAGGTGGTAGTGTGTTCTGACAAGGAATCGTCTAACTATTAGACGTTGATGGAACAACAACTTTGTCAACAACTTTTGTTAATTGAGCAATGGTCGTACCAAGTTCTAATTCATTTAATACAATCTTACTTCGAGGCTTATGATCACTCATATAGTTTTCCTTAAGAAACGTTGCGTTTGTCCATACAAACACTTTGTTATCTTGAAGACTATAGAAGTATCCTCCTTTAGTCTCTTTGGAATAACCTACAAACAGGCATACCTGTGAACAAGGTTCCAACTTTCCACTTCTATTCTTCAACACATGTACTGGACACCCTCATATGCGAAAATGTCGTAAACTAACTTTACAACTATTCACAACTCTATAAGAGTCTTAGGAATAGCTATGGATGGAACTACATTTAATATGTTGGCCGTCGTCTGTAGTGCATAACCCCAAAAAGAGTTTGGTAATGATAAGAAACTAATTATAGATCTCACCATTTCCATCAGGGTCCTATTTCTCCTCTTTGCAACACCATTCTATTGTGGTATTCCAGGAGTTGTGAGTTAGGATATAATCCCATGCTCAACCAAGTAGTCTTAAAAACCTTGGTCAAGATACTCACCTCCACGATCTAATCGTAGAGCATTGATAGTTTTTGCCTAATTGGTTCTCAACTTCAGCTCAGAATTCTTTGAACTTTTCAAAAGTTTTCGACTTACGTTACATTAGGTAAAAATATATGTATCTAGAGTAATCGTCAATGAAGGTGACATAATACTCATAACTACCCCTAGCTCTAACATTCATATGTCCGCAGACGTCTAAATGTATAAGCTGTAGTGGTTGTGTAGCTCTAAGCCCTTTTCCAGTAAAAAGTCTCTTAGTCATTTTACCTTCTAAATAAGACTCACAGATAGGTAAAGTGCCAATCTTTAACTTACTTAAAGGTTCACCTTTTACTAGTCTATCTATCTTGTCAAGGTTGATACGGCCAAATCTTAGATGCCACAGATACGTTTCATTATCTAGAGAAACCTTTTGTCGCTTTGTTTTAGGTTTTTCAACTTTAAACAATTTAGTGTTAAGCAATGATGCATGAAATGATGGTCTTAAAAAATACAAACTGTTTTCAATCAAACTAGAACAAATATTCAATCCATTTCTAAAAACAATAACTAATTTATTATTAATTTATTATTAAACGATAACTATTCAAGTTAATTCAAAAGTCAAAACTTTTAAAGAGGCGCCAAAGACAAGGCAACACATCAGCCATAGGGAATTGAACCGGTTTAATTTGGCTAATGATAGTAATTCAACTTCCCAAGGCAAACGAATGCCCAAAGAACTGAATGGTTGATATCTCGACCAAGTAACATTCAACGATGAAGAAAAGATTTTAGCAGACAACTTGACTTAAATACACTCTCTAACCTGGATACTTCATACTTCAAAAGTTGGGGACAGACTGTGGTAGCCAAAATATGGCCTTAGGCCCAATGCTTGGGCTGACGTTGACTTTACTAATGGATTCGGGTCGTGTCCAAAGGTGAAGGTTCGACCCAAGGCCCAACTAATCCAAGCTCACCTCTCAAAAGACACCTGACCAAGTCAAACAAGTTATCTAACAAGTGATAACTCTCAGTTCACGTTTGACTGGGCAGTTGTTATCAGATCCCATATAATTCGAGCTTGATTTGGGGGATTTGGGGGATCTGATATTCAAAAACCACGTAACTTAGCCTCGTGAAGCCTATAAATATGACCCTATCACAACATAGAGGGGCTTCTGATTTATACATAGCCATTAAAGCTCTCTTACGCCTTGAAACTTTGCCCAAACTCAAACTCTAGCTGCCAAACCTCTTCAACCTTTTTACTCTAAACATTCGATTCATTTGCTATATCCAGATTCACCATAATAACTCATAGAGAGGGGTGAATAGGTTTTAACCAAATTAATCGCCAATTTTTTCGATTAATCAATGTTAATCACAAACACCCCTAATATCTAACATAAACCATCATGTAAAATAAGTGCGGAAAATAATGGCAATGACACGATGATTTGTTTTATGTGAGAAAAACCCAATAGGGTAAAAACTCATGGGCATAATTGCCAATCGAACCCTCAAATCCACTATTTACAAAAACGATTATATTCTAGGTTGACCACATCACACCTATATGATTATTAATCTGTCTTTGCTACCCGCGGGCATTTAATAGTGATTCTAGGCTCTTGCTTTTAAACTACCCACGGTAAATACAATACTTAACTCTCAATAGAAGAGAAATGCAACCTAATGTGAATATGAACAATATTTAAAGTGTATAAATACAAGGTCAAACATTTAGTGTTTATCTAGCCATGGATAAACAAGTCAAACAATCATAGATATCATGTTATTATATAGACATGCATACAACTTAGCTATATGAACAAATAAAACCCTAGATGCAATAGCTATCACAAACGAAGCTCAACACATAACACAAAAATCTCAACATAAAGATAAAAATCTAATCTTGATACTGACTAGTCTCTTTAGTGACACTCGCAATAGGACGAGGTCAGAGAGTAGCACAATAGTAAGTAAAGTTCGTTCCCACAGGGATCAAGTGATCGATTACCGAAATTGACTAGCCTACTTGCTATTCAAACAATCAATATGGAAGGTTTTCAAATTAAGCAAATTAAACTAAACTAAAATAATGCTAAATGCTATTGCGAAAGATAAATAACAAGAAATAAACACAAGTGTAATAATAGAGAAAAGCATGCTAGGACTTGACTACACCCCACCCTCTATTGACTTCCGTTCAAGACTCAATTGAACACCTAAATTATGCTTATGCAATTCATAGACTCATGCACCCTAATATTAACCTACAATCTCGGTCGAGTAAAATAGGTTACACCCAAAATCATACCCAAACCTATCTTTCGATTACTCATAATGTATGAATGAGTTCATTAAAGATATTGGCACACTTACGAATCCTATACGCTAGCCTAAGTATGTCTACTTTTCTAGACATGCATAAAGGACATTTTATCGAGCATGTGGTGTGCGTCTCTGGTCAGTACATAACACACCACAAAAATTCATTCAAAAGGAGATCAATCAATTGAAAGCTTTAAGCACACTAAAATACCTATACAAACCACACTTGCACAAAATGAATAAACAAAGGTCAATACATATAGATATTCAAGGGTGGGGTTTCATCAAATCCTAGCAATAAATATTTAGCTCATATTACAACTAATAGCCATACAACAAATAATCTCAAATGAGTACATGGCTATTATAAAGAATAAAAGAGAAAGAGTTTAGAGAAAACTATATGTAGATCTTTCTCTTCTTCTTTGAATCTTTATCTCTTTCTATCCTTCTTCACTCTCTTTTGCCCAAAAGGTGGAGTGATGGTGGATGTGGTAAATGGAAATAGGAGATGTGTTAGTGTGTGGAAGAAATGGTGAGATGCGAGGGTTTTTGGTTGATTTGGATTGTGATTTGCGTTTCTTGTATGTGTCTTCTCCCTCTTGAGATAAGATAAAGAGATGTATATATATGGGTTCAAAATAGGGCTGAAATTTCATACAAAACGACCAAAAGACGGATTGCCACGATTGGGGCTTTTCGCGGTTGGCGGAAGCGACATCTAAACCGCAGCACTCTTGGAGAGTTACTATCGCGAGAGTGCCACGGTTGGTGAGCCGCAGCACTTCAACCGTGGCAAATTACTGTTGCGTGGGTGCCGCTTGCATGCCGCGGCCGTGAGACAAAGCTTGGATGCCATGGAAGCTGGGAAGAATTGGAGTCGAGAGAGAAAAGTGTGCATAGAGGCGTGAAAGTGGTGGCAAATGGATGGAGGGGACCCACGCCATCGATTTGGGCGAAAAATAGTCAAAAAACAGCTGGACGAGGTCGGGTTGACGTCGGGTCGAGTCGGGTTTGGCGCGATGGGTCTGCACTTGGGTCAGTTGAGGTTGAAGACAATGACGTCACGCTGAGGTGTCAGGGTGTGCTTAGAAGTGGACTTAGGTGCACTCAGCAGCTAGATCTTTTCTGTTGGGTTGGCCGGATCTGGGTTGGGTCAGGTTTAGGCCCAATTTGAAACACACTATTTCATTAAACGACGTGGCACACTGTGATGCATTGTCTGGCGAATGACAATATGCTCCTCTCAATTCTTCTCTAATCACTAAATCTTCAATCTATTCTTCATATTTCCACTTTGACCCCTAATTCTCTAAAATTACACTAATGCCCCTGAGCTCCAAAAATACATGAAACACTTATTTTATCATATTAAATACCCGGTTTTACCCGAGAAACAAACTCAAAATGATACGAAAATTGGGCTACACTTTGTGTAGAAGTGAAGAAATCAGATACTAGTCAAGTCATAAAGGAGATATCTTGTAAAGTAAGAACACAAGAATGGATGAAAATGATGTTCTACTTACCAAGTCTTGTGTGTTTAAGAAAACCCATGAAGAACACAACCTAGATGATGCTAGATGGTGTTTGAAACATGAATGGATGATGGGTATTTGAGTTTTTGTTGATAAAAATAAATCCTTGATAACTTTTCTTGTAAGGCACTCTCAAGCTTTCAAGAAACTCAAATTATAAGCTCCAGGTCGACCAAGGAGAGAAAGAGGCATATATATATATATATATATATATGAAGCCCTAAAAGAAATGACATCGTTTTGGCCAAACAACTGTAAAAACGTGTCATATCGCAGTGCATGCTGCGGTACGGATAAGGTGTCTACATCGTGGTACACACGGCGTCACTCTACTGCCAAACTACGCAGTTGGGACCGCTTTAGAGGCAACGTGCTCTAGCCGCAACATACACAGCGAAAAAACATCAGAGGCTACACTTGACAAGAACTGCGGTCTATGCAAGGGAACCAACCGCGGTACCCGAAGCGGTATGGACCGCGGTAAAGAGAAAAAATCTCTTTTTCAAATCAATAAGGCACACCTAATCTATATGAATGTTATGCAAGTGTGAAGTGAGTAAATAACATGCATGAGCATCAAACATGAAACACACAAAAATATACAAGATGTGTAAATGCATGAGATGTGTGTGTGTGCGCAACTAAATTTCTTCAATTAAGAGTCGAGACAAGTAAGCTACCTTTCTTGAAGCACTTGAAGTCCACAATGAGATCCAATAGCATTTGAGGAGAGTTCTTCAAACCTAAGCTACCCTTACAATTATAAACCTCATTGTGATTCTGTCAACGAAATAAGCCAATTAAAAAGTGAGGCATTTACAATCCCCCCCCCGGCTATTTCGTGACAAAACCATTACTCACAAAGTAACCTCACAAATACAAGAAATGGTTGGTTAACAAAAAATTTTACATTACAATAAAGCTCCTAATCTAAATCTTAAATATCTTCAAGTCAATCCAAAGCTTGTAGAAAATTCCAATCTACACACAATCAACAAGAAAGATACCTTCCAAGAACAAGTGTGTGTGTGCTCCTTATAACGAGAGCATTTGCAATTGCCTTAACAAAATAAACCAATACAATCAAATAATGTAATCATGCAATGCAATGCAATGCAATGCAACTCCCCCTAAATGCATCATCCCAAAACGGGTTATTCTCTCTCAACTCAACTCCCCTTAAATGTGATACCAAGAAAACACTATTTCTCACAACCTTTCTGTAGGGAAAAATACCGTAGTACACGCAGCGGAAGCGAGACTAAAAATAGATTTAGTATGTTTTAAAATTTTTCCTTTTTATGAACCTTAAACCCTTTAATTAATTAAGCATACATATAATCAACAAAAGAAGAATACCTTTTGTCGCGTGATCCGATTGACTTACGTCGATGGTAATCCGCAAGATCCTCAATCCTAGCACGAACGTGAATCACCTAGGAGCGTGGTCTCCCTTTTCTTTGAATTGCAAACCTGAGAATGGACAAACAAACTTTTCTTTTTCTTTTGTTAGTCACAAAACAATCAAAAGAAGACTAAGATTATTCCGGTCACTTTTGAGTTCTCAATCTAATGATCGAAACTCGCGTGAACCTAAATCAATGTTGTACACACAAGCTTATTGATGAACAAGCAATTAGTGTACCATCAAAGAATAATCTATTCACTCTTTTATGTTTTAGTCGAAATCAACACACACTAATCACTAGAGTTGGATTCTATTTTTTAAGCAAAAGAAAAAACTCTCAAGCCTTGCAAATAGGGTTAGCCAAATTCAACCTATATATAATATCTATATATATTAAAATATATATAGTGCACAAAATCTGCACACCTCTCAAAATGCACTAATGCTGCACGCCACCACAAATATATATTTTGCAAGCATAATATATCTTGCGGCACCCACATGTATGTTTGCTAGAATCATATTTCTTGCGGCACTTAATACTACATGCTATACATATATATTTTCGGCCTTATATATTTAATATATATTTATATATTGTGGCCAAAATCATTTACCATGTAGGATTTGTCTTTTGACTTAAATCCTAACCCTAGGTAGATTTCCTTAGAATTCCAAACCCTAATCCAACTCTTTAGTGTATTTGTGACTATCTCAAAGACTTCCTTATTTGATTAAATAAATAAACCTTATTATTTATTTTCTTACCAAATAAGTCTTTTACTTTTAGTATACTACTACCAATAGTATAACTCTAGGAAACATATTTCCTGATCAGAAAAAATTTGTCTCTTAATTAAACAATTAATTAATAAATTAATTAATTCTTATTTAATTAAACAATGAAACAAAATAATATATAGGCTAATATATTAACCCTTGCCGCCCCACTTAAAATAAATGGGCCAAATATTATTTTCTTATTTCATTTAATCCATTGGACTTTAAATAAAAAGCCCACATCTGAACCAGACCCATTTTTACTAAAAGAAACAAGCTCACATGTCTTTCATTAATATATTAATATAATTGAGCAGCCCATTAAATAAATAATGTGCAAATTATATTCTTAATATATTAAATGCAATTCTAAATGGACCCATAAATTGGTCCGGTAGAATATATCAAGTGATCTATGTAAGTCCGTGTGGATTGGGGATCTTGGCGGGCCATCTAAATTTAAGCTTCAATGGACATAACCTAATCACAATCAACAAATGATTTACTTAGGTCCGATCCATTAATTTTAACTCATTCCACTAAAGAGCTAAAACTGAACTCTTAAATAAAGATAGAAAAGGAAGATGCTCCTCATTCATACCCTATACAATCATATTGGAGATAATGTATCCTCGTGATTAATATCAGTAATCGCCAAGAGTTCATAGACCGCCTATAACTCTCCAAGTTACCATATTTACTCATATGACCACGTTTTGAACTTGGATATTTTGACTTGTCCAGAAGCCATGTTTTCAATAGACACTATCGAAAACTCAACGTTGAGATTTAATATCCAATTGCCTCAAAACATCCATATGATGATATTATACTCTCATTTAATAAATGGAGCCACGATGTCAATATCTATAAATGAAGTCCTCTATCGATTAACAAATGAATATCACCAAACTATCGAGGATAGACTATGTGATTTAATCGTACTCATTGATAACTCAAATGATATCACTTGCAACCATAAGTCCATCATTTATCTCAGGATTAAGATAGACTCTCCGATTGTCTTGATAATGAAAAGACTATTATCTATTGACGGTTCTAGATAAAGCTTTTCATTGTGATCCAGTTCAATGCACCTAGTGCACTAGATCCTTTTGCTCGAAGACACTCCGATGATTTTAGACTCATCATATCTCATTTGATCCCACTCAAATGCTAGCAAAAGAATTCTACAACTTTTACAAGATAAAGGTGCCCAACCTTTAACTTAAGTTGTGAACATTATTCAAGACTAACTAAAGAATTGTGTCTACCACATACATATCCAGATGTACGAACAATTCTTCTTTTCTCATAGTCTTTAGACCTTATGATTATTTACTTTGACAATTATAATATTAAACTATAAATGCTATACGATTTGTTAAACCAGAAATCACTTTATTAATATGAAAAAGATTGTTAATTACAATATTACACTCTTGCTATTGAGCATAATTCTAACACTTTATACCCCTTGTTCTCATGAGATAGGCAAAGGAAGTCTCCCATAATAGGTAAGCATTAGCAAGGAGAGCTTATAGCACAAACACATGCATAATCATATAAGTAACTTTATGCAACTCAATTAAGTAAGAGAGATTCAAGGAGTTTTATTTTATGAAAATGTGTGACAAAGATGCTTTGCATGCAAGACATGTTGCATTCAAGTCCAAAAACAATGGTATTTGGCAAAGCAAACAACAAAGGTTTCCAAAAGAATTCAAACCAATTTCACCATTTGTCATGAATTAAAGCAAGGATATAGATTTTTAAGCAATTCAATTTAAGGAGCAACTATATCCAATTTTATAAGCAAAACAAGGCATGAGCGACTTTTGCACCCTATTTGATTTTTATGGGTAAGTTACCCATATGAGAGTAGCCTTGTTCAACTAATAAAGAAAGAGCGACTTTGGATTTTAAAATCCTTAGCTATTTGATTTTTTCGGGTAAGTTACCCGTATGATAGTAGCATTGTTCAACTAATAAAGAAAGAGAGGCTTTGGATTTTAAAATCCTTATAGTGGATACAAGATCCTTATTTATTGGAATCTCATCATTGCTTTTCACACATTTTTGCATTCAAAATTAAGTAATCAACATTTCATACTTTTCATCTTAAGCATGTCATTAGAAGAAAATCATCATGTCATAGAGATTAATTATAGGTCATTCAAAGAGTACTTTCAAAGTAAATCTCTTAGTCCAAAAATGCATGTTTGAGCATAAATATGACATGGATTGCAAGAAAAGCAATGTAGCACACTTATTAAGAGAAAAAAACATATATACATGTACAAACAATCATCTAAAGCAATTAAAAAAGAGGCATAAAATTTATCAATGTAGCACAATGCAAGATTATGCAACTTTGTTCTCTTTGCTTGAACTCCTCATATGGGATCAAGACATACTATTTTAACCCAAGTGACAAATCCCAATAGACTTACTAAGGTTACCAAATCTAAGAGTGTCTAAGAGCTTTGTGAACAAATCCGCTAGTTGGTCATTAGTTCCCACATGCTCTAGTGCAATAGTTTTGTTCTCAACTAGCTCTCTTATGAAATGATGTCTAATATCAATGTGCTTTGTCCTAGAATGTTGGACAAGATTCTTTGAAATGTTAATGGCAATCATATTATCACAAAACAATGTGAGAGTACCTTACTCTAAGCCATAATCGGCTAACATTTATTTTATCCATAACAATTGTGTGCAAGCACTACTGGCGGCAATGTATTCTGCCTCGGCTGTGGATAGGGAAATTGAGTTTTGCTTCTTACTAAACCAAGATACCAAATTGTTTCCTAGGAAGAAGCAACCGCTCGATGAACTCTTCCTATCATCACAATTTCCCGCCCAATCGGTATCACTAAATTCAACAAGACTTGGATTAGTGTTAAAAGAATATCAAATCCTATGATTTGAGGTACCATTCACAAACCGAATGATCCTCTTCACCGTAACAAGATGAGATTATTTGGGATTAGCTTGGTACCTAGCACCAACACCCACACTAAATGAAATATCGGGTCTACTTGCGGTCAAGTAAAGCAAGCTACCTATCATACCCCGATATAAGCTTTGCTAAACACTCTTTCCACTAGCATCTTTGCTTAGCTTCAAGGTAGTGCTCATGGGTGTCAAAATGTTTGGCATTCTCAAGGCCAAATTTCTTCACTAGATTCTTTGCATATTTAGCTTAGGATATAAAGATCCCATCATGCATTTAATTTGCAAGCCTATGAAGTAATTTAGTTCACCAACCATACTTGTAAGTGCCCAATATTTTGATTGGCTTATTTCGTTGACAAACCACACTTAGGGATGTCTATGTAATGGGTAGCTTAGGTTCCATTGGCAAGCTTCCAAGCATCTCAATGACTTCAAGATTAAGTGTAAGAGCGAAAGGTAATTCACTTGACTTGATTCTTGAAGAGATTAGGTGCACACACACACTTACAAGCATTCTCATATTACTTTGCATTTGTGTTTCCATAATTGTGTGCATTTATGTTTCAACTCACACGAGCACTTTTGTGTTTGTGTTTGTGTTTGTGTTTGTTTTGGTATGGTTGGTAAAATCTCATTGTATATCAAAGAAATATATTTTTGAGATTTTTCGTATTTTTACGAGTCCAACCGTGTGTGGATTTGTCCCTAGATGAGTTTCGAGCGATTCGTAGACTTGTCTATATGTTTCAGATGATTTTTGAGATATTTGGGACATTTCGTGTTTTTATCGAAAATCGGAATTCAATTCCAAGCTTAGAGTGGAAAGTTATGTAATTTTCCATATTTATGATTGAGTCCGGGTCTATATTCCGAAGACGGAATCGCATTCCGAAGACGGAATTGAATTTCGAAAACGGAATCGAATTCCGAATTATGAGGTCCAAATTGGACCGAAAAACACTCGGAACAAAAGCCGGCTTGGTATAGCATGAAAATCACACCAAGAGAGGCTTGGTGTGAAAGGCGCGTGCACCTCACGCCCACAAAGGGTCTCAGCCACGCATGCCTCACGCCAACCTCACGCCACTGCTGATTTCATTTTTCTTTTTTCTTTTTTTAATTTCAAAGTCATTTTATTGTGTGTTTTAGTTCCACATGCAACCTCTTGTTGTGCTGCACACATGCATTTGATTTGTTAAATAATTGGACCTCTTGATAGCCTCTCATGTGAGCTCACCACACTGGATTATTCTTTTTTGTTTTTTACTTCTAACAATCAAAACGGTGCAACTTAAATTTACCTATTTTTTTCTCTCAAGTACAAAATGGTGTAGGTTTATTTTCACCTAATATATATATGTTTCATTCTCTTCTCTTCAAAAATTAAAAGAACAAAAATTATACTTTTCAAGAGAAAATATTTTCAAGAGAGAAACTCCCAAGAACATTTCTTTAACTCTCTAAAATCATTTCCTTATTCATAAATCATCATCTAAGCATCATCTAGGATCATCTAGTATGTGCTAATATATGGTGCTTCTTCAACACACATGTTATGGTAAGTTGAACACTAATTTCATCTAATCTTAGTGTTTTACTTAGCAATTTATCTCATTTATAACTTGTATGCTCTTAGATTAATTTCTACTTACAAGATTGAGATTATGTATTGAATGTTTGAGTTGTTGTATTGTGATAGCTAGGGTTTCATGAATATTTAATTTCTAGCTAATTAATCTCTTTGCTTGATTGAGATTGTTTTTTATAGCTATTATCTAGGATTGTCATATCCCATATAGCTATGTTGTATGCCATGTCATATAGCAATTAATATCTAGGGTTCATGTAATTGACATATTTTAAATCCTATATAAGCATTTAGTGTAACCTAGCATTAATTGGATATTGGATATCATTGCATATTCACATAGGTTTGTATTGATCTCTTCTTAAGAATTAAGTCTTGTGTGACTAGGTTGCTTAGTGCACAAGCAATTGGACTAGGTTCACTTTTAAAGGCCTACGGGTAGTAGTGGTGCGTTATAGGCCGAGAATGGTTGAGGTCAACCTAGAATGTAAACACCATTATAATTAGTGGATTCGAGGTTCGTGTGTGGCACACATAACAGCCCGTGGTTTTTCCTTGTTGAGGGTTTCCACATAAAAATCAAGCGTCTTTTAATTTCCGCATTATTATGCTTGATTTATTGAATTGACTAGATTGGGGTATTTTCGTAATATTAACTAAATGCGAAAATTTGGTAATAACCGGTTAAAATCTATTCATCCCCCTCCCCTCTAGAGAGTTTTATACACACCACGTAATATTTGTTTCAATACTCATTTCAAATTCATGAGACATAACATCAACAAATTATTGCACTTTTGACTTGTTGGTGGAACCAAACACAATGTCATCAACATAAATTTGAGTTATAAAAAGCTCATCTTTATTGCACTTGATGAACAAAGTCTTGTCAACACTACCTCTTGAGTAACTATTATCAACAAGATAAAGAGTGAGGCACTCATACCAAACCCTCGGTGCTTGTTTCAACCCATATAATGCCTTCTTGAGGCGATAAACATAAGAGGGGTGGTGTGGATCCACAAACCCCTTAGGTTGCTCAACAAACGCTTCCTCATGTAAGAAGTCATTGAGAAAGACACTCTTTTTGGTGCAATTTGAATTTGTACACACAAAAAATGGACAGGAGAAGCCTTATAAACTTAAGGCGAGTAACGGGAGTAAAAGTCTCCTCAAAGTCAATACGCTCAATTTGAGAGTATCCTTGTGCAACAAGCCTTGCTTTGTTTCGCACAATGTTGCCATCTTCATCGGATTTGTTCCTAAATACCCATTTGGTGCCTATAACATTGGTACTCTTAGGTCTAGGAACTAAGGTCCAAACCTCATTTCTTTCAAATTGGTTTACCTCTTCTTACATGGTAAGAACCCAAAATTCATCATTCAAGACCTCATCAACCTTCTTGGGTTCTATTTGAGAGGTGTAACAAGTATAGTTAATTTGATTAGCCATTTGACGCCTGGTCCTAACACCCTCATTAACATCTCCAATAATATCATGTTTATCATGGAGTTTCCTAACCCAAGGAGTGGGTTCACTAGAGTCCAAAGGTTGATCTCTATTAAGAGGTAGATCACCTTCTTCACTTTGGTTTGACTTCAAATCACTTGAAGTCTCACCACACTCTTTCAAATGAAGGTCATCATTCACAAACATCCTCTTCGTGGTTATCATTTTTGGGCCTACAATCATCAAAAACAACATTTGATGATTCCATAATAGTTCGAGTTTTTAAATTGAAAACTCTATAGGCCTTGCTATTAAATGCATATCCAATGAAAATACCCTCATCACTCTTAGCATCAAACTTGCCAAGTTGATCTCGGTCATTAAGTATATAACACTTGCTTCCAAAGATGTGGAAGTAGCTAACATTGGGTTTTCTACCCTTCCATAACTTATAGGATGTTTGTTTAGTCCCGAGCCTAAGGAATATTCTATTCCCTATATAACAAGCTGTATTGACGGCCTTGGTTCAAAGGTTTTTAAGGACATTGTTGCTAAGTAACATCACATAGGCCATCTCTTGAAGGACCATATTCTTCCTCTCAACAACTCCATTTTGTTGAGATGTCCTAGGAGCCGAAAACTCATGGGAAATATCTAAGCTATTACAAAAGCTTTCAAAGCTATCATTTTCAAACTCTTTACCATGATCACTTCTAATACTTTTAATGCTTTTAATGTGAGAAATTTTTTCATTTTGAATTTCTCAAAAGTTTCGGACTTCTCTATAAGAAAGTAGGTCCTTGTGAACCTAGAGAAGTCATCAACTACCACAAGAATATACCTTCTACCACCTAAGCTTTCGGTTTGGATGGGATCCATGAGGTCCATGTGAAGGAGTTCCAATGGCTTCTTGGTGGAAAGGTATTTACCCTTTTTGTGCACACTTTTGGTTTGCTTCCCTTATTGACAAGGTCCACAAACTCCCTCAACATTCTTCCCAAGTTTGGGAAAGCCTCTCACAACATTCAACCTATCAAGAACTTTCAAGTATTTATAATTCATGTGACCAAATCTTTGATGCCATAATTCAACTTGCTCACATGTAGACAAGTTACAAGAGATGAGGTTAGACTAAAGACAATAGCAATTGTCACTTGATCTCTTGCCTTTCAACAAGACTTGCCCATTTTCTTTTAGAATAGAGCAATCAACTTTGCCAAACATAACTGAAAGCCCTTCATCACTTAAATGTGATATGCTAATGAGATTGGTTTGTAAGCCATCTACATAAAGAGCATTGGGTAAGGAGGGCAAACCAAGAATAGATATGTTATCTTTCCCTATGACCTTCTTCCATGAACCATCACCAAAGGTGACAAATCCACCATCCTACATCACAAGAGTCTAAAAGAAACTCTTTTTTCTGGTTATGTGCCTAGAGCACCCATTATTAAGATACCAAGTGTTAGAGGCATTGGCTTTCAAGCCTACTTGAGCCACATGACAATAATACTCATCCTTTCTAGTCCACCTAGGTGCAACATTATCATTCCTAGGAGCCATGGGTATTAGCTCTAAATTTTCTAGGTGCATGCTTTTTGGCTCTCCTAAACATATTTTTCTCAATTATGCTTTCAATTTTATACAATTTGATATACTTAAAGCAATTAAGCATAATGTGGCCTTCAATTCCACAATAATGACAAGTATGAGTGAAATAAGAGTTCATACCATAGCCTTGTGCACGCATTTGGGGCTTCCTTATACTTTGAGTTGTTCTTTGATGTTAAGCCAACTCTCTCCTTTGTGGTTGAGCCAAATTAGCATGTCTTCTTGGTTAAGCATAAGAGATCCTTTGTTGAGCTTAAAGGATCCTTAGTTGTGAAGGTCTTGATTGATGTGCTCTAGCTTGTTGTGGTAAACCTTTTGTTGGAACCTTGGCTTGAGCATGCTTTAAGGATTCAACAACTTTAACCCTTTTATTTGGTTGTTGAAGGATTTTAGCATCTTCAATCTCTTTGCTCTTGACAAATGTTATCTTTTTCAAGGATGTGGTATCCATGTCTTCCACATATCTCAAACCCTTCTTATCACTAGGACTATTTCCACATGATAGCATCTTATCAAACTTTTCGGTTCCGGAGGTCATCTTATCAATCAAACTTTTTGCCTCCACAAATTCCTTATTCACACTTTCTTCACTCTTTTTGACCATGATTAGCTCCATCTTCAATCTTTCGTCCATTTCTCTTGCTTTCCTCATTTCCTCACTCAAGTGAGTCATCTTGGAAGTCAATTCAAGGTTCTCCCATTTTAGCTTTTGAATCTCCTTCTTCTTCTTCAATCTAGAACTCTTAAAGAACTTTATGAAGTCGTCATAATCCATCTCCCCACCAAAGTCATGATTGGACTTGGATGAAATACTCTCATCATTCGAGTCATTTCATCTACTTCTTCTTGCTTATCCTCTTCCTCTTATTTGTCACTCATAACTTCCTTGCCATTGTGAAAAGATAAGAAAGCAATGAAGTTGGCAACTTGGTCTTCATCATCCGAAGACTTTTCTTCTTTTTCTAAGTCATCACTATCACTCTAAGTAGCCGTCATAGCCTTTCCTTTCTTTTTCTTCAAATTAGCACACTCGGGAGCAATGTGTCCATAGCCACTACACTCGTAGCATTGAATACCCTTCTTGTAGTCCTTCTCTTATGTTTGCTTCACTTTCTTGAAAGGAATCTTCTTCTTCACAAATTTTCCCTTGGAACCAAAACCCTTCTTCTCAAATCTCATAAATTGCTTGAACTTCTTTGCCATTAAAGCTATTTCTTCATCTAAATCTTCATCCTCATTTTCCACCTTGATGGTCTTCAAGGCAAAACTCTTTTGCTTCTTTGGAGGTGTGATTGTAAGAGTCTTCCTAGATTTATAGGCTAGAAGTCTTCCAATTCACTCGGCTTCATTTTCGTGTAGTTACTATTTTCTTCTAAAGTCGTCACTTTAAATTCAAATCTCTCAGGAAGTAACCTCATGATCTTTTGCTTGATCCTCCTATCCGAGTAAGGGTCACCAAGTTGATGACTTTGATTCACTATGTCCATCAATTTCACTTGGAAGTCATTAAAGCACTCATCTTCCTTCATTCTAATTGTCTCAAATTGAGTTTGAAGGACTTGAAGTTTGGAATCCTTGACCACCTCGGTTCCTTTATGAGCTGTCTCTAGAATCTCCCAAGCCTCCTTTGCAATTCTAGTGGTTTGGATCAACTTGTATTGATTGTCGTCCATGGCACAAAGAATGGCATGCATTACCTTGTTGTTCCACTTTGAGGCTTCGAACTCTTGAGCGCGCCATTGAGATTTTGGCTTGGATACTTCACCACCTTCTGTAGAGGTCATAGTTGATGGACTGTAGCCATCTTCTATTGCCATCCAAACTTGGTCATGTATTTGGCAAACATAGGCCTCCATCTTGCCTTTTTATGAGGCATAGTTCACCCCGGTGAGCAAATGGGGTCTTGTACATGAGACTCCCTCATTCCTAGCTTCGTTCCCACTCATAGTGTTTGGGTGTAAAAATCAAATGAATGCAAGCAACCAAACAAGACAAACAAGACACACTAACTAAATGCAAACTAATGCAAGACACTCTTATGAGAGCAAGGGTTCTCATAATTATGTTAAGGAACTCACTCTAATACCAATTGAATATATATATATATATATTATGTGTTTAAATAAACCTAGAGGGGGTGAATAGGTTTTAACCAAATTAATCGCCAATTTTTTCGGTTAATCAATGTTAATCACAAACACCCCTAATGTCTAACATAAACAATCATGTAAAGTAAATGTGGAAAATAATGGCAATGACACGATGATTTGTTTTACGTGAGAAAACCCCAAGAGAGTAAAAACTCACAAGCATAATTGCCAATCGAACCCTCAAATCCACTATTTGCAAAAACGATTACAATCTAGGTTGTAAAGTTGATAATTAGTGTTGACATTAATTCCATATCAAAACGTGTTTAACTTGTAATGTTTAGTGGTTAGTAATTGAAGAATTTCGAAGACGAAGGACGTCTCAACCACAATTCGTTCAAGTTGCTGGCTTTTAAGAGATTCGGGCATTATCGGTCGACAAACGTATTCAAAGACCTCTTATCTCTTACAAGGCTAGGCACACACTCACACATATCATTCTTGTGTGTTCCTTCATGATTTAATTTCATTTACATTTCACTTTCACACACTTGGCAAAATATGCTCATGCATTCATATTTAGTTAATAAACTTTGTATTTTGCATTTTCTAGGACTATGTCTGGAAACTAGCATATGTGTGTGTCTTTGTGTTTGTATGTTTCTGTATTTTGTGTTTAGGACTTGAACATGTTCTTATTCAATGCCGTATTGAGTTCCGGTCGTTTCGGTTACTCATTCATAAGGTTTCGAGTCCAAACAAGTTGATTATGCTACTTTACATTCTCTTTCGTTGAGTTGACTTCATCGATGATTTCCGAGATGATTTATCAATCGTTTTTCAAAGTTGTATAGTCATCGTCATGCGTGAGAGAGTCACGGTTTGTAATCCGAAAACGGATTCAAAATCGGAGTTCGGACGCCCAAGATACGGGCTGACGAACCGAGGGAGCGCGCGAGAGGACAGCCCAGGCCGTGGGCCGCATAGGCTGGCCGTGGATGAGGCCGTGGGCCCCACGGCCTGGAGCACTCTCTGCTCCCGTGTGGGCCACGCGACCCCCACTGCCAGGGGGTGACGTGGCACCATGTGATTGGCTGAAATGCTCTCTCTCTCTCCTCCTATTTCTTCCCTCTCTCTCTCCATTTTGAAAACTAAGAAGAAAATTTCAGAAATTCCCGTAAGCTCTCTCTCTAGCATTTTCAGATTTTCAAAACACTATATCTTCCTCATCCGGAGTCGGATTTGAGTGATTCAAGTTGGAGAGTGTTTGTATTTGAGTCCTCTAACATCTCCAAGTGGATTGGTGGCTGTTTGATCATGATTTCCAGTGGTTGAACACTGATTTCCGAACCAGCTGCAAAATCCGAGGTATGAGTCTCAACTTTGGGATTTCTTGTTATTTGACCGTCCATTTGCTTGGGGTTTCTTCTTCTATATCTATGTTAATGTTTGGTAAAAGCTATTTGGAAAGATAGCTTTATTATCATTCTAATTGAAACTCAATTTGTGGACTAATGTTAACTAGACTCTATGATTCTAGGTTTTACATATGTTTGTGAGTTGTATTGTGATTATAATGGCATCTTAGGTTGTTTGATACTTAATTGAATTAATTTTGTGTTATAATGACCTTGAGATTTGATTTGATCCTTTGATTAATAAAATCTAGGATTTGTGTATTTGTTTGTAATTTAGAGAATATAGGTTTTGATTGATGTAAATCTCAAAACCTTGCTCTATATTTTTGTCTAGTATATTGATTGATTTTAATCTCATATATCTAGCATTTAATTGTATATTGATAGCATCTTGAATTTGTACTTCATGAACATATTGTGTTTCAAGTGTTATGTGTGTGAATGAGACTTTGAGTGTATGTGTTAGGTGTTTCACATGCTTAGGTTTCTATTCATGTATTTTTGCATCTAAACTTGATTATTTGTGATTTCACATGTTTAGGTCTATTTGTGTCATAGAATGTATTGATCACATGTTCTATGTTGTATTGAATGTTTGCATCATTTGCATTCACATGATCACACTAGGAAGTCCTTGTAAAAGGCATGAAGTCTTGGTTAGAGTCGGGGTGACTCGGATAGCCAAGCAAGAAGTCTTGCCTAGAGTCGGGATGACTCGGATAGGTAAGAAAGGAGTCATGGCTAGAGTCGGGAGGACTCGGATAGTCATGCATGGGAGGCTCCCTAGAGGCAAGAGTGCCTTGGATAGGGAGTTGGCTATTGTATTGGTAGGCCTAGGCGTATGGTTAGACATAGAGTCCGATAGAGCGGGGTACATGGGAGGTGTATGCACTCTTGAGGAATTTCTAATCTACCATCGATGTTGGTTGTGTGTGGTGTCCAATATATGGTGGTTCCGCATCATTGAGGGATTTCACACTTTCCAATAGGGTTGGGTAGGCTTAGACTTCACTAGGTTGGGTGAACTAAAGATTGGTCACTTTGCGAATGTTCTATGTTTGCTTTCCAATAATATAGTACCCAATGGTTGTAGTTCAACCCGTGGATGTTTCCTCCTTGGAGGTTTTACCACATTAAAAAATCCCTTGTGTTAATTCTTCCTATCTCTTTCTCTTATATTTTAATTGTATATTTTTATTGTCTTGATTCATAATATTCACATGTGATGTATTGTGAAGCAAGACATTGTATAGTGTGATTAGTGACTTCATTCCTTAGATCAATTTTGTATCTTTGATTCTTTTATATATTGTAATTTTTGTATAGTGACATTTTGATCACTCTTGTAACACATTGAACATCTTATGAAATACAAGCTTATTTTGTTGTTATGTTTATTTGCTATTTTACCTCACATAACTTGTTGATATACTTAGATGTTGCTCTTATGATTGTATTATCGTATTGTCTATGTATGTCTTCCTTGGCTTATTGTGTTGTGTGTAAGGCTACCTTGAGGGATAAACGAATGTTTGTTCAAGGGTTTGAAAAAAGGTGTAAAAACCTATTCACCCCCCCCCCCCCCCCCCTCTAGGTATGCTTTAAGCAATTTAACCTCGTTTGTGTACTTTCATAGGTTGACCATATTACACCTATATGATTACTAATCCGTCTTTGCTACCCTCAGGCCTTTAATAGTGATTCTATGCTCTAGCTTGTAAACTACCCACGGTAAGTACAAGATTTAACTCTCAATAAAAGAGAAATGCAACATAATGTGAATATGAACAATATTTAAAGTGCATAAATGTAAGGTCAAACATTTAGTACTTATCTAGTCGTGGATGAACAAGTCAAACAATCCTAGATATCATGTTGCTATATGACATGCATACAACTTAGCTATATGAGCAAATAAAATCTTAGATGTAATAGCTATCACAAACAAAGCTCAACACATAACACAAAAATCTCAACATAAAGATAAAAATCTAATCTTGATACAAGTCAAGTCATAAAGAAGATATCTTGTAAAGCAAGAACATAAGAATGGATGAAAATAATGTTCTACTTACCAAGTCATGTGTGTTTAAGAAAACCCATGAAGAACACAACCTAGATGATGCTAGATGGTATTTGAAACATGAATGGATGATGGGTATTTGAGTTTTGGTTTATAAAAATCAAACCTTGATAACTTTTCTTGCAAGGCACTCTCAAGCTTTCAAAAAACTCAAATTATAAGCTCTAGGTCGACTAATGAGAGAAAGAGGCATACATATATGAAGCCCTAAAAGATATGACATCATTTGGACTAAACAACTGTAAAATTGTGTTATACCGCGGTGCATGCCGTAGTATGGAAAAGGTGTTGGCACCGCGATACACATGACGTCACTCTCCTGCCAAACTATACGGTTGGGACCGCTTTAGAGGCAACTTGCACCAGCTGTGACATACACAGCGAAAAACATTAGAAGCTGCACTTGACAAGAACCACGATCCATGCAAGGGAACCAACCGCGGTACCCGAAATGGTACGGACCGCGGCAAAAAGAAAAAATCTCTTTTTCAAATCA
Source organism: Acer saccharum (assembly GCA_030490815.1). Classification (NCBI taxonomy): domain Eukaryota; kingdom Viridiplantae; phylum Streptophyta; class Magnoliopsida; order Sapindales; family Sapindaceae; genus Acer; species Acer saccharum. The sequence continues at coordinate 8,870,563 of CM059875.1, read as the reverse complement.
ACAAGGCATACCTAATCTATATGAATGTTATGCATGTGTGAAGTGTGTAAATAACATGCATGAGCATCAAACATGAAACACACAACAATACACAAGATGTGTAAATTCATGAGATGTGTGTGTGCAACTAAATCTCTTCAATTAAGAGTCAAGACAAGTAAGCTACCTTTCTTGAAGCACTTGAAGTCTATATTGAGGTCCAATAGCATTTGAGGAGAGTTCTTCAAACCTAAGCTACCTTTACAATTATAAACCCCATTGTGATTTTGTCGGCAAAATAAGCCAATCAAAAAGTGAGGTATTTACACACAGCATTCGTTGCTTCCTTCCATTATGTGTCGGATGTAGGACCCAACAATAGGTTAGCTTTAGTAGAGGTGGGAGCCACTCAGATCGTCGTTTGCTCCAACAGTTTTCTAGAGTACATCGACGTATATGGGCCTTCATTTTTTAGGGAGGTCACTAGGCATATTAGTAGAAAGCCTAGCGAGTGTATTCACTGACGCCGATATGGACACCATCAGGATGTCGTACGGTGTCCCCGAGTCAATTTCACTGCGGACTCCATTGGACTTTGAAAGACCATACTGGGATATCCCATGGTGGACTTGTTTTTATGAGTACCGCTTCAAATTCAGGTTTCGCTTCCCTGTTCCATCTCTAGCCCGTAGGTTTCTACTGTACTATTGTAAGGAAAAATAACCGTTTTGAAAATAAATGTATTTACGGAACTTTAAAAAAAAATAAAAACATCGCTGGATCGTATTCTAAACGTATTGAATTAATTTAGAGACTACCTTTGTAGTTTAGTCTTCGTAAATCTTCTGCACTTAGTACAAGATCGAAACACCAAGGGGTGTGGGCTCCTTTTTCTTTGAACCATGGTGTAAATCCACCTACAGGACTAAAAGAAAAGGATTAAAAGCTCAAATCGAATTTGAAACTTACAACTTACTTTCAAGCTTGTGTCAACGCCAATGAGAATGACAATCTTGGTGTTAATCTATTCTTTATCTTAAGCCACCTATTTATAAGTTTACAAAAGTATAATTTGTTTTTTCATAGGATACAAGAATCACAAATCCTATTGTGATTTAGTAAGGTGGCGTTTGTTTTTTTGTCTGAAATCTAAACATGTCTAAACCCTACTGAAATCTGAATAAGTCTGGAATCTAAAGTGTAGACATCATGTTTGTTTTTCTTATCTAAAATCTGAATGAAAAAGTTAGGGTTTTTTTTTTTTTTTTTTTTTTTTTTTTAATAAAAAACATAACATCTAAAAACCTGTAATTTGATATCCATACCCTTACACTATTAATGGATATTATACTATTGATAATAAACTTTAAATTAATAGTGTAATTTTTTTTTACGGTATTCAAATAAAATATTTTTTATATTCACTAATTTTAAAAAAAAATCAATTTTTTAAAATTTAATAAAATGAGGACTTAAAGAAATTAAATCGTTTTGATGAGATATAATTAAAAACAATATGTAGAAATAAAATTATTTGAATAAAAAAAAGTAATATAATATAATATAAAAAATTAAGGAATTAAAAAAAAAAAAAAAAAAAAAAGAATCTCACTATTTCTCTCCCCAACATCGCCTCTTTCTTTGCAACAAAACCCTAACTCACAATCTCTCTCTCTCTCTAACCTATCTCATTCTCTTATGCTCCCTAATCTCTCTTAAAAAAAAATCAAATTCGTCAGAAGATGTAGAGATTTCATATGCATCCTAAATGGAGGAGATTAACATATACAAGTTCGTTGTTAGGGGAGTGAGAGGTGGGGAGCATGGCGGCGGCATCGGAGGCGTGGAGGATGGGATCAGAGTTGTATGGGTGGTGCAAGTTCTAGTGGTGATGAGGAGTTTGATGGGGAAAGAGTTCCATGGAGACTTTGAGATGTTGGTTGATATATATATATATATATATATATATATATATATATATTTATATATTATCATTATTTTTTTCAATTCTCTATCTTCCTCAGTACCTAGATGTTGGTTCCTGGAATCGTAATAGCTGATGGTAGGTCGACGATATTGCTTTCATTTCGTGAATCCAGGGTCGCCTTAAGATTACGTTTTAAGACAAAAGGTCATCGAGCACTAGAAAATTGATGTAGAGGTTAACCCCTTCTGCATATACTGGTAAAATGATCTCCCCGACTGTACTCTTCTGCTCTCTATTGAATCCCATTATCATTGTCGAGTGACGAGTGATCTTGGACTCTTCGATCTGCATTTCTCTTATAGCATTATAAAACAAAATGTTAGGAGAACTGCCATTGTGAATCAAAACTCTTTTAGTCAAGCAGTTAGGAATATATAAAGAAATAACTAAGGCATCATGGTAAGGGATAAACAAATCTGATTTGTCGAGTGCTTTGAAAGTAATTGTTTCGTCGATGGCTGACTCATGCACTCGATTGTTGTGGACATCAGGGTTCGACACTTGTCGAGTGTGCTTCCTTGCTATTGAGTGAGTTACCCTACTTACTTCAGATCCACTTGTGATGAAATTAATGGTTCGTTCGAGGCGAGGTGGTTCGGGTGGACGTTCTTCCCGTTAGGCTGGTTGCTTGTCATCTCTTTGAGCGAGCGTCTCTTTTCTCTTGTCGGTGAGATACTTTGTCAGCTGACCTTGCTTCAAAAGTTGGGCTACTTCCAACTTGAGGGCTATACAGTCCTTTGTTTTGTGTTCGTGGTCTCTGTGGAAGTCACAACACCATTTCGTGCTCCTATGCTCTGGGGGAGCGTACATCTTTCTATGCCACTTAACTACGTTCCCCATTCCTTTCATGAGCATTATGACCTCTGATGGCTCAATGTTGAGGTTGTATTCTGGGATTAGTGTATAAGACCATCCAGTCCTAGGCTGATTTTGGTTGAAGGGCTATAAATCATCTAGTAGATCGTACCGGGACCTGCTATCTCATCTGATTGCTTCTCGAGCTTTAGACTACTCACGAATTGTTCCACGAATGTATCTGTAAGCTACGTAAAAGAACTTATGGAATTATTAGGCAAGTTAGTATACCATTGAAAAATAGGTCCGCTAAGGCTAGAGCCAAATCCTTTGCACATGTAGGCTTCTCTAAGGTCATGTGGGATTGCTGTAGTGAACATGTGCTGCCTGTACTGGGCTATATGATCATCTGGGTTTGTCGTGCCCTCGAATTGCTTCATGTTTAGGAAACTAAGTTGTTATACCCCAATCCTACAAAATTGACTCAAGCCCAATTGGCCCAAGCCCAAGCCAAAATGATTCACATTTCCTTGCCAAATAATTGGATTAGTATGAGAAATATAGAATAATAAAATAATGGAAGAGGCAGGTTGTCACAACAAGGAAGCAAGGTGCGGTATAAGGTGGCATGTGGCAATCAAATGGGTTAAATGGCAAAACAAAAGAAATGAATAAAATAAGAAAAAGGTGGAAAGTGGATTCGTAGAAGATAAGAAGAAGAATATTAAAAATAGAAATAGAGAAAAAAAAATAGAAGAGAAACAGAGAGAGAAGAGTTGGGCGTCCAAACAAAAAAAAAAAGCATAGGAAGAATGAAGACAGAAGAAGACAAATAGGAATGAAAAGAAAAGAAGAAGAAACAGATTGGTGAAGCCAAGAGAAATAGAGGAGAGATTGAGAGAAACAATTCTAGTGAGAGTTGTAAGATAGATAAAGAAGAAAAAGAAGTATCATAGAAGTGAGAAAGTGTTGGTGAAGAATGAAATATGGATGATTCGGAAATGAAGAAAAAAATAAAAGAGAATCGGGAGAGGAGAGAAAGAAGAAAAATAGAACATAAAAGAAATAAAGAGAAGGAGAGGTAGCATCCGAGAGATTAAAAGAAAGAAAAGAAGAGATGTAGTTGAGAAGAAGAACAAAAGCAAACCAGATAGAGAGGCAAGAGATTGAGAGAAAGACCAATAATTAGAGAGTGAAAGAGAGCCATGAAAGTTGAGTAGTAGCCGAGAAAGAGATGAAGAAATATGGTGGATATTGCACAAATAAGTGATTTGATGATTTGTTAAACAAACAAATTAATTATTAGATTCCCAGTAATTCCTAAATTGAATATTATGTGATTTAGGGTGGATCCAAAAATAGATGAATCCAGAAGGAATCCAATTCCAGAACATATTTGACCACAGGAGATATGTGAGTGGATACTTTTAAAATAAAGCTATATGTTTTACAATTATATGATAGTATTAGTTATTTAGAGAATTATTAGAAATAAATTATTTATTCATTTATTTAGAAATTAGATTTCCAAATTTCATATTTATTTAGACAACAGATTTCCACATAAATTGAGGTGTTTTAAGAATGTTTAGATTTCTAGAATTCAAAAATAGAAATATTATCGAATTAGATTTATAGAACAAATTTTTTATAAAGAAGAATAGTACAAGTATTTTCAGACAGATTTCCAAATTTTCAGATTCAAGTTATTTATGATATTTTCATAAAAGAAAAGAAAGAATATTTATGCATGTTCTAAGAAAAAGTATTTATAAAGAATTATATGTATGTTCAAAAAGAGGTTTCAAACACCAGATGTGTACCCGTCCCCAGCAATATCAGATTTAGTTTATTGGTCTTTGGGGCTTATGCACATGTGTATGTCAGATTCGCTCTGCACGTGTATGACAGATGTTCAGTCAAAGTTAGAGTCACTCTGCACGTGTATGACAGATGTTTATCCTCAGCTCTACGTGAGCCTAGAGAGATCAGGGACACGTATGACAAATTCTCATGGGTACTAGTTGGTGTAGATTTTCAAATTATATATATGTATATATATTATATATTATACTGATTACAATCAGTAGAGAAAGAAAAGAGATTATCAAATTTACATAAGATATTTGAGAATGAGAAATTTAGCAAAGAAATTAGATTATTTATAAACTGCATTATATTTATTAACAGTATTAGATTTATAGCACTTAATATTTAAGAGTAAAAGAGATTTCTTCATGAAGCATGCCAAAGATAGTTTTAAAGATTTTATTGCATAGTTTTTAAAGAATTACAACACGAGTTTTAATCGGAGAAAATATATTTGTATAGTAGTATAATATTATATCAAACAGTTTTGTATATATTTATATATATACCAGATTTGTATAAAAAAAATATTTTAGAGTTTCTTAAAGAACGGTATTATTACAATTAGAAATTGTAATAAAGATTTTACTATAGATTTATAGAAAATGAGTTTTATTTACAGAGAAGATAATTAGTTAGTTATCGGCTTGTATTACAGATCAGATTTAGATTACAGATTACATACTGATTAGTTTTAGGTAGAGATACAGTTCCAGGAATAGATATAAAAATAGATACAGTTTCAGAATGAGATATAGAAACAGATATAGAATAGTTTTCTACAGAGTAGATTAAGTTTAGCCAGTATAAGTTTATTAAGCATTAATGTTTTTAGAAAGATATTTATTAATTTCAGAAGCTTAGAGAAAAGATATGTTTTCGGATTTATTTAGAGATAATAGTTTTACTAAAGTTTCTAAGAAAGAAAAGATGTTTTCAAAGCTTATTTCCACTCACTGGGCATTAGCAATCATTCTTTTATTTTAAACTAATTTTCCTAGGTGATCACTAGGTTCGTGCAGATTACTCAGTATTGTGAAATGGGCCATATATGATGACAAATGGTAGATCATTATTCTAATTAAAGCAAGCAACTGTGCATATTTTCAGTAGCATGTTGCGTGATCAGTTTTGCATGATCGGTTTGTGTGATCGATTTTACATGGTTGGTTTTGTACTAGTCGGTTTCTGTATGGTCGGTTTTGTATGGACTTCAGATGTCATATTTTTCATAACTAGTTTTGAATATTAAACGTTCAGCAAATGGATCCAACACAAGAAAAAGCAAAATTTCTTATTTTAACTTATTTATATTTTATGATGGGCCATAACCCACGGATTTAAATTGCATCTTTAACTTACAAGGTGGAAAAGTTTTGAAAGGCCAAGTGTTTATTAAAGATTTTATTAGAAGCCACCTTGAGATTCTTATGATTTTCTGTCAAATTTACCAGAAGATACATATTTCAGTTAGATAAATCGAGTTCTCACAGGATCCTCTCAAACTCAAGATAGGAGTCGGGACGGGTCTTATCATGAATTTTCTGGGCATCTTGACCAGGGCGACAACGTCAACAAAAGGTAAGTCCGTGAAGTTGTTTGCTGCATTTTTCTTGAACAGGGACACACGAGATTCACTGGATGAGTGCTTCCATTTCTGTAAATTTATGAGCAACTTCTGGGTCAGTAAAAATGGATATAGCAGGAGTAGATCTTACTAATTCGAGCACTGACTGAGGGGACACAAGGGTATTGAAAATATTTTCTGGTTGTTGAGTATTGTATTGTCTTGGTTCCTTTATTGTCCCTTGAGTGGTCGACAAATTGACCAGATTTCCTTTCGCTTGAACTGTTTGAGTTGGAGCTGGAGGGTTCTCTTTTGCCGAGCTACCTTCCCCAACGTGGAATTGCTGTTCCAACATTTGGGAATCTGTCCCCAGTGCTATCGAAGCAGTTCTCTCGACGTTGTGCGCATCATCGATCATTGGGATCGGTGGGATAGGAACTGTGTTATTTGTGGTACCTTCGACTCTTATCTGTAACTCTGCCTTCATGGCACGTATCACGACGTTCTTGGCTTTGAGCCCTCGAAGTTTGTCAGCCTTAGTAGTCATCTGTGCAGTCAGCGCGACAATTTGAGCTCCAACACATGGTGAGCGCCAAACTGTAGGGGACCGCTTTACAGTTGTAGATCTATGGGCACCTGTAACTTGCACATAGATCTCGTTGGATTGAGATTTGTCAAGCCATCTGGCTACCTATAAAACAGAAATAAAGTCAGGTATTCATTCGTTCGAAGATAATAAAACAGAATAAAATGTTTAAATAAATGCTTGCTAAATAAAATTAAAGCTCTGAATATTAATCCAAGGAGAGCTTGTAGAGCGTTTCTTAGAGTAATATTCAGAGCGCTTCTTAGAGTAATATTCAGAGCTTTAATTTTGATAACAAAACCGTGAAGATGGATATTATCAGAGTTATTATGATGAATATGGGTATATGCGGATGAATCGAATGTTTAGAGTAAGATGGTTGAAGAGTTCCGGTAGCTGGAGTTTGAGTTTGAGTTTGAGTTTGGGCAGAGTTTCAAGACGCAAGAGAGCTTTAATGGCTATGACAAAATCATAATCCCCTCTGTGGAGAAAGGGTCTTATTTATAGGCTTCACGAGGCTCACTTACGTGGTTTGTTGAATATCAGATCCCCTTAATCAAGCCCAGATTATATAAGATCTGCTAACAACAACCAAGTCAAATGTGACCTGACAGTTAGTTATCACTTGTCAGATAACTTGTTTGACTTGGTCAGGTGTCTTTTAAGAGGTGAGCTTGGATTAGTTGGGCCTTGGGTCAAACCTTCACCTCTGGACTTGACCCGGATCCATTAGTAAAGTCAATATAGGCCTAAGCATTGTGCCTAAGGCTAATTTTGGCTACCACAACATAATAAATAAATATATGCATAACTAATATAAAATATGAATCGCTAGAGGTGGATAAATCCACCTTCGATATTGGAGTCTAATCCACTACCGGAGGGGAAACTACCCTCATTTAACAATGTATGTGTCGCCAGAGAATGTTGGCTCTCTTCTCACATCCATTGCCAATGGTGGCTACTAGCAAACTGCGCAGTGAAATAAAAGATAGTGGAAATGTGCCTAAATATAGCACTAAATTCATAGTGACTTTTAAGACTAGAGGGTCGTTTATTTTTTTGTCTGAAGACTGAACAATGCTGAATTTTGCTGAAGACTGAATAGTGACTAAAACCCGAAACTGAATGACATGTTTTTTTTTTTAATTATTATTACATCTAAATAGAGTGTTAACTTGTTTGTTTTATGAAGATAAAATAGTTTTAAAACAAATAATTTGACATTCATATCTTTGTTACTGTTAATTGTTAAGGAAAATCGTATTTTAGTCCCTGTAGTTTGCCTTAATTTGGGTTTAGTCTACGGTTTTTTGGTATTGTAACTTTCAGTCCATCTGTATTCTGACAATATGAATTCCAGTCTCTACCATCCAATTCTGTTAGAGTTCCGTCAAGTCAACGAGGGTAAATAGGTAAATTCATCAGTGGGGACATGAAGGGTAAATAGGTAAATTCATCAATGGGGACATGAAGGGTAATTAGGGCTGAAGGGTATAAAGGTAATTTGATAAATATAATTAATAATATATTAAATAAAAAACAAATGAGTGGAGGAGATCATGCCACGTCACTCATCCAATTACAATAATTAAATAAATTAAAAATTAAAATTGTTAATTAAAAAAAAAAAATCTTCCTCTTCTTCGTTTCTCTACCCAGCCACTGCCGCTTCTTCTCTTTCTCTTCACGAATTCATCTCCGTCGATCTCTTCTATTTCGTCAATTTCGTGTTATTTTTCTATTTCGTTACTAAATCCTCTGATCTCTCTCTACTTCCTTACCAAAACAACACCAAAATCCATAGATCTCTTCCACATCAAACCCTAAATCCCAAATCCTTCTTCTATAAACCTCTGATTTCTTCAATCCTGACAGACGGAGAGGTAGAGGTGGCACGGTTCCGGTTCGGTTCGGTTCCGGTTCCGGTTCCGGTTTCGGTTCCGATTCCGGTTCCGGTTCCGAACCGGCGGTTCCGGTTCCGAACCGGCGGTTCCGGTTCCATGGTTTAGTGGAACCGGAATCGGAACCGGTTCTAACCGGTTTCGGTTTCGATTCCGGAACCACCGGTTTCGGTTTCGATTCCGGAACCACCGGTTTCGATTTCGGTTCCGGTTCCGGTTCTGGTTCTACAGGAACCGACGGTTTTGAACCGGATTTTTTTTTTTTTTTTTTAATTTAAACAAAAAAAAAATCTTTCTAAGTTCTAACTTGTAACTTATAAGTTGTAGATTGTAATTGAATAAAATAAAATATATAAATGACAAATTACAAAATAAAATTCATTGAGTTCATAAGTTCATTGGATGTTGGAAGTTAGATCATCGTCATCCGACTATCCGAGTATCCAACCGAAAATAAAATAAAATAAACAAATGACAAATTACAAAATTAAATTAAAATAAAAGTAAACAAAGTTACAATTTACATTTCATTGGGTATTTGGAAATTGAGTCACCCAAATTTCAAAAATAACATAAAATAAATAAATGACAGATTACAAAATTAAATTAAAATAAAATAAAACTAAAAAAAAAAGTAAAGTTATTAGCCTTGCACTTAATTTTTACCACAATTAAGTTGCCTACGTATCCTCTTAGGGGGGTTTAGAGGAATCAAAGGCCACGTAGTTCTCATACCTTTTATTACAGATTTACAGATTTATGGTTCCGCTGCTCAGCTTGCTCCAGAGCCTTCGCCCGCTTCGGGTTCGTCTTCTTTAAAGAAATCATATGTTGGCTCTTGTTGTCTATATTCTGCTTTTGTCCAATCGTCAACACAAACCTGTATCTGTAGTGCTTTTGGAGTCAAGCACGAACGTTTTTCATCCAAAATATTCCCCCCGGCGCTGAACTCTTGTTCCACCGCCACAGTAGAAACCGGTGTTGAAAAAATATTTTTGGCTATCATAGCCAAAATTGGATAGTACTTTGTAGCATCACTCCAATATTTTAAGAGTTCAAATTCTTCAGGAAAGTCACAAGAAGAAGCTAGATAAGATTCAAGCTCGGCATGCGAATCGGAGCTTGATGAAGAACATCTTGGTTTTTTGTTTTTTTTGGAGAACATACTATACCCTAAATTCATAAATCCAGAGGAAGATGATGGAGACTGAGATGCAGTTTTGGTTCGTGTAACATCTACGATCGGAGTACCGGATCCATAAATTGTAACATATTCATCATATAAATCATACAATAATTTCTTAACTCTATCACAACATGCTTCAACATCATATTCAATATTTAAACCATCTTTGCCATAATAACCGTCTAGATAATAAGACAAAGATTGTAATTTGTGTCGTGGATCAAAAACCATACCAATCAAATAAATATTTGGAAAATCCGTATAATAATTTAACCATTTTTGCTTCATAGCACTAACGGCTTCCTTTATTGCTGGGTCAGATTCACAATACAAAAATGCACCAGCAATATTTATACTCTCAATAACAAATAAATGTGTTGTAGGTTTATAAATTTTAGAAAAATTTTGTGTAGCATTATAAAAAACTTTTAACAAATTGAAAACATTGTAACAAGCATCCCAATGAGTTTCAAAAAGTTGAATGCTAGGAACATGAAATTGAATAAAAGTAACTAATAAATCCCTATACTCATAACTTTGAGCAAGCAATTTATAAGTAGAATTCCAACGTGTTGGAACATCACGAGCAAATTTAATGGCACGTCTACCATTTTGTTTACAATATCTTGCCCATGCTTTCATTGTAGAAGGATTTCTCCATAAAAACATTAGGGCTTTTTTAATAGGTTCAATAAAACATTGAAGAGTTTCTAATCCTTTTTGAACACATATATTTAAAACATGGCATGCACATCTTTGATGAAAAAATGTACCACCAAGAAAGGGTTTGCATAAATCAATTAAAAGTGGAATAGCAGCGGTATTGGCAGAAGCATTATCAAAACCAATTGCAAAAATTTTGTTTTCAATATTATACTCTGAAAAAATAATTCTAAGCTGTCTAAAAATATTTTGAGCATTGTGTGAATCATCAAAAACTCTAAAAGCAAGAATTCTTTTTTGGATTGTCCATGCATTATCCATAAAATGGCAAGTGACACCCAAGTATGAATGCGTTTGCCAATGGTCAGTCCATATGTCGGCACATACTGTAACACGACCATTATATTTTTCAAAATATTTTTCTAACTTTTTTTTGTCTCTCACATAAATCTTTTCAAGTGTTTGTGTGAGCGTGGCTCTAGGAACACGGCATGCAGCAGGGTTTAATGCTCGTCGACAATAGTTAATAAAGCCAACCCTCTCACCAAAACTGAATGATAAATGTTCTACTGCTACCATCCTAGCTAATTCTTCTCTATTTTGTTCATCATTATAACGAAATAATTGTTGGTTAGGAGTAGCGTACCTGGGAATTTGTGTTTGTGACCTCATTCTGATCACTGCTTCTGGATGTTTGGCTTCAATATGCTTCCAATAAGTGCCATATCCTCCGGATCTGCTCCATTTATATACTTTGTTGCAGTAATTGCAAGCTACTGTAATGCTTCCATCTTCACTCCTAATTTTCTTCATATGTTTGACGAAGAGATCAGATTTGCTCTGCTTCTGTATCAGATCTTCCTCCCTTTCAAGATCCACTTCCGGTGTATCAAAACCAAAATCCGGAGGTGTATCAATATCAGGCATATTTTCTGACTGGCTTGTCAAATTGGGGGTGTTGTCATTGGGATCGGATTCAGAAATTATTAGAGGGGGAGTAGGACAGTTTAGGCCTAGGTCTTCAGCATAGGCCCGACGTTGCAGATATTCGTGATAGGTGGAGTCGTTATGACCGAGATTATCGACCATAGGACCCTTACCGTGCATCGAAATCGAACGCCTAGGACCTTCACGGCCGTGACCCCTTCCACTTCCACTTCCACTTCCACTTGCCATTTAAAAATAAATTTGGGAGACAATTGGAAACTTAGAACTTAGAAGAATAGTTGACTAATTGGAAATTAAATAAATTGGAAATAAGATAAATTGCAAATAAAATAAATTGGAAATAAAATAAATTGAAAATAAAATAAATTACAAATAAAATAAATTGGATATAAAATTAATTGAAAATAAAATATATTGGAATTTGGAAATAAAATAAATTGCAAATAAAATAAATTGGATATCAAATTAATTGAAAATAAAATAAATTGAAAATAAAATAAATTGGATATAAAATTAATTGAAAATAAAATAAATTTGAGATTTGAGAGACTTATCACTTGAGACTTGAGAGTTGAGAGTGTTGGAGAGAAATTAGAGAGAATTGAGAAGAAATTGGTGTGAGGAAAAATGAAGGGGGGGGGGGGGGGGGGGGGGGGGGGGGGGGGGGGGGGGGTTATTTATAGAAAAGAAAAAAAAAAAAAAAAATTTGAAAAGTGGGTAGCCGTTGGACCCAACGGCCTGCTGACGTCAGCAGACCGTTGGGCCAAACGGTCGGCTGACGTCAGCCGACCGTTGAGCCAACGGCACCCAACCCAAAAAAAAAAAATATATATATATATATATATATATTTTTATTCGTAGAACCGCCGGTTCGAACCGGAACCGGAACCGGTCCACCCGGTTTAGGTTCCGGTTTAGGTTCCGGTTCTTGAACCGGAACCGAAAATCGGTTCCGGTTCCGGCCGGTTCCAGCGGTTCGAACCGGAACCGTGCCAGGTCTACGGAGAGGTTGGGTTCGGTTTTGGGGTGGTGTCAGTCACTCCATCTGGGTCCTCAACAAGTATTCGGTTGATGAATCGGCAGTAGATAAGTTGAAGAAGATTTGTTACGGTTAAAGCATGTCTTCAAGTTGTTTGTTTTTATGCCCGAACTAGTAGTGGAATGCTTGCATTTCTGTTTTAATTTTTGTTTGCTTTGCAAAATATGATCTTTCATTGAATTGGTGGCAGCGGGTATGGATCTTTCACCTCCCTTTACAGTAATAGAAGGTGCTCGCAATAAGGATAATTTATCGGCAATGGAGAATGAGAACACAGATGATTTGAATAGTATCAGACAGATGACATTAGGGAAACCTCCCTGACATTTCTTAGCTATGCGGCTTTGTGTGAGCTCCACAAGGCTGGCTGCTGCAATTGATTTGGTAAGTTTGTCCTCTATAATCCATATTTTGTCATATGGGGTTGCTGAACTAAATCCAAGTTTTAATTTTTGTTGGATCATTAGAATCTGTTAAGCGGGCATGTCCTTTGTAAGTTTGTAGTTAAAATCTCGCAATTATAGTTTGAACTTTCACTAAATTTCGCAATTATCTTATATGTAATTTCTGAATTTTTTTTTTTGAAAAGTTGATGTAATTTTGTATAATGCAGTGCTCTGCAGTCTGCACCCAGTTACAATTGCCTTGCTTGTTAGGCTCTACAATTTGGATTTTTGAAACTTTTTATGGGAATCTAAACATTTCATGAATATGGTGAATTTTTATTTTTATTTTTCCATAATTTTTTTTGGTTTGACTGGTGTTCTTGATGGCTACGGATTGTGTATCTTATATGTAATCCGGAACTGTCTTTTGTTATTTGAATCTTAATTTTAATTTTTTAGTTTTAATTTTTTTTTCATTTTTTTAATTAGTTTTAATTAGTTTTTCATTTTTTAATTAGTTTTATTTTTATTTTTTCATTTTTTATTAGTTATATATATATATATATTAATTTTAATTTTAATTAGTTTTTAGAAAGAGAGATCTCCACCGTCCATCAGTTGAGATCTATTTTTTTTTTTCAATTCCATTTTTAATTTTTTTTTTTGTTTTTTTAATATATTTTTATTTAATAAATATGTGGAGGGCCACACAAAAGACAAAAATAAGGGTATAAACGGTCTTTTCGATGTCATCAGCACACATGAGGGGTATTACAGTCATTTTATCCGACTGACATGGCAGAATCTGTCTTTTGACGGATTCTGTCACAGAATGACTTAAAGTTACAATAAAAAAAAACCATGGATTAAACCCAGAATAAGGCAAACTATAGGGACTAAAATGTAATTCTCCCTAATTGTTATGTATTTTTATTTTATATGATACTAACAATTCAATGAAAATAATAAACCATTTTTATGTAATAACGATAAGATATTATTCATAATTAAGATATGATATATAATTATTTTATTATTAAAATATGATAAATAATGATTTAGAAATGGTTTTGATTTTACCAAAAAAAATAATAATTAAATGTTCTATGATGGTGTTGAAAGTGACATTATTATTAATGATTTTTTTTAAGTGGTTTATTATAAGTAATATATTAAAAGATATGTTATATTTGGGAGGATAATCTTGAAAGAAAATATATTAAATGTAATCAGATTTTTTTACTTCTTATTTTAAGTTGTTTGACCATTAAAAAAAAAATTAAAAAAAAAACCTTAATAATTTCAATTCAGATCCATTAAGTTTTAAATGCAAAAAATAAATGACCTCTAGCACTAGATTAATAATTTGAGTTTAAATAACATAAATCGACAAAAATACCTTAACCTTCGTCTTTTATTACTTTTTGTTTTGCCATTTTTAGGTTTGATTTTTTTTTTTTTTTTTTTTTTCAAAAACCTTCATTGATGGAGGCTACAAAATAAGTCTCGAGAACCATCAATGGAGCTCATTCGACCTCCAATGGGTCAATGAAGATAAACAAAAAAAAAAAATTAGAAATTAGAAATTTCATTTTTGCTCACCAAGTCTCGGAAATTGTAAAAATACCCAATAAGTTTTGGAAACTATAAAATAAGTTTTGGAAACCAAAAAATAAGTCTCAGAAATACAAAATAAGTCATGGAAATTAAAAAATAAGTCTTGGAAATACAAAATAAGTCTCATAAACACCACACTAAGTCTCAAAAATTACAAACAAGTCTTGGAAATACAAAATAAGTATCGAAAATACCAAACTAAGTCTCAGAAACACCAAACTGAGTCTCGAAAAAAAAAAACATGAGACTTATTTTTGTAAGTGTGTTTTAAGGGTATTTTTATCAGAACAACACCTTATATGCTATTAAAACTTAAGTTATTAAGTTAGTGCTAGTCTTAAAAGTAAGGGAGTAAAGAGTGCTAGAAACCTTTTGAACTCTAAAAGATATTAAATTATTTTAATTAAAAATTATAATACTTTTCTTTTTCAATTTTTAGTTTTTAAAATATTATTATTAGTGGTTGCTAGCATAATCTGATGGTAACCATAACTCTTAACAAATGTTGAATTACCAAGTTTAAATCCCCACTCTCTAAGTAAATATATATATATATATATATTATTATTATTATTATTATTATTAAAATGAAGGCATTATTGTCTTTCTAGTGAAATAGAAAATGAGCTTCAAAGAAAAATGCAAAGAGAAACTAGAGCAAGATTTCCATTTTCCATAGAGTTCCATATATATTCATGGTCATACAAATATACAATTCTTATGAGGGTAGCTTAATTATGAATTTGAATGATATTTGTCACTACAAGAAAATTGACCTACAGTGACAAAAAATATTTATCACTACAAGTGAAGAAATTGTCGCTATTTCAATATTGTGACAAAAACAAGTGTCACTAACAATTCGTCACTTTTGCCCCCTACAAGTCATAATTTTTAGTGACACATTATCACTTAATCTTAATTAGTGACAAAATAAAAATTGTATCACTAAATTTATATTTAATGACAGTTGACCGTTTGAAGATTTTGTCACTATAAATATTCTTAGTGATAATTTATTGTTTGAAAAGTGTCACTATTTAATAAATCTAGTGACAAATAATCATCTAAAAATTATGTTAATAATTAAAGACAAACTTAGTAACAATTAAATTAAACAACTAAAATTTGTCACAATACGCAGACTTAGTGACAGTTAACAATATGAATATTATGTCACTATATCGATACTTAGTGACAATTTAAATGATTGTCAAATTTAATATAAATTTAAATTTTATAAGAAATAATAATAAAAATATAACCAAATTAAACATGTCACTCATTGAATGATATTGCATTCTATAAATAATCATTCCATTTAAAAATATGTTCAGAAACTAACATAATATCGTAATGTTGCAAAAGTAATCAAACATCTTTCAGAGTTTGTTGCTAAATAACATATGTTAACCCAACTAGTCTATGTTAACATAAGTGAAACTTTTGAGATCTTGATTGTAAAATATTAGAAACCAATGATCCACCGTAGTTTGTAGGTAACTAAAGAATCTTTAGATTTTGCAAAAGAAGCCTATATACATGAAGACATGAAAAAAATATATATATAGTGAGAACAAATTATCGTCTCCAAATTCTACCAAAGAAAATGCAACAATATTGGTAAAACTTAGTACAGGTATAAATTAAATTCTATAAGTTTGATATCCAAACATAAAACAAGCACATTATGTTGAACCTAGAATTATAGAAAATTGAGAATATGTAGCTTAACACCTACCAATCCACCATCTCAAATGAGATAATGTGGGAAACATAAATTTTATGACTAAGGGAAAAAAAAAAAATCATCAGGGATAAAATAAAAATGTGAGCAAAGAAATATGGTCATTACATTCAACTAAAAAATTAAAACAATGAAGAGATATATTTTAAATCACTACCGTCAACTCAAAAAACCAAGCCTCAACATCAACGTTAATAAAGAAAGAGGGAAAAGTGTGAAATAACAAAATATAAAGAAAAATTATACCCTTCTCATGTTAATCTTCTAAAATGCAAATTTTTTTAAGTATTCATTTCTCTTCATCTGGTCCTCTGTGAATAGATATAGAATATATTTGATATAAGAAGCCGAAATGTTATTCATCTGGTCCTCTATGAATAGAGATAGAATATATTTGATATAAGAAGCCGAGATGTCAACAACGGAAGTGCCATTATTAATTCATCATGTCAGTAGAAGAAAAAAATGATTAAGGAATAGATAAGTTTTAGACAATTGAATAACTGTCCATCGATATCCTTAAAGAGATATATAAAAGTCAACATTAAAAAAATAACCTTATTCAAATAAACTTTCAATATATGAATCTCGAATTTGAGATTTTGACCCTAAAAACAAGTACAAGAAAATAAACTCTAAAAAATTGAAATCTAGAGAAACTTACATTTCTTATCAAGACAGAATTTTATTTTTAATGCTGCATCAAACAATTGGTTATTATATAAGAACCATTTTATCAAACAGTTAGTATGCACATTTACAAATATTGGCATGTACCGTAGAAATCTAAGAACAACACCTATAAATAGTGAAATAATCATTATGGATTCCTTATAAAAATTTTAAACAAATTAAACTTAATTGTACCTTATTCAAAGAAACTTTCAATATATGAAGCTCGAATTTGAGAGTCCGACCCTGAAAAACAAGTAAAATAAAACAAACACTAAAACAAATTAAATTATAAACTATCAATTTACACTACAATTATAATATAAAATTTCTTAGAAAAATATAAATGTTCTCTACAATCTTGGTGATTTCTTCAATAAATCACGGTTTTAAACAGAGAAAATGTTTTCAAGAAGAAGGGAAATAAAGAAAAAATCTAGATAGCTACACCGAGAGACAAAGGGAGAATCAAGAGACATGAAGATGGGATAAGAACCAAAAGATGGGAAGATGAGATAAGAACAAAAAAAACACACACACCATGAACATGGTGTTTTTTTTTCTTAAAAAATAAAATTAAGGGGGGTGTATTCAATTAGGATTTCGAAAGACTTTTAATGACTTTTTTTAAGTGGATGACTTTTGCAGATTTTATAGACTTTTATAGACTTTACAAGATTATGAAAAACTTTCATAGACTTTTATTTAAAGACTTTCGTAGACTTTCATTTTAAAAGATTTTTATAGACATTTATAGACTTTCATTGACTTCTAAATATAACGTATAATTTGTTTTAGCAAAATTATATATATTTATCATAGCAATAAAAATAATTTTTCAAATGAATAAAAAATTAAACTTGACAAAAACATTCATGTCTATACATGTGATTTAATTTTTTATTTATTTTTAATTATATTTTGCATTATAAAGACATTATGCTCCTTTTGTTTTTTAATAATTAGTTAAAATTATATTTGGTTTTTGTTATAATTAGTCAAAATATTATAAATTTTCTTTTAGAATAAATGTAGCAAACCGACAATAATATTAATGTTTACATGTCTCTACGAAAGTATGACAATGAGTATAAAAAATCAACCAAAAGTTCATTCAAGTTACTAAAGATAAAATATAAAAACCGTACCTAATTGTTGAAAAGATCCATGCCTAAAAGTGGGTAGTTTGATATTGATCATAATTACATGGAGTTACGCTCATACGCGACTTTGATTATGGCATATTAGTATAGTTAAGTAGTGATTTTCGTCTTTTATTATTTTTATTTTACATAAATGAAGTTCATTTGATTTGTTTCGGTGTTGTTTATGGGGGTGTAATCAATTAGGATTCTTGAGAACATTTAAAGACATTATAAATCATGGTGTATTCAATTAGGACATTTAAAGACTTTAAAAGAGTCTATATGAATCCAGTGATATTCAATTAGGATTTCTATGGACTTTTAAAGAATCCTTCCAAATCTGGGTGTATTGAATTAGGACTTTAAAAATGTCTACAATAATCAAGGTGTATTCAATTAGGACTAGATTTTAAAGGATTTTTTAGGTCTTGGATTTTGGTGGATTTTGATGGACTTGATGTTGAGAGATATAAATATCAAATGCCATAACATGTTCGGCGTTCTCCATAAAGATTTTGGTGGACTTTGCTCTCTCTCTCACTCTCTCACAAAACAGAAACGAAAAGCACTAATATGTAAAAATTAAAAAAATTAAAAAAACCGATGCATGATGTCTGTCGGAGACTCCACCTTTTTGTCTCATTGAGAATAATATAGAGTTTCACAAGTAACTGTGCCAGTTGCTCATCAGAGACCTTAACTTCAATGCAAGCTCCCAATGTTGCAGCAAGTCTGGCAGCTAATTGATGCTCACACTGCAAGGGAGGAAAAACGAAAGAATCAAGATAGAGCCGTAAAAGAGCTATTGCACATCTAATATAATCCATAACAAACAAAAGAACCTTACACAGAGCTGCTCTCCCATGTTCACAATATCATATAAGAACGAATAACAAGCACAATAATGTTCAGCAAAATAGAAATACTCCTCCTTCCTCCGTGATTCTCCGATAACCTAGCCACAAGCCACACCAATTAAGCAAGAAACCCCAGTGTAACACATTTTAGAGATAATCTAAGCAAGACTATTCCCCAAATTTGACTTGGCATGAATTGTCAAATTTACAGACTGAATTTCGATTCCGGTGTTAAATTATTTATCAGCATTACACTGTCAAATTAACAAAAAGTTACCAAAACCAAAAGCTCGATCTTCAATCAAATCTAAACTATACAAATTCTGCAAAGATAAACAAAATTAATAGCAACAAAATGAAATTAACCTAAAAGATGGACCGCTCAGAGGGCTCGCCGGAGATCCTCTTGACACCTCTTTGATCAACTATCCTAGTAGCTTGCTTGAAATTTTTTCCAAACAGGAAATGCAAGTTGCATTTGATTAATTATCAACAACAAACGAAATATCTTCACTACTTGACCAAAATTTATATAAATTCATCAAAAAAGGTAATGTTACGAGTAAGTGAACTCACATTGAGAGCTGTTAGTCTATCACTGTAAGTAAAATCAGCTCTGGCAAAGTCAATTTTAGATACTCACAATGAAATTTAAAACAAACAAAAAACGAAATAAATATATAAATGGACCTGAACAAGTTGACTCGATGCTTCTCCACACTGACTCAGTAACCAAACTGCTTGCACTTATTATTGTTAATTTTTTAAACTAGAAAAAGCCAAATTCATTGTTACTAGCATTAAGTTGGGATTTTTTCAAGTAATAATTTGTTTTTTTTTTTTTTTTTTTTTTTTTGAATGAATATATTGGTTGTGTCACTTGTGTGTATAGATTGTGTTATTGAGCCATATAGTGGTATAATTCTCCATTTATAATAAAAGTCAGAGATAACAAATCCATGAAAGTCCATGGATGTCTAAATAAATTTATAAAAGTCTGAGATAGATGTCTAAACAAATCTATAAAAGTCTGAGATGGATGTCTAAACAAATCAATGAAAATCCATGTGGATTTATAAAAGTCCGTAGAAATCTATGAAAATATGTCACTTAAAAATGTCTTTAAATGTCCTCAAGAATCCTAATTGAATACACCCTCCTTAGATACTCACAATGAAATTTGAAACAAACAAAAAACGAAATAAATATATAAATGGACTTGAACGAGTTGACTCGATGCTTCTCCACACTGACTCGGCAACCAAACTGCTTGCACTCATTATTGTTAATTTTTTAACCTAGAAAAAGCCCAAATTCATTGTTACTAGCATTAAGTTGGGATTTTTTCAAGTAATAATTTGTTTTTTTTTTTTTTTTTTGAATGAATATATTGGTTGTGTCACTTGTGTGTATAGATTGTGTTATTGAGCCATATAGTGGTATAATTCTCCATTTATAATAAAAGTCAGAGATAACAAATCCATGAAAGTCCATGGATGTCTAAATAAATCCATAAAGTCTGAGATAGATGTCTAAACAAATCTATAAAAGTCTGAGATGGATGTCTAAACAAATCAATGAAAATCCATGTGGATTTATAAAAGTCCGTAGAAATCTATGAAAATCTGTCACTTAAAAATGTCTTTAAATGGCCTCAAGAATCCTAATTGAATACACCCTCCTTAGTTACTTTAAAAATATAAGTAAAAAAATATGAAATCTCTCGTCCTTAATTGCATAGCCGATGAAGAGTTGTTATATATATATATATATATATATTGTTATAGATCGTTAATGTTTGTATTTTTTTTTTTTTTTATATATATAATGTTTATTCATTTTAAAGTTATTCATTTTATTCTATTTATGAAATTTGTTAAGAATGTGTGTGCTATTTTGAAAATAGAACATATATTTGGTGGTTGATGTTTTTTTAAAGAGTTTTATATTTTTCTTTTAAAGTGAAATTCTTTCTTTTTAAAAAAAAATAATAAAAAAAGTCATTCAAAGTTTTTGGTAGGAATGGAAGATAAATTGTGAGATTTATTATAACTAAAAATCATTAAAAGTCATTGATATTTTAAATTCGTTAAAAGTCATTAAGATTTTGAATACCTCATAACTTTTATAGACCGTTAAAAAGTTTTGATTGAATACCATATGACTTTTAAAGACTTTTTAAAAGTCTATAAAAATCTATATTGAATACTTGATGACTTTTATAAAGTCGTTAAAAGTCTACATTGAATACACCTAAACTTTTTAATTCCATAAAAGTCATTAAAAGTCTTTTAAAATCCTAATTGAATACACCCTCCTAAATGTTTGCGGTGACTTTTAAAAACCTCATATCTTTTTTTTGTAAAATAACTTGGTTAAAATTCAATAAGATTTTTGTGTTTAGAAAATCGTATATTTTTTCTTTTAGTAATTATTTTAAGATAATATTATATATATTCCTTAAAAAAGATCCTTTAATCGATCTCTTAATAAAATAAAGAATTTTTTTTTCTTAAAATAACCACTATTAAATGGTTGCTTCAAAAACAAAAGATTTTTTTTCCTCAATTATCTTTCCATAAAAGAAATATCCTTTTTATTTTTGTTAGTGACATTTTTACAAATCACAAAATAAAAATCTTTTCTTTTTTATATAGTAATTTTGTGACTAATTATATTATTTATCACAAATTATCAAGCTTTTTAACTAATTGTGACATTTTTTTTTAAAAGTCTCAATTTTATAAAATATAATGACAATTAATAAAATTTGTCATGAAATAATAGCTGTAGTGGCACATTCAAAAATTGTCAAAAGAAAATGCATCACTGTAGATCAATTTTTTTGTAGTGTGTTTTAACCTATATAGATCTGATGACATGTGTAATTTATTTATTTTATTTATTTCACTTTCATTATTTTTAAATGCAGAATCTTATTCTCTAGTGTTTAGGATCCTCATCCCTTAATTATATACAAAATAAAGCTTTTCTTCTAACAGAATATGAAGTGTACAAGCTGACACTGAAAGTCAGTAAGTAACTTGGGTTGATGATCAATTTTCATCGGGAGTTGTTATGATAATTCATTGAAGATCAAATTTATGCTTGATCTCGATCTCGAAGTCGAACACATGATGTTCTATTAATCAGTGTTTGATGCTCAATCAGTTCATGAGCACATGAGCACATGATTCTGATCTACTAATTTCTCTAATACAACTTCTTGAATACTTATTATTCGAGTTGGAAGAAACAAATCATGAGATAAGTTGATTTTTGAAAGTTTCCCAAAGGGGCATTTGGAGACTTGGAGTAGTGAGTATGTTATAAAGTTGGAAGTTACAAATATGATTCTTTTAGAACAAGGTACAAAAATGTTGAATACATTTGTCTATTTTTTTTTTTTTTTTTTTTAATTGTATCTCCAAATATACAAACCAAAGTACAATGGAGTTATTAAACCTAAAAACATTGATATACAAGTAGGTAGAGATTGGTGCCGGAAGCATGAAATTTGACTATTTGAGGTTGAAAAATGAAAAGAATATAAAATGGTCATTACTTAAGCAATCAATTTCCAATGGTATAGTCAACCGAATTTTTAATAAGAGCCTGTTACATGACAATTTTCGATAGAGAAAGCATGCATGCGCGCATGCCCAAAATGCAGTCATATATTATTAGGTAGCATTGGACTTACAAGTATTTTTCATGTCAAAAAAAAAAAAAAACAAATACCACCTACATACACTCACAAAATCACACCTATCCACCAATATTAAATTAAGTTTCAAAAGTTGATGCATTAAAGTTTAGAGGAAGACTTGTGGTTACACCTAACCCTTTCTTTTCTTTTCTTTTTTTGAAAATCTGAAAGGAGGTCAGGAATCAAGAATCTATATACATAGTTTAAATATCTCATAGCATCTCTAATACCATAATAGATGGTGAAAAAATTAGATACTAAATAGAATAAATAAACAAGAAGAAGTAAACTTGTAAACAACGTACGTGAAAAATGTCCATTAACATTGAGAGATATTTACTTGATAGTCACTTATTTCCAAAATGGGCATCGAACCAATTTTTACAAATGTCAATTGTCCATTTGTCATGTAAGAAAGAAAGATCTAGCTTTGGTAGTGAATAGTGATCGAAGATGAAAGAATATTCGTGGTTGGAAATACATATTCGAGAAATTGTTTTAAATAATAATAAATCACGTGCTGATGCACGGAGTTTGTGAAAAGCACGCAGGGGTACGTGTACGGTGATTACCTAAATCGAACGGCGAGAGATGTGGTTACACTCTCAACTACTATAAATACACACTCACGAAGGGCAGGGTTTATCTCTCGTTGGTTTTTTTTTTAGCTTTGATTCGCCGAACAGGTACGCCCCTTGTTTTCTCATCTGATTTTTCTTCTTCTGTCTATAACAAATAACAACAATAATAACTGGTTTTCTTCTTCACTGATTCAGTTGTTGTGTTATAATCGAAAGTCGAAAGAGAGAGATGGGGAGCACAGATTGGAAATTGCCTGATCATCAAAAGATCGCAAAAAATAAAGTGGTGGGTCTGGTGGTTTTGGATGGTTGGGGTGAGTATAAAGATGATCAATACAATTGCATCCATACTGCCGAGACTCCATTCATGGATTCCCTCAAGAAGGTACCACTCTTTTCCTTTTCCATTTCCATTTCACTTTCACTTATTCTGTCCTAAGATATTGCTTGTATTTAGATTTTGTTTTCTGTACACGGATCTATGGACTCTCTTTCGTATTTCGTTTCTATTCACACTGTCATAGCATCTTGTTTATTTAATTTAATTTAATTTAATTGACTGTGGTATATCATTTATTTGCCCTGATAGAATGCCCCTAATCGATGGAGGTTGATCAAAGCTCACGGCTCGGCTGTAGGCCTTCCAACGGAAGATGACATGGGAAACAGTGAAGTTGGTCATAACGCCCTCGGAGCTGGACGCATTTTCGCCCAAGGGTGACTTCCCTCTCCTTTTGAGATGCATGTCTTATGTGTGTTTAGCTTTTACTTTTTCACTTATGGAGCTTCATTTTCTCATCAACCACAATTTAATATGCTTGCAATGAAATTTGTTGTTTTGTATCCAGTCAATAAATTATTAATAATTTTAATCTTACCTGATATATACTGTGTCTAAATTTGTAAACTATGCTTTGAATTGGGATCTTCCACTCTACACCTCCAACAAAGAGATTGCAATATCCATGCTAAAAATAGTAGTATCCTTGCGCTTACAGCCTAGAGAATTTAGTCATATTAGGTAATGCAATTTGGAAAATCCTTTGTCGGTAATTAAGTTGTCATCATCAACTCTGATTTTATCAAATTACTCGTGCTAATCAAAACTGTGGTTAGTCTTTTAAATTAATTGCTATGAATCTGTTTATATCAGTTGTTCTACGTGTAATGTGTTGCCTTGTACTCTGCCCATCCGTTTCCTCGTAATGGTGGATAGATGCCTTGCTAAAAGTTGTGATTTTGCTTTCTACATAAATGTAGCTGTCAGTATTAACATCTATTAAAATCTGTTTGTAGTGCAAAGCTTGTTGACTTTGCTTTGGCTTCTGGAAAAATGTATGAGGGAGAAGGGTTTAAGTACATCCAGGAATGTTTTGGAACTGGCACATTGCACCTCATCGGGTTATTGAGTGATGGTGGGGTACACTCCAGGCTTGATCAGCTACAGGTAAGTCTTGTTCTTGAGGACTTTGATAATTTTGTTTGAGGCCTCTCGGCTTAATCTTCTGCAGTGTAGAATATTTATTTCTCTATTTTCATTTTATTCATTTGTTCAGTTGTTGCTAAAAGGAGCTAGTGAGCATGGCGCCAAAAGAATTCGTGTCCATATTCTTACTGATGGACGCGATGTGTTGGATGGCTCAAGTGTAGGCTTTGTAGAAACTCTTGAAAATGACCTTGAAGATTTACGTAAGAAAGGTGTTGATGCAAAGATTGCATCTGGTGGGGGTCGCATGTATGTCACTATGGATCGTTATGAGGTACTGAATATATGGACCGTCAGTGTATATGTACATTGTTGATCACTGCCTTTTATCATTATTACTATTTACTAGTAAAGTAGTATTGCTCTTTTCCACACCCTCATATTTCTTTAACCGTTTTACTTGTGTTATTATGCTTCCTCTTCTTTCTTAAATTTTTGGGACATTTTGAGACCTTCAATGGGGATTATTAATCAGTTTCATGATCATATCCCTCTCAATATAGTTAATCTGATTTATTCTTAGCAATTTTGATAGGATCTTATTTTGGGCTACACTCCTCCCACTAGCCATATTGTGAATTACATTATTGAATCTTATGCAGAATGATTGGGATGTTGTGAAACGAGGATGGGATGCCCAAGTTCTTGGACAAGCTCCATATAAGTTTAAGAGTGCTGTTGAAGCTGTCAAGAAACTGAGGGCAGAACCTAAAGCCAATGACCAGTACTTACCTCCATTTGTTATTGTTGATGAGAATGACAAGGCTGTAGGTCCGATAGTGGATGGTGATGCTGTTGTAACTATCAATTTCCGAGCAGATCGAATGGTTATGATGGCCAAGGCACTTGAATATGAAAACTTTGACGCATTTGATCGAGTTCGATTCCCTAAAATCCATTATGCTGGAATGCTTCAGTATGATGGCGAGTTGAAACTTCCGAGCCATTACCTTGTTTCTCCACCAGAGATAGATAGAACATCTGGTGAATATCTAGTGAAAAACGGTATCCGTACTTTTGCTTGCAGGTGAGTTTACCACCAAGTTAGTCTGATGTTACAAATATGTACTAAGATTAATTTTCCCCCTTCAAAATCATGTTAAAATTCAGGTTTTTAATTCTTTTTTTTTTTTTTATTGGAAACAAATTTATAAAGGGAAAGCACATATTTGCATTCTGAATTCTGCATGGTATTTGTATGGGTTTGGATACAAGCTAATGATGTGAGTTAATCTTGAAAAGGTGTTTGATGGGATGGTGAAAATTAGGCTTTGTTCACAAAAGTCAATCCAAATCAAGGCTTGATAACTCAGTCCAGTAGCCGCGGCATATGCATTAATGTATTAGTAGCTTTGGGTGAAAGAATTATGTAGGATCATACATAATTCATTTATCTTGTTCATGGAACCTTCTTTTTTGATAAAAAAATTCTTCCAAGCGCATTTTTATTCAATGGTTAGCTTGGGACAATACCTTTTTTTTCCTCTCCTACATTTTGCAGCTTATTCTTTGCTGGGATATAGTGCTCCCAATCCTATAATTGATTTTTTATGGTGATTGTTATATGAATTTGTTTTATTGTCCACAGTGAGACTGTCAAATTCGGTCATGTCACTTTCTTCTGGAATGGAAATCGCTCTGGGTATTTCAACTCAGAGTTGGAGGAATATGTGGAAATTCCTAGTGATGTTGGAATTACTTTCAACCAGGAGCCAAAAATGAAGGCTGTGGAGATTGGTGAGAAGGCAAAAGAGGCTATCCTAAGTGGCAGATTTGACCAGGTAAATTATTGGCTTGCCATGTGATATTTAAGAAAAGTGGTTCTAGTTGAACTGATCAATCAATTGCTTTGGCTGTTTGTTAGATTCGTGTTAACATACCAAATGGTGACATGGTCGGGCATACCGGAGACATTGAGGCAACCAGAGTGGCTTGCAAGGCTGCTGATGAAGCCGTTAAGGTATGATGTCTTGCTGTTTATAAATTCTTTCTTCGAATGCAATACATATAATGGTCCTCATGTTACATGCTATTATCAATGGCAAGCTTTTGAATATTGTTTAATTTAGATATATGAAGGATACTTGGCGATGGTTGTATTGGAAGATAAGTTAAGCTTGTTAACCTCAATTGGTGGGATGAGTGATGAAAGAGGTCATGAGTTCAAATCTTTCCAAGACCACCCAACTAGGATTTAATATTTTTTTTCCACAAGTTTCCCGGTTACAAAGATTGTAAGGTAGGGTAGTAGTTTCTAGTTTGAAGCCAATAAACAGCGGTTTGGAAATTTTTGGGTATGAAACAAAAAAAAAAGTTTAACCTTGTTGTATCCTGTAGAACTTTTGAAGGATTAGGTTATCACAACCTTGGAATATAAATTAAAAGTGATGAAATTTTTGTAATTAAAACTCTGAAGTATTCCAATTTTTTGATATGTAATTACTTTCAATGCTCTAAAGAATGGCTTTTTATATGTAAGATATGAATCTCTGTGGCAATCCTTGGGCGGTTGTTGATTTATTTCTGGGACTGCACATTTCTTGGTGCCACTGTGTACCCATTACCTGATTATTACCTCGGTGACTGGAAAGATATTGTTGAATTGCAGATGATCATTGATGCAATTGAGCAAGTGGGTGGAATATATGTTATTACTGCAGATCACGGCAATGCTGAGGACATGGTGAAGAGGAACAAAGCTGGGGATCCTCTTCTTGACAAGAACGGCAAAATTCAAATACTCACCTCACACACTCTCCAACCAGTAAGTTGGCTAAACTATCTACTGAAAAGTTAAAACCGATAAAATAGTGGAATATCTTTTGCCTTGTGAAGTTGGTTATAATACTCTTAGGCCATGTTTTTTATATGGGATGAGATGGGATAGGACTAAAAATAGTCCTACTCCCATGTTTGTTGCTTTCATGGGATGAGATTTTTCATTTTTTTAATATCATGCAAGCTTTTTATCCCACGTTAGTGATCCCACCACTTTACAAATGCATAGAGGTCTCACCAATGTGGGATAAAATGCTTGCATGGTATTAAAAAATCTCATCCTAGGCAAGCAACAAACATGGGAGTAGGACTATTTTTAGTCTTATCCTATCCCATCCCATGTAACAAACATGGTCTTAGAGGCTCTGAAATTAAACCATGGGGTTATTTGAATCTGATCCTTGTGACTCTGTTCACTTTAGCAACATTATTAAACACTTAAAAGACAAAAATCCGATACATTGTATGAATTATCACTTAGCTCGGTTTTATGTTTAAAAGACAAAATGTGATGCATTGTCTGAATTTTCTTTTGTAGGTACCTATTGCAATCGGAGGTCCTGGTCTGGCTCCAAATATTAGGTTCCGGCAGGATCTTGCTGGTGGTGGGCTTGCGAATGTAGCAGCAACTGTTATTAATCTCCATGGATTTGAGGCTCCTAAAGACTATGAGCCAAGTCTCATTGAAGTAACTGATTCTTAGTGGGGTGATGATGATTATAGTTGACTTGAAACAACAAATTCATCTGATTTTGTTGACTTGAAACAACAAATTCATCTGATTTTGATAATCTTGAGTGGTTAATAAGGGAGACAATAATTCAATTTTCGAGTCTGTCGACACTCGACATTGTGATGCTTGCCCTGGTTTTGCAAGAACGTATTGGCTGCTGTCTGTTGGAGGCAGATTGAACAGTATATGGTTGGTACTTTATTTTTATTAATCGGTAGTACATGTTTTACTCTTTAATGGTTAATTTCATATTTTCAACTACCTTTTTCTGGTGCAATTATATTTGGTTCAGTATTATAATTGATGTTCATGATTTGTGAAAAGACAATGTTTTATAAATTAAGAAATAAATAAATTGAAAAATATGTAAAGGGTCTCCAATGAGTGTGATGACTCTCTTATGGGTGTAGATATTGCCGGTATATTCATATTTTATTAAAAATTTTAATTTTAATTATAAAAATATCTCAATAGAAATTTATTGATGAGGTAAAATTATTTAAATTAAAATAAATTAAATACAATATACAATCATTAATTACATTCATATGGTGCCTATAGTAATATTTATTTTTAAATTTTAGATATGGATGAACTTATAAAAATTAATGTACTAATTAGTAATTAGTTTTATGGTTATTCCTACAGCATACTCTCAGTGAGTAATATTATATAACCTAAAAACTTAATTTAAAATTCAACATAAATGATGTGGTAAATAAGTTATCATCAATGTACAAATTATAGCATCTACAGTGTAAATATGTATTTTTGAGTTTCTAAATAGTGTCACATCAGCGTTTCACATCTCCAATGCAATTGTCTAAAGTCAAATATGCATTCATTTTATAACCAATCATAATAAAACAATTATTCTACTCTCTCCTCTTTTATTTTACAGTTAAATGAGCTTTAATCTTATTGGTGGAAAAAGTTAGAAATTAGCAAATATAAGAGAGTTTCTAGAATTAGAAACTCAACTCCATATTTTTTAACCTTTTTTTTTTTTTTTTGCCACATCATCTCCATATTCAACTTAGATAATTGTATTGGAGAGAGTTTTTCTAACTTGTTAAATATCTATCCTATGTGGCACTCCATTTTCTCCAAACATAACATCATTGGATATAATGCATAATAGCGTTGGAGATGCTCTTATGAGGTGATATGGTGAATAATATAACAAATCACTTTCTACATCATTTGGATTGGTTTTTGAGTTAAATTTTTGGATTGATTAGTATTAGTGTTAATATAATTATTGGATATCCAATGGATCGGATCCAATTGGATTTAAGAATGAATAATGCTTGGGTACTGATCAGTCAGTACCCAAAATACTGATTCCATTGATGGGAGTGTAGTATGTGGTCAAATTTATGAGATAAATGTAAGAGTGGTGCTATTGGTACACTCATTACTGAACTATTTATGCCCTGCTTTTTAAAATTTTGATTTAATTATATAAAATTAAATGGTTTTATTAATTTTTTTGATTTATTTCCAGGATTACTCTTTTATATATTTTTCAAACTTAATACACCCCATATCTTTTTTCGAAAAAGTAAAAGCAAAAATACACATCATCTATAATCTTTATACAGACTTGTTTTTTCTTCTTGTTTCATGGTGGAACCATCCCTATTAGATGTGATTTTTTTTTTTTTTTTTTTTTTTTTGTCGATTTGATTCTTGGTAGTAGATTGTGAGTGTGATATTGATCATCTGATTATTTATTTGAGCGATTGAATTAGGGTTTTGGTGTGATTTCGTTTCGTCAGAGATTAGGTTTTCTTGATTGTGATTCTTGGTGCGATTTCATTGGTTTTTATTTTTATTTTTTTAAGATAACCGTTAACTGGGAAAATAGGCAACTAATTCAAGGAAAAGCTTTTCCATTTAAAGGACCTCACTCTTCCCTAGCATCCCCCCAAGGAAGCACCCCTAGTCACTCTAAAGCGCCTATTGGGAAGAAAGACCCGGTCCTCCATGTGCCGCGCCTCCTCCAGGACACATCGGGTCTAAGCGCGGTTTAACTGAGATCTGGGATGCTCCCCTGGAATGCTCACTGAGAAGGGAGACCTGGTCAGGTCTCTCGCCTCCAAGACGCGGTCCATCGATGACCCGGCTCCTCTCGAACGCCCAATGAGAGGAACTACATGTTCTAGTATAGGACCCGCTCCCAGCCAACGACTCGGCTAGAAGCCATCCTAAATAATGTCTACCCAGTCCCTCATAACACACTTCTACAACCTGGACGACCCCCATCTAGAAGAACTCCTTGGGACTTTTTAACGACCCCTACCCTCACCTTAGCTCACATGGGATGAAGAAGGGACTGGGAGCACCTGTAAAGCCACAGCACCAGTCCATTAATGTGAAACAGCAATCACGAATGGGGGAAGAGAGGCAGCCTACGGTCGAGATCATCCGTTGGCCACGCTGCATCAACGGTGGAACCACCCTCCATCTCAACCTTAATGGAAGTCAACTATCCCATACATGAAATGGGATACTCTGTTTCTCCAGCAAAATACTCGCAGAAACGCAGCAAGCATGAAGAAGGAAATGGTGGAACAAGGGGCCTGACAATGTGCAACGGGACAAGTCCTGACACTGTCCCCCTCTAAGCCAGATTTTGACAACGACTTCCCCCTACAATAATGACCCATCCAGCCAATCAAAACCCTTGGAAACACCACCTGTACACCATATCAACCCTAGAGAAACGCCTGCATGGACCTAGGGCCTAGGTGGAACGATCAAGACCCTTCAAGGAGTGTGACGGCCATGGCCCTGCTCAAAAGTAGGGGCTGGGATCATGCCCACCAATTACGCCCTAGGGACTAGGGCTCCCACCTATAAAAAACGAGCCCTCAATAAAGGAAAAACACGGTGGAGCGATCCTAGCCCTTGATTCTGTACCATCGAGATTGCTGACAAGGGGGGACGATGGAGATGGAATCGGGAGTTCCCGCCTAAATGAGCTGCTTCCACCTACCCCTCTAGGAGAGAGACTATAAATACCCCTACGTTCCAAGGATAAAGGGCTGGTCTCTAAAAACCGAGACATCTACTTGGCTACTACCTCGCCTAGACAAAGCTCCTATATATGTCCTACTTGGCTACTACCTCGCCTAGACAAAGCTCCTATGTGTGTCTTACTTGGCTACTACCCCGCTTAACCCAAGCTCTTATGTGTATCTACTTGGCTACTACCCCGCTTGACCCAAGCTCCTAGGCATGATCTACTTGGTTACCACCTAGCTTAGTTAAAACCCTTGCTAGCTAGCTCCCATTTAGCTAGTGTGTCTTATGTTTGTTCAACTTTCTCTCGTTGTTATAATCAATTATAGCGCATGAAATAGCTCGTAATGTACTCCATCGTTAAAGAATAAAAAGATCCCTCCTTTGTGATAGTAAAATTTCACTTGTCATGCCCCTATATACACAAACTCAACCTCATCCCTGCTTGTAGGACCGGTCCTACTGCATTGTACCGGTCCCTGGCAACCGGACCAAGGGCCTCCTCCGGTACCTACCCTAGGAAGCGAGGAACCATCCCATACCCGGTCCGGACCAGCTGCGGCGCACCTGTACATCGTGGTCCAGGTTGTCCCGGGAAACTCCCGACGGATTTTTCAGGATAACAGTTTGGCGCTGTGTATGGGAAACTCACACGCAGTGTGTTTTTTCCTTTTCTCAAAGCATCCCGACTGCTTCAGCAAATATGAGGTTGAGATCGCCCCAAAACCAAGTAAACCCATCTGGGCCTCGCTCCTACCTTGCCACCCACGGAGTTGAATCCTCAGAGAGTACTCCAATGCGAGGCCAACCACTGCAGGCGGAAGGTCAGGCTCCAACCAATGTGGCAGCAACCAGAGCTCCCCCATCGCCAGGACCGCCCCAACAAAACACTTTCAACAGCCATGTCACCAATTTCCTAGAGGGACTGCGACAGGAGTTGCTGGGTGCACACCATGACGAAGCGGGTCCTAGTAATCGGGCACTTGTCTTTGATAGGTTGGGTCCCTCCAAAGCCGTCTTCGATAAGCTGGCCCCACATGAACCTTACCAAAGACAAATGCTCCAGAACCTCGGAGAGCTCGATCAGAGATTGGAGCGCCTAGAGCCTCGCCATATCTGGCAGGCCATCAAGCCCGTCGTGCCACGATAGGAGCTAAGGAAAGATTTGGCACCGAAAATCAGACGGAGACCACGCCGAATAGGAGCAGGAACCCTAGCTCCCCCAGGCGGGGCCATGGAGCCAGGCATGAAGCGTCGACTGCCTCCGGGACCACTGCCAGAGAAGGAAAAGCAGAGGCCCAATCTCGTGAAAGGGGACAAGGTCGCATGGAAGATCAGATGAAGAAGATGGCCAAGCGCCTAGCGGAACTGGAAAAAGACAAGGTTAAGTACAATGGACTGAAGAAGGATCCTTTCGGGGAGATGAATGCTCCACTATCAAGGGAAGTTCGGTATGCTACCCTCCCTCCAAAATTCAAGATGCCAGAAAAGGTGTATTCAGGCGTGGAAGACCCCTTAAGCCACTTAAAGTCTTTTGTGCAACAGATGGAGGTGCAGAACGCCTCTCGAAAGGCGATGTGCCGGATGTTCCCATGTACTCTCACCGATTTTGCTAAGACTTGGTTCAAGAAACTCCCTCTAGGGAGTGTCAATTCGTTCACCAAGCTGTTAAGGGACTTCTGTGCTCAATTCCATGGTGTCAAGCCACCACCTAAGGACCCGATCCTGCTACAATATGTAGTCCAGGAGCGAGGAGAGAAGCTCAAATCCTACGTGGAATGCTTCCACAAGGAAGTCATTCAGATGGGGGTGTTCGCCGAAAAGGAAACCCTCACCAATTTTCGAAAGAAGCTCTGGGTAGGAAAACTGTGGCGCTCCTTCAGTAAGGACAAACCTGAAACATATCAGGAGGCATACAGCCGCGCTTTGGAGCAAGTGTAGCTAGATGAGCAATACCGTATCAAGATAGAGCATGACGAGTCACGCTCGAGCAAGCGACAAAAGGGGGACAACAACAATAACAATCAAAGAAAGGAAAAGGAACCGGTTCCCAAGTTTAGGAGCAATCCTTCGAACCGGTCCACTTATCGCCTACCTCTGCTTCCCCCGAATAGGGCACGCCCCTTCAGAAGGATATCCCCACCAAGAAAGATCCAGAGGACACCTTCGCCTGTAAGGGAGGTCGCCAGGATCACCTAATCAGAGGAAGAAGAGTACACCAATTACACACCCCTCAATGCCCCAAGAGAGACAATATACCTAGCAATCCAAGACAAGGGACTCCTGAAGAAGCCCGACCCCATGAAGCTCCCAACAGAGAGGAGGAACAAGTACAAGTATTGTGATTTCCACCAGGACATAGGACACAACACTTCAGAGTGCTATAGCTTACGTAACCAAATCGAGGGCCTGGTGAGAGGCGGTCTGCTGGTGGAATTCCTCCAACAAGTGAGGGACGGGATTAAGATGGGGAAGCAGGTCTAGAAAGAGATGAAGGAGCCAGAGGAAAGGAGAAAAGACCAAGGAAGAGATCTGATGGAACAAATCCAGATTGTCAACACTATTAGCGGGGGGCCCACCCTCACCGGCACATCCAACAACTCCAGGAAGAACCATGCTAGGAAAATACCCCGACAAGATGCGGGGAGCCAGGTGCTAAAAGTCAATGGGGGCACGTTGGATCATCCCAGCTCCACTCAAATCATATGCACAGAGGATGACGCCTACAACACGGTCAAGCCCCATGATGACCCCGATGGTCGTCACTGTCCAGGTAGCAAACAACCGGGTAGCCCGGGTAATGATCGACACAGGAAGTTGCGTGGATATAATCTTCAAGGACACGCTAGATCGCTGCCGACTCTGCCAACCCTGCCAACCCTGCCAACCATGCTTCTATAGTTGCATCACCCCACTATATGGTTTCACCGGGGACTCTTTGGTGCCAGCAGGTTCCATAATACTCCCAGTGGCCATAGGAGAAGCTCCCCGGCAGGTGAACAACATGATTGACTTCGTGGTGGTAAATATCTCGAGCACCTAGAACATGATTCTAAGACGACCCTTCCTCTCAAAAATTAGGGGAGTCTTATCAATCTACCACAATGTCTTGAAATTCCCGGTGGGTGAGGAAGTCGGAATCCTGAGGCGGGACCAACAAATGGTGCACAAGTATTATGCCGTCTCGTCAAATCCCTCTGCCCTGATTAAGCAGTGCTCCCAAATCACCACGGAAAGCGACCAGGGAGGACCGGGCGCAGAACGTGTTCCATGGGAAATGAACCTCCCGATCAATGCACAATCACATGACATGGGATGGGAACACATGGGAAACATAATAAAACACCCGGAGGTTGAAGAAGAAACATTTGAAGAAGAGACGCCGGAGGAGGAAGAGAGAAGAGGACCGGCTGAAGAACCGAAAGAAGTCGTGGTAAGGGAGGAAAACCCTCCAAGGATGGTGAAGATAGGATCCACCTTGGCTTCAGAGCATAAGGCAACGCTACAAAAGGTCCTCCGGGACTACAATGATGTATTCGCCTGGTCCCACGAAGAGATGCCCGGCATCCCCTCTAACCTGGCAGTCCACCGCCTCAATGTGGATCCTACCTTCAAACCCGTAAAGCAGAAAAGGAGATACTTCAACCCAAACTGAAACATCGCGGTACAAGAGGAGGTGGATAAACTCCTCCACGCTGGGTTCATCAGAGAGGCACGATACCCGGAGTGGATCGCTAATGTGGTCATGGTCCCAAAGGCCAATAGGAAGTGGCAGATATATGTAGACTACACTGACCTCAATCGCGCCTGCCCAAATGATAGCTTCCCCCTCCCTAAGATTGACCAGCTCGTTGACTCGACCACGGGAAACAAGATCCTGAGTTTCATGGATGCCTTCTCCGGTTACAATCAGATCACCATGCACCACTCAGATCAAGAGAAGACTAGTTTCATCTCGAACCAAGGTTTATACTGCTACAAAATGATGCCTTTCGGGCTGAAGAATGCTAGAGCCACCTACCAGAGGTTGGTCAATAAGCTATTCAAAGAGCAGATCGGTCACACCATGGAGGTCTACGTGGATGACATGATAACCAAATCACAGCAGGTAGAGCTGCACCCCGACCACCTCAGAGAAACCTTTGAACTGCTTCAAAAGAACCAAATACAGCTGAACCCGGACAAGTGTGCTTTTTACGTTTCGACCGGGAAATTTTTGGGATTCATGGTTCACGAGAGGGGGATCGAAGCGAACCCAGAAAAAATCAAAGCCATTCTAGAGCTCCAATCCCCCACTACTTTAAAGAAGGTCCAAGGATTGACTGGCTGCCTCGTTGCCCTGAACAGATTCATATCACAGTCCACCGACAAGTGTCTCCCATTTTTCTAAGCCATTAAGAAGGGAAGAGGGATGAAGTGGGATGAGGAGAGTGAGCGCGCCTTCAGAGAGCTTCAGAGTTACCTTTCCAACCCCCCATTGCTTGTCAAACCACTGCCGGGAGATGTGCTGCAACTCTACCTTGCAGTATCAGACATGGCGACAAGCGCGACTTTGGTGAAAGAGTGCGAGGGAGGGATCCAAAGACCCATATACTATGTAAGCCGCTCCCTCAACAAGACCGAAAAAAACTACAACCAGCTAGAAAAACTTGCCTTCGCCTTGGTGGTAGTGGCACGCAAGTTGCACCCTTACTTCCAAGCCCACTCGATAGCAGTACTCACAAACCTCCCTCTCTGGCAATTCATGCAGCGTCCTAATGTATCGGGCAAGCTAGTCTCGTGGGCCCTTGAGCTTACCCAATATGATATTACTTTCAAGCCCCGTGTCGCAATCAAAAGACATGCACTAGCGGATTTCGTAGCAGAGTTCAATGGAAACCCCGACTTCAATCTTGAGGGAGAGCCCGCTGCCCAGACAAACAACAGTGTCCTAATTCCCGGGGAAGAATGGCCCTCCCAGTCAAGTGTTTGGATACTATTTGTGGATGGAGCCTTCAACCAACATGGCTGTAGAGCGGGAATCGTGTTGATTGACCCGGAAGGGATCGAGTCCTCCCACTGCTTAAGATTCGAATTTAGGACCACCAACAATGAAGCAAAGTATGAAGCACTACTGGCTGGTCTGAATGCCACCCGAGAGTTAGGAGCCCAGTTCCTTGCCATCAAGAGCGATTCATAGTTAATCGTGAACCAAGTAGCCGGATCCTACCAGGCCAAGGGCGACAACATGTCCGCCTAGCTAGAAAAAGTAAAGCAAGCAACCAAAGTGTTCCAGATGGTCAAGATTGAGCAGATTCCTAGGGGGGCTAACCACCGGGCCGATGTCCTCGCCAAGATAGCAACGGGAGGAGGGCAAACCCCCTAAGTGAGTCCACCTGCAACTTCTAAGCAGGTCAAGCATCGCCAAAACTGCTGAGGTCCATCCAGTGGACCGCATCCCATGTTAGATGGACCCCATTGCAGATTACCTCCATAGCCAGAAACTCCCGGACGACCCAACAGAGGCTAGAGCGATAAAGAGAAAGTTAGCCCGGTACTGCCTGGTGTAAGCATGATCTACTTGGTTACCACCTAGCTTAGTTAAAACCCTTGCTAGCTAGCTCCCATTTAGCTAGTGTGTCTTACGTTTGTTCAACTTTCTCTCGTTGTAATAATCAATTATATCGCATGAAATAGTTTATAATGTACTCCATCGTTAAAGAATAAAAAGATCCCTCATTTGTAGTAGTAAAATTGCACTTGTCACGCCCCTATATATACAAACTCAACCTCATCCCCGCTTGCAGGACCGGTCCTATTGTATTGTACCGGTCCCTGGCAACCGGACCAAGGGCCTCCCCCGGTACCTACCCCCGGAAGCGAGGAACCATCCCCTACCCGGTCCGGACCAGCTGCAGTGCACCCGTACGTCGTGGTCCAGGCTATCCCGGGAAACTCCCGATGGATTTTTCAGGATAACAATAACATTAAACTAACTTTGGAAGATCCGAAATAAAATCTATAAAAGAATTGATACAAATCATAGAATGCCTGGAAGATCTGAAAGAAAATAAACCTGTGAGAAAAAAAATAGCAAATATGGATTTGGAATTTGAAAAGAAAAACAAAACAAACATGTGAAACAATAAAATCAATAAATACTAAATATGGGAAACATGAGATTGAGATCTGAAAGAAAATATAAACAAAAATAGTAAACATTCAGTGATTTAACATAATCTATGTCATTAGGCTTTTGAAATAAGGAAAGTAGGGTTTTATTAGTTTTACTTTGTAAAATGTTTTTTTAATAAAAATTGTATGTCTCTTTAAGTAATTTGATAAAGGGAAAAAATGAATACTAAATAATTAAAAAAGTAGAATATAAATTGTTCAGCAATGAGTGTGCCAATAGCACCACTCTGAATGTAAA
The DNA here is from genome assembly GCA_030490815.1 of Acer saccharum. NCBI lineage: Eukaryota > Viridiplantae > Streptophyta > Magnoliopsida > Sapindales > Sapindaceae > Acer > Acer saccharum. Next base: position 8,832,890 of record CM059875.1, on the reverse strand, counting down.
AAGTAAAAGAAAAAAGGCCACGTGTTACACTCCCATTAATGGGGTCAGTATTTTGGGTACTTATTGGCCAGTACCAAGCATTATTCTTTAAGAATTATTTGGATCCAAGGTGATCAGATTTTGCTATATTATTGGATTGAATTAGATTTAGATGCAAAATCCAATAAATTTGTTATGCAAGTTACTATCTTTGCATGCGGTCTGTAGTTTTCGATTTTTTGTGTTTTAATTTTTTTTCTCTATTTTCTCTATTTTTAGTAATTATATTTTTTTTAAGGAATAAAAATGAAAGCCAATATCAAAGAATATATATACATTAACTAGTTGTTTGTCAATATATATATATAAATATATTATATATATATATCCTTACTATATAAAAAGGGTGAGTTGGTCGGTCAGATTCTAGCCTCTCTTTTTTGTTTGAATGTAAAATTACAGATATAACCCTTAAAATTTATATAATTACATCTAGAAAATTACGAATACTGCCCTTAAAGTTTATATAATTACTAAATATATAGGTTTTAGTAGGATTTTGATTATAACATCCCTTAGATTTTCTTTGAAAGTCAAATGACAAACACAAGCCTTCGAATTTGTAGAATTACTTAATAAACATGTCTTAGTAATAGTAACACAACAGGGATTGTATAGTAATTTTTAAGATTTATCTTAATTTACAATTTTAAATAGGTTAAATCATTGTTAAATAGTCTACCCCAATTATTATGAATTTAGATTGAATTTATTTGAGCTTGTAGAATTACTTAATAGAAATGTCTTAATAAAAATGACACATAATGATATGGACTAGACCCAAATTAATAGGTATTTGGATTGATGATTATTTTATATTGTAAAATAAGATAGGGGATGAAAATATAATTTTATATTTAATGACTTGAAAAGGAATAATAAATATTATAGGGGTATAAATTTAATTTGACATGCAACTTGATGACTTAAATATAAATATATATACAGGGGAAATTTGTAAAGTGAAAAAATAAAATAAAATGGATTTGACTGCAAGCGGTGGATTTATCTGATAAGGAAGATATGGATATCGGTTATTAATGATTTAAATAATCATTTCATCACAATTTATGTAATTTAGTCGAAAAGTACTTTTGGATGTAAAAAAATATAATTTAGTTGTTGAATTTAAATTGTTGAGATGTTCAATAAAAATTGCAAACAATTGTATATAGATTACCATTGTTAAATCATCGTGATAAGAATTTCTTTTGAAGCAAGTGTAGAAAAGCTTCTTGTCAAACCCATGAATTTAAGACTTCCTCAGGGTGTTATATCAATGTAATAACATTTACATTAATTAAAACTATACTGTGTTATATTAACATCTCTTATTTTTCAAGGATCTGTATATTTGTAAATATGAAACTCAAATACAAATTTAAGCAAATGCCGTGCATGTGCCCCAAACCTAGTATATATTTAAAAGTTTGATTCTTCAATTGAATTCAAAAATGCTGAAATAAGTTTATTAACATTTGAACATTACAAATTTACAATAACTCGCTATTAATTTTTTTATATATTTATTTAATCTAAAATAGAAAAAAAAAAATTGAGTAAATTTTATGCTTTTAACATTAGGTCAATCCATTTTTATTAAAAATAAAAATAAAAAATTAATTGTAGACATGAAAATAAAATCGTCTTTGCAACGACGACGTTTTCTGAAGCTGATCTTTATTCCGCAAGGGAAAAAAGGAAAAGGGAAAGTATCATTTTCCCCCCTGTAGTTTACCATATTCATAAATTTGCCCCCCCTAGTTTCAGAAATGGTTGGTCTTCCCCCTCTAGTTTGCCATATTCGAATATTTACCCCCTACCGTTAGGATTTCTGTTAAATAAGGGTTTGACCGTTAAATACAAAGGAGAAAATACATTTTCCCCCCTGTAGTTTGCCATATTCATAAAGTTGCCCCCCCTAGTTTCAGAATGGTTGGTCTTCCCCCTCTAGTTTGCCATATTCAAATATTTACCCCCTACCCTTAGGATTTCCGTTAAATAATGGTTTGACCGTTAAATACAAAGGAGAAAGTACGTTTTTACCCCTAATAATAACATTGATTTAAAAAAAAAAAAAAGAACAGAATTAGCTTAACATGGTATATTTAATAAATATTAAAAGATATTAAAAATAATATTAAAAAATTAAAAACATCAATTTCAACTTTCAAGCCTTAATTATCTCTCTCTCCCTCGAAATTAAAAAACAATTATTAATTATCTCCTGATTCAATCTCCACCATCCATCTCAAACATGGACGGTGGAGATAATTATATAAAAAATATTAATATCAAAAATAATAAAATAATATAATTGTAAAAAAAAAAAACTAATCAAATTATATAATAATAATAATAATAATAATAATAATAATAATAATAATAATAATAATAATATAATTGTAAAAATAAACAAAAACGATATTAAAAAAATCTCACTTTCTCTCTCTCAACATTATCTGTGATAATTAATCTCTCTCTTTTCTTCATCCTATCGCCGGCGAGAATAAAACAAAATAAAAAGTTAGGTGGTGTTTGCTAATGAATATAATAATAATAATAGGAAAATTATCACAGATAATGTTGAGAGAGAGAAAGTGAGATTTTTTTAATATCGTTTTTGTTTATTTTTACAATTATATTATTATTATTATTATTATTATTATTATTATTATTATTATTATTATATAATTTGATTAGTTTTTTTTTTTTTTTACAATTATATTATTTTATTATTTTTGATATTAATATTTTTTTATATAATTATCTCCACCGTCCATGTTTGAGATGGATGGTGGAGATTGAATCAGGAGATAATTAATAATTGTTTTTTAATTTCGAGGGAGAGAGAGATAATTAAGGCTTGAAAGTTGAAATTGATGTTTTTAATTTTTTAATATTATTTTTAATATCTTTTAATATTTATTAAATATACCTTGTTAAGCTAATTCTGTTCTTTTTTTTTTTTTTTTTTAAATCAATGTTATTATTAGGGGTAAAAACGTACTTTCTCCTTTGTATTTAACGGTCAAACCATTATTTAACGGAAATCCTAAGGGTAAGGGGTAAATATTTGAATATGGCAAACTAGAGGGGGAAGACCAACCATTCTGAAACTAGGGGGGCAACTTTATGAATATGGCAAACTACAGGGGGGAAAATGTATTTTCTCCTTTGTATTTAACAGTCAAACCCTTATTTAACAGAAATCATAACGGCAGGGGGTAAATATTCGAATATGGCAAACTAGAGGGGGAAGACCAACCATTTCTGAAACTAGGGGGGGCAAATTTATGAATATGGTAAACTACAGGGGGGAAAATGATACTTTCCCAAAGGAAAAAACGAAAAAAAAAAAAGCAAAGTGGGGACAGGTGTCAAATAGAATTCAAAATTCAAAAAAAGAGGGAAAGTGAGGAAACGCTCGGGTTCATCAGATCTGAGGCGTTGGGGTGTTAATTCTTCAATTGAAATAAGCGAGTAGCGAGTAGAGACTAGGGTTTGTAGAGAATCAATTGAAATGGAAAAGTACGAGAAGCTGGAGAAGGTAGGAGAAGGAACGTATGGGAAGGTGTACAAGGCAAAAGACAGGGCCAGTGGGAAATTGGTGGCTCTCAAGAAGACCAGACTCGAAATGGACGAAGAAGGCATCCCTCCGACCGCTCTCAGAGAGGTATCTCTCCTTCAATTGCTCTCTCAATCTCTTTACGTCGTTCGTCTTCTCTGCGTCGAACATGTCGATTCTTCTTCTTCTCTCAAGTCCACCAACGACTCTTCTTCTAAGTCAAATCTGTACCTGGTTTTTGAATACCTGGACACCGATCTGAAGAAGTTCATTGATTCTCATCGTAAGGGTGTGAATCCGAGGCCTCTGCCTCCAAGCCTGATCCAGAGCTTCCTCTATCAGCTTTGTAAGGGCGTGGCTCACTGCCACAGTCACGGCGTCCTCCATCGAGATCTCAAGCCACAGAATCTGCTTCTCGACAAGGACAAAGGCCTTCTCAAAATAGCCGATCTCGGACTAGGCCGTGCCTTCACGGTTCCTCTGAAGAGCTACACTCATGAGATTGTGACTCTCTGGTACAGGGCTCCAGAGGTCCTCCTCGGTTCCACTCACTACTCTCCTGCTGTCGACATCTGGTCCGTCGGCTGCATTTTTGCTGAAATGGTCAGAAGACAGGCTTTGTTTCCTGGCGACTCTGAGTTCCAGCAATTGCTTCATATTTTCAGGTATTTTTTCACAAATCCAATTTGAATTTAATTAGATTGGCTCAATCTAATCTCTTTGTTAATGGACCAAGGTTGCTAGGAACACCAACTGAGAAAGAGTGGCCTGGTGTTACCTCTCTCCGTGATTGGCATGTGTATCCACTGTGGGAGCCTCAAAACTTGGCGCGTGCTGTTCCATCTCTCGGTCCTGACGGAGTCGACCTTCTATCGGTAAAATATCTTCTTTTCAACTCAATCATTTGATCATTGCTTTGGAGATGGGTAGGAATCGTATTTGACTGGATTTGAGTCTAATGATGCTCTGAGGGATGAGACAATTATGTTATTGATTGTTGTGGTACTAAGAAATAAGAACAAACTAGATACATTATTGACTCTGGCAATTGAATAGCCTGCTGTTATATATCAATGTGCTCATTTGTTATTGCTTACATTTGTTGAGTTAATTGAGCGATGTGTTTGGATTATTGTAGAGCATGCTTAAGTACAATCCAGCAGACAGAATCTCGGCTAAAGCAGCAATGGACCATCCTTATTTTGACAGTCTTGACAAGTCCCAGTACTAAAAGTTGCAGTGCCTTGCTGCCTATATGAAATCTTGGATCTTTCTTTCTTCTGGTATGAACTTGGTTTGTTAGTTATCATCATCCTGGTGATTTCACCAATTGAATCAACTTTGTAATATGATATTTCCAATCCAATGTTTCAGTACAATCAATGATTTATGTTGTTATTATCATCGTGTTATCATGAGTGAGTGATAGTAGCTGATTAGAAACGATTGGAGAGATTGAATTTTGTTAATTGTCATATGTATCCTCCTACCCTAGGCATGGACCATGTTTGGTTTTGCTTGTTTTCAAGCCAGCCAAACGAGGAGTCATGGTCGGATTGTGTGGGTTTAAAAGTTTAAATTTTTACAATATAATAGGATAGAAATTCTATCATCAGTTCGAACTGACAAAAGTTATATTAGTTCCTTGCATGTGGGTCACTGGATTTAAATACTTTGACTTGGCTGTATGCACTTGTCAGTCAAAGTATTTAAATTCAGTGGTCCACATACAAGGAACTGATATAACTTTTGTCAGTTCGAACTGATAGTAGAAAGATTGTATAATAGGATTACCCCAAATTTAATAAATAGGCAGGGTAGAGTATTTTAAGTTCTTCAATTATTTTTTTTTTTTTCGGGATAGAATTGCATTATTCTTTGAAAAATAAAAATTGAATAGAATCACATTCATCATTGAAATATTTGCCTAAGTAAGGGCCTGTCCTGTATTTTTGTTTTCTAAAAATGATTTCGAATTCGCGTACGTTAACCGTTTTTTATTTTATTTTCAAAAAACAAAAACAAAATTAGTGTTAAAAGTGAAAATTTTGAAAAACAAGTTTTTCATTTTGTTTTTCACTTTGTCTTTCGGTAAATAAAAAGAAAAAAAAAACTCAATTTTTTTTTTCTATTCTGCCTTCTCCTTCATCAACTATCTTCTTCGTCACTGTTCCTCTTCTCCTTCTTCATTTTCCTCTTCTTCTCTGATCTACTCCTACGATCGTCGATCTTCTCCGATCTGTGTCTCCGATCTACTTCATTAAATCGTTGATCTCTCTTGTTTCTGGTCGGTAGTGGCTAATTCACAAGGACTTCTTAGATCTGCTCCTCTGGTCGCCGATCTTCTTCGATCTGTGTCTTTAATATGCTTCGTTGAATCGTCGATCTCTCTTGTTTCAGGCTGGTAGTGGCTGATTCACCAGGATCGAAGTCAGACTCTTCATATAATTTTTATTTAATAAATTCACCAGGATCAATTTCATATAATTTTTATTTAATAAATTCTTTTTTGACTTAATTGTTAATTATTTGGGATGATTATTTGATATTTTTTGGTTAACCTACTGGACACGTTTTTAGTATTTTTATTTTCAAAATACATATTTCAACATATGCTACCTGACGCGTTTTCGGATTTTGAAACTCAAACCAAAAATATTATTTTCATTTTCATTTTTCTTTTCAAAAATAGTCAACGAAAAAAGCTTACAAGACCACCCTTAATATTTCACAAAAATTTTCTTAATAACCCATAATAAAAGTTTATATTTTATATTTTGCAAATTGCTAATGTCAATTTTATAAAAATAAATAGGTTGAGTATTAACTAGTTCCAAGATTTTTTTTTTTTCTTTGTTTTTTTGGGATAGAGATTACATTCTTTTATGAAATATGAGTCACTTAAAATTTTGCTCAACAAAACCCCTTTAAAAGTTATATTTTGTAAATTGCAAATGTCAATTTTATAAAAATAAATAGGTAGTTTAGAGTATTAACTAATTCCAAGAAAATTTTTTTGGGATAGAGAGATTTTTTTTTTTTTTTTTGGGGTAATTTTGCTCAACAAAACCCCTTTATATTTTGCAAATATGTTTTAAAACTACACCAAATTTTATAAGTAGGTAGAAGATAGTATTTTAAGTAGTTTTATGAAAAATAAAATTAAATATATTTACATTCTACAATGAAATATACGATTTGTAATATTTTGCCTAAATTTCCCTTATTAAAAGTTATATTTTGCGGATATCTTAGAATTACCCAAATTTTATAAATAGGCACCGTAAAGAATTTTAAGTAGTTCAAAAAAAAAAAAAAAAAAAAAAAAGGATAGAATCTCTTTCATCTATGAAATATGCATCTCGTAAGTTTTTACCCAAATTTCCCTTACTACCTCTATATTTTACGAATGTCTTGTAATCACACCAAATTTTATAAATAGGTGGTGTATAGTATTTTAAGTAGTTCCATGAAAAAAAGTTTTGATAGAATCACATTCTTTTATAAAATATACGTCTTTTAAAAGTTTGCCAAAATTTCCTTTACTAACTCCTTTTAAAAGTTTATATATATATTTTTGAATGTCTTAGAATTTCAAAAATAAAATAAAATTAATAGGTTGTGTAGAGTCTTTTAGAAATTCCATGAAATAAAAAAAAGTTTTGATAAAATCGTATTCTTCTATCAAATATGCATCTCGTAAAACTTTACTCAAATTTTCCTTATCAACCCTTTTTTAAAAGTTTATATTTTTTGAATGTCTTAGAATATGGGTGGGCGTTTAATGAATCGGTTCATTTTTCAATAGAACCGATAAAAAATAAATAAAGTTCGGTTTCTGAAAATATGAACCGATCTAATAAAATGTACAAATGTTAGCTGATCAAAACCAACTAAATTTGACCAGTTTGGTTTTTTCCGTTTTGGTCCTACTGGGCCAAATTCATGGGCTTTAGTTATTATAAATATTTTCATATTTTAATCCTTTTGGACCTTCGATCAAATTAAATTATGGGCTTAAACAAATTGAAAATACTAGTTTAAAATAAGATTAAACAAAAAAACAAAGAAAAAAAAATATGTTGTGATACACTTTCATAGTTTTATAGTTTCATGGAAAGTTGAACATTAAACTAGGGTTATATATATATATATATATATATATACATATATACAGATTTTCTATTAACAGTTCGAACTGACAAAAGATATATCAGTTCCTTGCATATGGGCCATTAGATTTAAATACTTTGACTTGGCTGCATGCACTTGTCAAAGCATATTTTAAATTCAGTGGCCTACATGCTTTTTGTCAATTCGAACTGATAATAGAAAGACTGTATATATATATATATATATTTATTTATATATAAAAGTTGGATCTTGGTTCGATTTTCCGGTTTGAGATAGCGAACCAGGAAAAAAATCAATCCAATCGGTTTTCAAAAAAATGAACCGAACTGAACCGACCAACATAAAAAAACGGAAAAAAAAAAAATCGATTGGATCGGTTCGGTTCGGTTTATTGGTTTTTTGCCCACCCCTATCTTAGAATATCAATATATATTTATATATAAATGGGTTGTGAAGAGTATTTTAAGTAGTTCCTTAACTTCCATGGAAAAAATTTAGATAGAATCACATTCTTTTATGAAATCTATGTCTTGTAAGTTTTTACCCTAATTTCTCATACTAACCCCTTTTAAAAGTTTATATTTTGCGAATATCTTATAATTACCCCAAATTTTATAAATAGGTCAAGTAGAGTATTTTAAGTAGTTCAATGGACTTTTTTTTTTTTTTTTGAAAAGAATCAAATTCTTCTAAAAAATATGCATCTCGTAAGTTTTTGTCTAAATTTCCCTTACCAAACCCCTTTTAAGATTTATATTTTGGGAATGTCATAGAATTACCCAAATTTTATAAATAGGTAGTGTAGAGTATTTTAAGTAATTCCATGATTTTTTATTTTTTTTATTTTTTTTAAATATAATCACCTTCTACAATGAAATATGTGACTTGTAACTGTTGACCATAATTTTTCTAACTAGCCCATTTTAAAAGTTTATATTTTGCGAATGTTTTAGAATTACTCAAAATTTTATAAATAGGTAGTGTAGAGTACGTATTTGAAGTAGTTCCATGTATATCTATTTTTGGATATAATCATATTCTTATGTAAAATATGTATCTCGTAAGTTTTTATCCAAATTTCCTTACTAACCCATATAAAAAGTTTATATTGTGTGAATGTCTAAGAATTACTACAAATTTTATAAATATGTAGTGTAGAGTATTTTAGGTAGTTCCACGAAAAATAATTGAATAGAATCGTATTGCTCTATGAAATATACATCCTTAATGTTTTTCCCAAATTTCCTTACTTAACCCATTTTTAAAAGTTTATATTTTATGAATGTCTTAAAATTGACCTTAAATTTTCTAAATATCCAAATAGGTAGTGTAGAGTATTTTAAATAGTTTCATGAAATTTTTTTGGATTGAATAACATTCTTCAATAAATAAGCGAATAACATTCTTCAATAAATAAGCGTCTTGTAAACTTTTGCCAAAATTTCCCTCACTAACCCCGGTTTATATTTTTTGAATGTCTTAGAATTACCCCAAATTTTATAGTAGTGTAGAGTATTTTAAGTAGTTCAATGAAAATAAATTTTGATAGAATCATATTCTTCTATTAAAATTTAAATAAGAGTCTGCCCAAATTTCCCTAACTAACCCCTTTTAAATGTTTATATTTTGAGAATGTTTTAGAAGTGCCCCATTTTTTTTTTTTTTTTTTACACATAAAAAGTACCCAAAATTCTATAAATAGATATTGTAAAGTATTTTAAGTAGTTCCATAAAAATATTGTAGATAGAATCACATTCTTTTATGAAATAAGCGTCTCATAAGTTTTTGCCCAAATTTCCCTTACTTAGGTACTGTACAGTATTTCAAGTAGTTCCATGAATATATATATATATATATATATATATATATATATATATTGATAGAATCACATTCTTCTATTAAATATGTCTCGTAAGTTTTTGCCCAAATTTCCCTTACTAACCCCCTTAAAAGTTTATAATTTGCCGAATGTCTTATAAGTAGTGTAGAGTATTTTAAGTAGTTCCATGAAAAAATAAATTTGGATAGAATCGTATTCTTCTATGAAATATGTGTCTCGTAAGTTTTTGCCAAAATTTCCCTTACTAACCCCTTTTAAAAGTTTATATTTTGTGAAAGTCTTAGAATTAATCCAAATTTTATAAATAGGTATTGCATATTATTTTAGTGAAAATAGGGGGTTTTGTCACTTTTTTGAGTTGGTGTTTCAAGACTATCGCCACTTTAATAACTTAAGTTTAAAAGACACCAAAGCAAGTGGATTCCAAAAATGCCCTTACTGTACACATTTATAAATTATTTTTTTGACTTTTGGAAGATACTTTGAAATTGTCTGAGATCTACTTCTCTCGCTAACTGTTTTAAAAACTAAATTAGTTTTGACTTTTGGAAGATACTTTAGTGAAAATTCATCTTTACAAATAAAAAAAATAGTTTTTAAAACAATTTAATAATAAATTAGTTTTAAATTTTAAATTTATTTCAAATCAAGGGGGAATTGCACAAACTAATTTTTTTAAGATGAATTTCTTTTCTAGGTTTCAGATTTAAGATACATTTATGTTTTAAAAGATTTTTAAATTTTTTAGTTTATTTGAAATAAAAATATAGGTATTTTAGACTTTTTACACGTTTAATCATTGACTAACGGATTCATCTAATGGTAGGGGATGTTTGTGCAACAATTTTCAAATGTTAAGGGAAGTTTGTGCGTATATGGCCAAAAATGTCATATCCGTGTAATTTGATCAAATCTCAAGGGATGTTTGTGCAATTCCCCCTATTTTAAGTAGTTCCATGATTTTTTTTTGCAAAGACTCGCATCCTTCTATGAAATATGTCTTTCGTATTTTTTTTGCCAATATTTCCCTTACTTACCCATTTTAAAATGGGATATTATCATTTGGGTCCCTATAGTTTTTTGAATTATTTGATTTGTACTTACTTATTCATTTTTCACTGGATTGGTTCCTATGTTTTAAAAAACAACTCATTTTGGTCATTCTAACCATAATTTTGACAGTCAACCGTCACAGAAAATGCTAAATGACTAATTTTCCCATGGCTTCAATTTCATGTTCCAAAAGTACTATTCTGCCCTTTAAAAATTCGACAATTACAAATAATTTATATATATATAAAAATCTAGATGGATATTGACCATCCATCTCAATATATGGATGGTGATGATCAAATCACAAAATAAATAAATAAATAAATAAATAAATAAAATAAATTGAAAAAAAAAAAGAAAAAAAAAAGAATTGAAATACAAATTGAAAATAATAATAATAATAATAATAATAAGGTGGAGATCCAAATCTCCATCTCAAATCATCAAAAAAACCATTATCAACACCAAAACCATCTCAAATCATCAATAAAACCATCCTCTAATCATCATCAACACCACCACCAACCTCTTATCAATAGAGAACCAGATGAGTCTCCATCTGGTGATTGAAACTATCACTGAAACCCACCCCTAACCTGCCACTCAAACTCACCCCCAACCTACCACTCAAACCCACCACCGACTCAAACCGATCGCCGACCAACTTAGCTCCGCCGTCGTCGCCGCCGCCGTCGCCACCCACCCAACTTCATCGAACCTAGAAACCTCCCCAGCCAAAATGAACCCAGATCAACACTAAATCACCGAGAAAGGAGGTCAGAGATCTAGAAAGAAGAGAGACCGAGAAAGGAGAGACAAATTGAGAAAGAAAAGAGAGATCGATTTTTCTTGTTTGCCACCACCACTCCAAGAACTTATTTTTGCTGGGTTTGGCTTTAGGTTTCGAGAGAGGGATATGGATTTGTCGAGCTAGGATTTGGTTGAGGAGGGATGTGAGAGAGAGAATTTACAAAGATAGAGAGAGAGAAGATGAAGTTTGTTTTTTAAGTAGAAGATGAAGTTGGGGGTTCTGGGTTCTAGGTTTTATTGATTTAAGAAGAAGATGAAGTTAGTTTGTTTTTAAGTTTTAATAATATTATTTTTTTTATTAGGATTGGATCTCTACTAGAGATGCACATTTTTCCCCAAGGCTCCAATTCCCCGCATCCCCATCCCCATCTCCATTTGGGGATTTTTTTTTTTTTTTTTTTTTGGGGGGGGGGGGGGGGGGGGGGGGGTTGTTTGGATTGATGAAAATCATCCCCAAATTGAAATGGGGATGGGGATGGGGATGGGGATTCCCCATTTTTCCAACAATTATATTGAAATAGGGATGGGTTTCCCCATTCCCCCAAACATATATAAATATAATTATAATATATATTTTTAATTTTTTTTTTATTCTTTGAAAATCCTAGCTCCCTAAGTATACACACACATTTACTCTTTTTAACACTTTAACATTTACTCCCTAACTAATGAATTTTAAAACACTTTATTTTGTATTTGTAATGCACTAATGAATTTTATTTTGTATTTGTAATGGAATGTTTGGCTTTTTAGTTTATTTTGTAATTTTTAGTCAAATGTGGAAATGGGGGAACAAGGGAAACGGAAAAAAAAAAACGGGAAAAAATGGGGAAAATTGGGAATTGGGGGGGGGGGGGGGGGGGGTGGGGGGCAATCCATTGAAAAATGGATAAGTAAGTAACAAACAGATAATTCAAAAAAACAAAGGGACCCAAATGATAATATCCCATTTTAAAAGTTTATATTTTTTTGAATATCTTAGAACTACCCCAAATTATATATATATGTATTGTAGAGTATTTTAAGTAGTTCCATGAAAATAAATTTTGATAGAATCACACTCTTCTATTAAATATGAGTCTCGTAAAACTTTGCCAAAATTTCCCTTACTAATCGATTTTAAAAGTTTATATATATATATTTTTGAAGATTTTAGAATTACCCAAAATCTTATAAATAGGTAGTGTAGAGTATTTTAAGTAGTTCCTTAAAAACAAATTTGGATAGAATCACATTCTTCTATGAAACCTACGTCTCGTAAATGTTTGTCAAAATTTCCCCCACTCCTTTTAAAAATTTATATTTTGTGAATATCTTAGAATTACCCAAAATTTTGAATAGAAATAAAATAAATAAATAAAACTTTGGGATTGCTGAATCACAGACGAAATAAATATATTAAAGCAATGGGGCCATTATAGTATTTTTGAACTCCTCCGAAAAAAAAAGAAGAAGGGTAGAGTATAGTATTTTAAGTGGTTCCATAAAAAAGTCTAGATAGAATCGCATTCTCCTATGAAAATTGAAATATGCATCTTGTAAGTTTTTTCCTAAATTTCTCTTACTAAACCTCTTTTAAAAATTTATATTTTGAGAATGTTTTTATAATTACCCAAAATTTTATAGACCGGTAGTGTAGAGTATTTAAAGTAGTTTCATATATATATATATATATATATATATATCTCGGTAGGGGCAAACCCACCTTAAGGCCAGGTGGGGCCTGTGCCCAACCTCAATTTTTTTTTAAAAAAAATTGATTTTGTTTTCATCTATATATATATATTAATTAACTTTTATTATAGAATATTAACTCATAGCACAGTTGGTAGTTAGTCTCTCTCTTTTATTGATTGTGAGTTTTACTCTCACCACTTGCATTTTCAAACATAATAATTATCTTTTTTCCTTGATTCAATTTTATCATGTAATTTTATTTTGGATTAGACTATATTAACTCAAATTTATGACTCAATTTTTTGACTTCAATATCTAAATCATTGGATTAAAGAACACATGAACAAATGCCTGACCCTTTTATTTTATATCTTTTTTATTTTACCATCTTTTTCAATTCCTTTCTAAAATTTTTATCTTCTTCTAAAACAAAACAATTCACTTTCCTTTTTTCGGCATTATCAACTTCTTAACTATGTTTAATTTATGGTTACTTAATTTAATTTAATTTTATATTAAATTATCTATTATTATTTCAAACTTTAATTATTTCTAATAATTTTAGTTTGACATATCTAACACATCCATCCAATCAATAAACCCTAAAATCTCAAATTTTAATTTAGTATATTAAAATAGTCAAACTATTATTATGATTCATTTTAGTTTATCCTTAGTATTTTTCTTTATTTTATAGTTTTAATTTTTCAGAATCAATAAATCAATAATTTACCAATAATCAGAAGAATAAAAAATTCAAAAACATGTTTAGTAATATTTATTAATCAATTATTTTTGTATAAATTTAAAGTGAATTCATTATAAATTCAAAACAAAATTTCTTATTATAAAATTAGATTGGAATTTACTATTTTAAGAATAAATATTGTAATTTTTAATTGTTTATGTTGTTTTTCTTGTTATTATTTATTTTTTAATATCATGTTTCTTGTTTTTATTTCTTTTTGAGTATAAGATTATTTTGTTCATTTTGAGTAAGTGTTATATATATATGCAGTCTTTCTATTATCAGTTCGTCCTGACAATAAATATATCAGGATGAAGAATGTGGACCATAGATTATGGAGAAGTTTTGACAAGTACATACACTTTGAGTCAAAGTATGTAAATCTAGTGGTCCACATTCTTCGTCCTGATATATTTATTGTTAGGACGAACTGATAATAGAAAATCTGTATATATATATATATGGACAAGGATCCTCTCCTCACCTCACCTCACTTAATCTTATGACACATAAGCATTGCAATGAATGAATGGTTAAGATGAGATTGACACTTTTATTAACAACCAATCACATGCTTTAAAAATGTGAGGAAAATGTGAGGATGAGGTGAGGTGAGGAGATGATCCTTGTCCATATATATATATATATATAAACTTCATTATATCATCAATTTTTTCTTTATATAAAAAAACTCATGTTTGTTTTTTTTTTTTTCATTAAAAAAAAAACTCATTTTACTATGACCTTAATTTTTCAGTATTTTTTTTTTTTTTTATATATAATTATTATTTTGTTCAAGTGCCCTACCTAATTAAAATTCCTAGGTCCGCCACTGTATATCGGATAGACTTGCATTCATCTATGAAATATGCGTCTCTTAAGTTTTTGTCAAAATTTCCTGTATTAATTCATTTTAAAAGTTTCTTTTTCACGAATGTCTTAGAATTACCTCAAATTTTAAGAATAGGTTGTGTATAATAGTTTAAGTAGTTTCATGAAAAATAATTTAGATAGAATCGCATTCTTCTATGAAATATGCATCTCGTAAGGTTTTGCCCAATTTCCCTTACCAACTCCTATAAAAAGTTTGTATTTTAAGAAGGGACAATATATAGAACACCGGTGTTTCTATACACCTTTAAAAAAAAATCCAGCTCATCAAATCTTGACCCTTGATTTGTCCAACTTTCACATCTAATGGTTATGTTTTAAAGTTGTTGTGATTTCCTATGCATCCTAATATTACCTTCTTAGCTGGTCACAAAACATAATGACCGTTTGTTCTTCACAAAACCCAATAGTTACCGTTTTTAATTTTCCTCCTTCCCAACGCAATTTTCTTCTCCTTTTCAAATCCAACTCTTTTTATTTAAACGTACAAAAACACTTCTTCTCCTTTGCAAATCCAACTCTTCTATGTACAGAAACACTTCTTCTCCTTTGCAAATCCAACTCTTCTTCTTCCCAACGCTATCTTCTTCTTTAACTTTTCTGGTTTACCAGCTCAAAAACTGTTGTGAACTTTTATTTGTTACCAGCTCAAACACTTCAATCGAACATTTGTCTTTCTGATTGGTGTTTCGTTATGGTGTTCAGACTCAAATGCGTTCGTATTAAAATCTCGTCTACAACCTATTCTTTTATGCTTCATCAAGTTTGATCTCACTGGTAAACATCCACTTCAATCGATCATGCGTCTTGCTCATTGGTGTTTCA
This sequence comes from Acer saccharum, assembly GCA_030490815.1. NCBI lineage: Eukaryota > Viridiplantae > Streptophyta > Magnoliopsida > Sapindales > Sapindaceae > Acer > Acer saccharum. Next base: position 8,817,304 of record CM059875.1, on the reverse strand, counting down.
GTCTGGTGGTCTGACTCGTCTAATTGCGTTCGTATTGAAATCTCGTCTCCAACCTACTCTTTTTTGCTTCATCAAGTTTGATCTCACAGGTATGTCTCATCCATGGCTTTTTTCGGTTAGCTTCGAATTCAATATGAATTAGCTTATTGTTTGAATTGTTCTTTTTGTCAGTAAGCTTTGAATTCAATATGAAATTACTTATTGTTTGAATCTTTCTTTTTATCTCATCTATACAATACATCCATACGGTTGTTTTGATTAGTTTCGAAATCAATATGAAGTTTAATTAGTGTTCGAATTCGTAGAATGAATAATGTTTTCCTGTATGTAATTGTTTCTGTATGTTATCTTTATAGTGATATTTCTATAATTGCTATAATTTCTATGCTGAAAGATGCATGCTCAAAATGTCGGTGTTTCCTCGCATCAATATTATTTTCTGTTTGCTATTACTTTCATTATCCTTCGATCAACACATTTTTTTGTGATTAAAATTTTACTTATACTTCGATCATCCTGTTTTGACTTTGTATAGTAATGGATGGGAGTGGATTGCAAAGTAAGCCTGACAACAAGGAAGGATTGTTTTTCACACCAAATAATATGTGTTCTACTGGGGTGAATTCTGTGTAATTTTCGTCATGGGAAGGCAAGTGGCAATCAAGATGTTGATATTAATCAGATCAAAAATATGAAATTTGATTCTGTGGATGATGCAAGGTCGTTTTATCTTGGTTATGCTAGGGGTAATGGGTTTTGTAAGGATTCTCGTTTGTTGATTGGCTTATTTCGTGGACAAACCACGTGTTGGGGATTGTATGTAAGGGTAGCTTAAGTGATAGATATTCAAGCTCAAGACCCTCTCATGTCCTCAAGGTTGATAAGCACCAAAGGTAAATCTCTATGTGCTTACTTGTCTTGAAGAGATAGTTGCACACACTCACAACTCATGCATATGTTTAATCCTTGTATGTTGTGTGTCTTATTTGTGTGCCTTAATGCTCATTAACATCTCTTCTTGCATGTTAGTTTGATTGCATCTTGCATATCCAATTGCCTTGTCATGCTTAGACTTAGGATTGCATTTTTGCACTGGGCGCTCCCAAAAGCGCTCTACAAAAGCGCTCTACGAACAGCCCCCGTTGGGCGCTGTACAGACCTGATCGATTTAATTCGAGCGCTGTAGAGGCGCTCTACAAAGCGCTCTACGTAGAGCGACCTCTCTGATGGCGCTCTACAAAGCGCTCTACAAAGCGCTCTACGTAGAGCGCCCCTCTGTTTTCTCCGAGAACAGAGCAGGGGGCTCTACAAAGCGCTCTACGTAGAGCGCCCAAGGCAAATTTGAGGCAAACTTATCAAAACGACCACACTTTGTTTTGGCCTCCTATATATATGCCACTTTGACTTTAGGTCAATTACAAGAGTTCATATTCAAGCTTCATACTTAGGATATTTTTCAAGACAAGAAAAATACACAAAGAACTCATTTTTAATTACTCAAACACTTTTTCATGATCATCAATCATCATCTAGCATCATCTTAGATCATCTAGATGTCATCTAGCATGGATTCTTCATCATACTTTGCTTGGTAAGCTTTTCACTAATATCTTACATATTTTGTGTTTCTCTTATCTAGCAATCTCATTTAATTACTTGTATGTTATTTTATATTCTTTGAATACAAGTTTGAGATTAGTATGATGTATGTTTGAGAAGTTGTATTGTGATAGCTAATTAGGTTTTTAATTAATCTTGATTAGTTAAGCTATTTGACATGTCATCTAGCCATTTATATCTAGGATTGTTTTAATTGCAAAATCATTATCCTAGATAAGCATATAGAGTAACCTAGCTCTAATTTGCATTTTGAATATTCATACATATTCACTTAGGTTGTTTCTCTTCATTGAGAAGTAAGTCTTGGGGCTAAGAGTGCTTAGGCCTCAAGCAAATTGGAATATGGTTGCTAATAAAGGCCCGCTGGGTAGAAGTGAGGGGTTACAGACCGGAGTGTTAGACGAGGTCTACATAGGTTGTAAACTTCATTTCAATTAGTGATTTCGAGTTCCGAGTGTGGCGCACTATACAGCCCGTGGTTTTTCCCAGTGGTTGGGTTTCCACGTATATATCTTGTGTTATTTAAATTCCGCACATATTACACTTGATATATTATTTTGACTAGTTAGGGGCATTTTCGTCAAATTGACTTGCATGCGAAAATTGGGTAATATTTGATAAAATCTATTCACCCCCCCCCCCCCCCCCCCCCCCCCCTCTAGATTAATATTGAACACGCCTCGAGTAGTTATTTACAATTGGTATCAGAGCGGGTTCCTAGACATACATAGGTGATCCTAGCTCATTTTAGGTGTGTTGTGCATTTGTGTGATTTTTGCTCATTCATACATTTTGCATTCATTTCATCCATTCATTATACACTATGAGTGGAATCGGTGGTCCAAATGAGGGTGCTTCGAGCGTAAGGCCACCCCTCCTCACCGGCATAAATTACTCCCAATGGAAAGGGAAGATGGAGGCATATGTGTGTCAAATCCATGATAGGGCATGGATGGCCATTGAAGATGGATATTCACCTCCTATGATGACTCCCACGGGTGGAGGAGAAGAAGTTCTCAAGCCTAAGGCACAGTGGACACAACCCGAGTTTGAGTTGTCCAAGTGGAATCAAAAGGCGTGGCACGCCCTTATAAGTGCAGTGGACGAAAATCAGTACAAACTGATTCAGAACACTAAGATAGCCAAGGAGGCTTGGGACATCTTAGAGGTTGCACACGAGGGAACCGAAGTAGTGAAGGACTCCAAACTTCAAGTCCTCCAAACTCAATTTGAGACACTTAGGATGGAGGAGAATAAGTGCTTCAACGACTTCGAGATTAGGTTGATGGACATTGTCAACCAAAGTCATCAACTTGGTGACCCTTACTCGGATAGAAGGATCAAGCAAAAGATAATGAGATCGCTTCCCGAGAGGTTTGAGTCTAAGGTGACGGCTTTAGAAGAAAACAGTGATTTTAAGGACATGAAGCCGAGCGAGGTAATAGGTAGACTTCTCGCCTACGAGTCTAGGAAGGGTCCTAGCTCCACTCCTTCAAAGAAGCAAAAAGGAATTGCTTTGAGTGCTTCTAAGGTAGGGAAAGAGGAGAGAGGTGACTTTGACGAAGACATGATTTTGATGCTTCAAAAATTCAAGAAATTTGTCAAGTTCGAGAAGCGTGGCTTTGGATCCAAAGGCCAAGACTTGAAGAAAAAGGCTCCCTTCAAGAAGCATGAGCCTAGGCAAGAGAAAGGGGTCCAATGCTATGAGTGTGGCGGTATAGGTCATATCTCACTAGATTGTGGGAATTTGAAGAACAAGAGAGGAAAAATGATGGCCGCCATTTGGAGTGAAAGTGATGACTCCGAAGAGGGAGATAAGTCATCAAGTGATGATGAGCTTATCAATAACTTCAAGGCATTGGGTGCCACTTGTGAAGAAAATGAAGTTGTTGGTAAGAATTCCGTTGCTAGTGATCCCATAGAAGAGAAAGTCGAAGAAGTAGCTCTAGAGGAGATAGTTGTTGCTTCACATTGGGATATGGCACTTATTGACTCAAGAGACCAAGGTGAAGGTTTTGATGAGGATATTGGATCCATAGGAGAGGAGGAGAGTCTAGAAGATGACACTAGTGGAGATGACTCCTTATCTAACTCTACAAATGGAAATGTAGAGAATATGGATGTGCATGACTTTATAGTCAATGTTGAAAGCTCCATGAAGAAGAAAGATAGACTTCTAAGGATTTTAGAGGAAGAAAATCTAGAGCTTTCAACATACAATGACCTCCTAAGGAAGCAAGTGGAGAAGATGGATCTTAAGGACAACTTTGAAAGTTTTGAAAGCTCTAAGTTAAAGAATGAAAAAGAGATTCAAAGGTTAAAGGAAGAACTACTTAGGCTTTCAACACAAGTGGACCACTTGAATGATGAAGGGGTAAGATCCATGGTGGAAGAAGACAAGCTAAAAGATGAGCTAGCTTTGTCTAAGAGGAATGAAGAGGGTTTGAAGAGAGAGCTTGTTGAAGCCAAAGTGTCATTGACTAGAATGACCACAAGCACCAAGAAGCTTGACAACATACTTGGTGTAGGAAAAAGCCCTTGTGACAAAAGAGGTCTTGGATTCGAAGTGAGCAAGGATTGCTCTATTCCTAAGAAGACCGTCTTTGTGAAGAGTTTGGGTAAGATAGAAGCGTCACCGGTGCAAACTCCTAGGAAGAAGTTAGAACTAGGACAATGTTATGCACAAGTAAAGGTGGTGAAAACAAGACAGCCCCAAGCTCAACGGTTTAGTGCCTCTCGAGTCAACTCTCCTCAAAAAATGACTCACTATATGAAGAGGCAAAACATGCTATCTCATCCAAGGAGGCAACCCATTCCGGTTCAATCACATAGAAGACATGAACCGACTCAACACCAAAGGAGACATCAAATGCATGATGAGTCTCCAATGACTTCACAAGGACATGGTATGAATTCTTACTTTGTACCAACTTGTCATTATTGTGGTGTTTATGGGCATATTAGGCCTAAGTGCTTTAAGTACATTAAGCATTGTAGGATTAATAGCATGATAGAGAAAAAGAGGCTAAGAAAAGCCCATTTGCATGAGCCTAGGAAATCCTTTGTCAATAATCCTAGGTTAGTGAATGACATGCAACCCTTAACTACTAAGACCAAAAAAGTCATATCTATGTGGATAAGGAAAAATGAACCCGCTTGCTACGAGACTAATAAATCTCAAATAGGTTCATCCAAGTCAAATGGACTTGGGAGGTCTATAGGACCTCATCGCCTTCGTTAATGAAGGTTGGTTCTAACCCCATATAGGGAACTCAAGCAAAAAGAGCTATTTTTGCATTCTTGTCACATGCAAAAAATTTGATATATCTTATGCTTCTCTTTTTGTTCTTGAGTAAGCTTGGTTGCACATATGTATATATGTTTTCAATTCTATAAGTGTGAACCTTGCTTGTTTACAATCCATGTCATATTTATGTTCAAACATGCATTTTTGGACTAGGAGATTTACATAGGAAGTATGATGTGAATGACCTATAGTTATCTCCATGACATGATGATTCTTTTATAACATGCTAATGTTAAATGAAAAAGCATGAAATTCATATAACATGCTCAAATGAAAAAGCATGAATTGATGATTGCAATTTTTAAATGCAAAAACTTGTGTGAAAAAACTTATGAGACTCAAAATGAAAAAGGATCTTGTATCCATTCAAGGATTTTACAATCCAAATGTCTCTCTTTCTTTATTGGTTGAACATGTTTACTATCATACGGGTTTCATTCCCGGAAAAATCAAATAGGGTGCAATGTTGCTCATGACATGTTTAGCTTATAAAGTTGGATATAGTTGCTCATATATTAAAATCAATGAAATCTCTATATCCTTGCTTTTCTCATGACAATGGTGAAATTGGTTTGAATTCCTATTAGAAACCTTTGTCATTTGCTTTGCCAAATACCATGGTATTTTGGACTTAAATGCTATATGTCTTGTATGCAAAGCATTTTTGTTTCACACATTTTTATTCTAATAAAACTCCTTGTTTCTCTCCGATTAATTGAGATTGTATAAAGTGACTTATATTGATTATGCAAATACTAGAATGCTACTTTCTCTCTTTGCTTTGAGTGACCCGGTTGGGGACTACTCCTTTGCCTATATCATGACAAAAAGGGGGAGTAGGATGTGGTAAAGGGAGGTGCAAATTGTTGTAGCAATTGGTGCACATTGGGGAGAATATATATTGAGGGGGAGTAACCCTTTGAGGGGGAGCATTGCATACACAAACATTGCATGATGTTGTGCTTAATTTTTTTTATATATGCAAATGCTTGTTTTAATCTCACTTAATTCATCTCACCTTTTCTTGTTTTGGAAAGTTTAGAAACCTTGTTTCAGGGAATAATTGTTCTACAAGAGATTGAAGACTTCAAGATTTATTTTTATATATCTCTTTGTATTGTAGAAAATCATCATTGACCCATAGGTTTAATTTTTTGTGAGAAATCAATGTGAGTGGTGGTTTTGTCACGAAATAGCCAAAGGGGGAGATTGTAAGGATTTCCGTTTGTTGATTGGCTTATTTCGTGGACAAACCACGTGTTGGGGATTGTATGTAAGGGTAGCTTAAGTGATAGATATTCAAGCTCAAGACCCTCTCATGTCCTCAAGGTTGATAAGCACCAAAGGTAAATCTCTATGTGCTTACTTGTCTTGAAGAGATAGTTGCACACACTCACAACTCATGCATATGTTTAATCCTTGTATGTTGTGTGTCTTATTTGTGTGCCTTAATGCTCATTAACATCTCTTCTTGCATGTTAGTTTGATTGCATCTTGCATATCCAATTGCCTTGTCATGCTTAGACTTAGGATTGCATTTTTGCACTGGGCGCTCCCAAAAGCGCTCTACGAACAGCCCCCGTTGGGCGCTGTAGAGGCGCTCTACAAAGTGCTCTACGTAGAGCGACCTCTCTGATGGCGCTCTACAAAGCACTCTACGTAGAGCGCCCCTCTGTTTTCTCGCGAGAACAGAGCAGGGGGCTCTACAAAGCGCTCTACGTAGAGCACCCAAGGCAAATTTGAGGCAAACTTATCAAAACGACCACACTTTGTTTTGGCCTCCTATATATATGCCACTTTGACTTTAGGTCAATTACAAGAGTTCATATTCAAGCTTCATACTTAGGATATTTTTCAAGACAAGAAAAATACACAAAGAACTCATTTTTAATTACTCAAACACTTTTTCATGATCATCAATCATCATCTAGCATCATCTTAGATCATCTAGATGTCATCTAGCATGGATTCTTCATCATACTTTGCTTGGTAAGCTTTTCACTAATATCTTACATATTTTGTGTTTCTCTTATCTAGCAATCTCATTTAATTACTTGTATGTTATTTTATATTCTTTGAATACAAGTTTGAGATTAGTATGATGTATGTTTGAGAAGTTGTATTGTGATAGCTAATTAGGTTTTTAATTAATCTTGATTAGTTAAGCTATTTGACATGTCATCTAGCCATTTATATCTAGGATTGTTTTAATTGCAAAATCATTATCCTAGATAAGCATATAGAGTAACCTAGCTCTAATTTGCATTTTGAATATTCATACATATTCACTTAGGTTGTTTCTCTTCATTGAGAAGTAAGTCTTGGGGCTAAGAGTGCTTAGGCCTCAAGCAAATTGGGATAGGGTTGCTAATAAAGGCCCGCTGGGTAGAAGTGAGGGGTTACAGACCGGAGTGTTAGACGAGGTCTACATAGGTTGTAAACTTCATTTCAATTAGTGATTTCGAGTTCCGAGTGTGGCGCACTATACAGCCCGTGGTTTTTCCCAGTGGTTGGGTTTCCACGTATATATCTTGTGTTATTTAAATTCCGCACATATTACACTTGATATATTATTTTGACTAGTTAGGGGTATTTTCGTCAAATTGACTTGCATGCGAAAATTGGGTAATATTTGATAAAATCTATTCACCCCCCCTCTAGATTAATATTGAACACGCCTCGAGTAGTTATTTACAGGTTTGGTATAAGAGCGACAAACTTTGACCATGACCGTGAAGGTAGAGTATTAAGGAGAAAGTGGGTTTGTGATAAGCAGGGATCAAGAAGGGAAGAGTATTTGACCAATAAAGATAGGAAATGCAAGCCAAGGCTGCAGACAAGACAAAATTGCAAAGCTTGTTTCTCAATTGGCCTAGACAGTGATACGTTAAAGTACAGCGTAAGGGTATTCATGGATGATCATTCACACAAACTAGCAACTTTTCGTGAGGTTTCATCCCATCGATCTCACAGAAACTTAGATGAAGGTGACTATGCCCAAATTGACGCCATGGGCAAAAACTGCATAAGAGGTTGTCAAACATTTGAGTACATGGTTGACCAGAAGGGAGGATACTCCAAAATTGGATTCACTCAGAAGGACATGTATAACAAGATTGCTAAGTTGAGACGATCAAAAGCTTTTGAAAGCGATTCACAAGCGGCAATTTCGTATCTCGAGTCAAAGGCATTTACTGAAGCAAACTTTTACTGCAGGTTCAACACAGATGATGATGATAGGCTTGCTAATATATTTTGGAGGGACTCCCATTCTCTATTCGAGTACAAGTGCTTCGGAGATGTTCTTGTTTTTGATACCACTTACAAGACAAATGCCTATGGCAAGCCTTTGGTTTTATTTGTCGGTGTCAACAACCATAGTGCAACTTGTGTATTTGGTGCTGCACTTTTGTTAGACGAGACTTTTACTTCATACAAATGGGCCCTTACTAAACTCATGGATTCAATGGGCAGTAAGCATCCCCTTTCTATAATGACGGACGGAGACGAAGCAATGCGACAGGCAATCGATGAGGTCTTTCCAAACTGTCAGCACAGGGTATGCGGATGGCATGTAGCAAGAAACGCATGTGCTCACATTAACGGCCCTAAGAAGTCATCAGCCTTTAGATCCTTCATCTTTGACCACATAGACGAGGGCAAATTCGATGAATGTTGGAATGAAATGATAAAACAACACGGTCTGAAAGACAACGTTTGGGTTAATATGATGTACGAAAAGAGGCATAGATGGGCAGAAACATATTCCAAGGGCCATTTTTTTGCCGGAATGCGCAGAACTCAAAGATCAGAGTCAATGAATAATTACATGAAAGAATATGTTTGCAGCCGTGAGAAATTGTTCGACTTATTCCCTCAAATTGACAGGGCACTCATGAGGTTAAGAAACAATTTCTTTACTGATGAATATGCTTCAAACACTAAGAGTCCAGTTATCTTAAGCCACATGAAGGCGTTGGAGAAGCATGCATCTTCCATCTACACTTATCGTATCTACTGTGACATTACTAAAGAGATCAACGATTCAATAAAGTATTCACACTTTGCACCATGGAATGAGGAGAATGAAGTCGAATACGTTCTCATCGAATATGATTCTCCATATAAAAAGACTGTGAGTGTTTTTTACTATAGGGACAGAATTGATTTTCAGCAAGTCGTTGAGGATGGTGATTGGGATTCGTCAAAGCACAATCTGCTAGTACTTTCGTGTGAATGCAAGTTGTTACAAAATAAAGGAATTCCCTGCTGTCATATGTTTTATGTTATGAAAGTGGAGAACATTACAAAGATTCCAGAGTCTTTGATATTTAAGAGGTGGACGAAGTCAGCTGCAGATGACGTTCGTATCCATCTCCAGCCCGACGATGACTGTTCGAAGAGTGTTGATATTGCCCGGTTCGCTTCATTGAGTGCAGAGTGCAACTATATCTGTCACCGTGGGAGCCAAACCGAAGAAGGTTTCAATTTGATTAAAAGGGAACTCAATATTCTGAGAAATACTCTGCAAGGGTTGGATGATGAGTTCCGAAATAATTGCAACAAAAATGGTGATGATTCTAGTACAAAGAGCCAAATTTTAAAAGATCCAAATGTTGTGAAGACCAAAGGCAGACCCACTGGTCCGACTGCACCTACTACACCAGCAGGCAAGCCGCAGAAGCGTAAAAGACCAAATCAGTGCCGTATATGCCACATTTCTAGGCATGACTGGCGTAATTGTCCAAAAAGAGAATCAGACAGTTAGTCACTTTCATTAGTGTTTTGGGGTGATGATGCATTTAGATTTTTTCATTTGTCTTGTTTGTTATATGTATTTGGTTGTCACTGGGTTGTTATTTAATTCTCATGAATGTTAGTTACTTTTGTTATCATTTGTTGTGTTGATAATTCTGTTTGAGTTGTTTGTTGTATGATTTTAATTGACATGTACTTTCTTTGATTTATGGATTTTGAGCTGGACCACAAGGACACATAATTTTCTATATGCAAATTATATGTCCATGTGGTCTAGATGACTTCCATTGAAATTTAACTGGGCCACTGGGCCACAGCGAGCCATGTGGTTTGTATATTTTGTACTAGGCCACAATGAGCCAATATGTTTAAAGAGGTTGTTCGTAAATGTAAAAGTTTTAGATTATGTTTAGAGAATGACGATCGAATTAAATAATTATGTGTCTAAAGCCGAACAACTGCTTCAAAGACGGCCTAGAAGTTTTTAATGATTATAAAAGTTGTCATATGCATAGTTAACCAAAATTATCCTCCAATTGTTTTGTGGTGTTCTCTGCTCGTTTTCCTCTGCTTTTCTTTGTTTTATCATGTTTTGTTTTTCTCCTTTCCCAGCTGTGTCTGGTTTTTGCCGGCTTGTGGTGCCTTGTTTGGGCTTTTTCAAAAAAAAAAAAAAATTATCCTCCAACTCAAAACCTGGACTTACCTTACCTCTGATTGCAATTAATAAGGTACAACATAAATAACCTAATATGAAGAACACAGTACTATGAATCTATAGAAACAATGCGATCACGTTAAATAAAATGAAATTACAGGAACCATAGTAATTTTACGTTACAGGGTATATAATATTTGATATTTTCGATTACTCCACACTACACATTGTATGGGCATTTACAAAGCAGCCAAAGAATGGCAATCGAAGATAGAAATATAAAAGCCCTAGTTTTCTGAATTGTTGCCCTCTTCTTAGCCAAATCAAACTCTAACACCCGAACACGATTTGTTAAGCCCATATTTTCGCTTTCGTAGAACCGATGAAGTCGTTCTGACCTATGAAATTCCCTTTGTAACCTCTGCAATTCTTCATTCAATGAGATATCAGCTGGGATAATTGTAACCGGTACTTCAGGACCCAACCATTTGAAGTAATTGCATCCACCAAATTCTTTCTGTAGTTTAAAACCAGAAATGTAAGCTCTATTAGTTCATAAATCAATCTATATAAGTATAAATTAAAACAGTCACTTATAGTTCACTAACCTTTCCTTTGGAACACCCTTCGAATAGTCTCTTATAGTTCCAAGGTGTTATGGCTAGATATTCTCTCAATGGTAGCCCACATTTGCATTTTCCCTCCCCATACCCACGTACGTTTGAAGAAGAGGAAGATGACATTAACAAAACCTTTTATTGTGCAAGTGAGAGAATATGAATAAAACTTTCCCCAACTAAACAAACAAATTGCAACTACTACTATTTTTCAATAAAAAAAAGCTATCATAATAGCCAGATTTATCTAATTTTCAAAAATAACAATCTAAAAGTCAGATCAAGTACATGCAAACACTAATTACACAAGTATAATATCGCGGAATAAGATTATATATAAAATTTAAACAAGTTCAAACTTAGCTACAGCTATAAATTAAGACAATTTTTTTAAATACAACAGTCGGGTTAACTTTAAACAAACTAAAAATCATGAAAACGTGGCTACACCATCTAGGTATGAACACGATAAATTAGCACACCATTATCAGACATAGTCGAGTATAAATTTTCATCTTTGCTTCTTTTAATTACATATGAAAACCAATAATCATCACAACAAATTGTAATATATTAAATCGAAATTATTAAATTACAAAAATATTAATCCGAAGTTATGAAATAACAGAAAAAAAATGTAACCAACCTGGCGGGTTGTAGATTGTTTGAAGATTGTTTGAAGATCGATGGATGTAAACAACAAACGTGAGAGAGAGAAAGAGAGAGAGAGATAGATAGATAGAGAGAGAGATAGACAGTGAGAGTGAGAGAGAGAGAGAGAGAGAGAGAGAGAGAGTTTTAGGGTTTCTAAATGTTTTATTTATGTTGTTTAAAGTTTTAGGTTTTTTTATTGCACCATAAAACATAAAACATTATCTCAAATGATGCATTTATTGCACATGTTTATTCCTCTTTCATTTCTTTAATATCCCGAATCCATTTAAGAATAAAAATAAAATAAAATAATGTTTTATCTTCCCTATCATATGACTATCCAGTTTTATTTATGTTGTTTAGAGTTTTAGGTTTTTTTATTGCACCATAAAACATAAAACATTATCTCAAATGATGCATTTATTACACATGTTTATTCCTCTTTCATTTCTTTAATATCCCGAATCCATTTAAGAATAAAAATAAAATAAAATAATGTTTTATCTTCCCTATCATATGGCTATCCAATTATTATCCTCATATGCAAATAAAATGTTGAATGCACAATCATAGTGTAATGTTTATATCAAAGGATATCAATGTTATACCTATATCATATGATTCCCCTCCCACATGCACACAATACTACAAATGACGAGTTAACATATATTAGTTACCGAATTATTCGTACATGTGTACAACAGGTCAAATCATTTTCCTATATAGTCATTCATATTAATTGAAATTTATTAGTTATAACGGTAGTACAAATCGTTGTCCGACTATCCAATTGTTGTCCCCATATGCAAATAAAGTGTTGAATGCACATTCATAATGTAATGTTTATATCAAAGTATATCAATGTTATACCTATATCATATGATTCGCCTCCCACATGCACACAATACTACAAATGACGAGTTAACATATATTAGTTACCGAATTATTCGTACATGTGTACAACAGGTCAAATCATTTTCCCATATAGTCATTCATATTAATTGAAATTTAATAGTTATAATGGTAGTACAAATCGTTGTCCGACTATCCAATTGTTGTCCCCATATGCAAATAAAGTGTGGAATACACATTCATAGTGTAATGTTTATATCAAAGGATATCAATATTATACCTATATCATATGATTCGCCTCCCACATGCACACAATACTACAAATGACGAGTTAACATATATTAGTTACTGAATTATTCGTACATGTGTACAACAGGTCAAATCATTTTCCCATATAGTCATTCATATTAATTGAAATTTATTAGTTATAACGGTAGTACAAATCGTTGTCCGACTATCCAATTGTTGTCCCCATATGCAAATAAAGTGTTGAATGCACATTCATAGTGTAATGTTTATATCAAAGGATATCAATGTTATACATATATCATATAATTCACCTCCCACATGCAAACAATACTACAAATGACGAGTTAACATATATTAGTTACCGAATTATTCGTACATGTGTACAACATGTCAAATCATTTTCCCATATAGTCATTCATATTAATTGAAATTTATTAGTTATAACGGTAGTACAAATCGTTGTCCGACTATCCAATTGTTGTCCCCATATGCAAATAAAGTGTTGAATGCACATTCATAGTGTAATGTTTATATCAAAGGATATCAATGTTATACCTATATCATATGATTCGCCTCCCACATGCACACAATACTACAAATGACGAGTTAACATATATTAGTTACCGAATTATTCGTACATGTGTACAACAGGTCAAATCATTTTCCCATATAGTCATTCATATTAATTGAAATTTATTAGTTATAACGGTAGTACAAATCGTTGTCCGACTATCCAATTGTTGTCCCCATATGCAAATAAAGTGTTGAATGCACATTCATAATGTAATATTTATATCAAAGGATATCAATGTTATACCTATATCATATGATTCCCCTCCCACATGCACACAATACTACAAATGACGAGTTAATATATATTAGTTACAACAGGTCAATTCATTTTCCCATATAGTCATTTATGTACGTTATCAGTAATGTGTATAATTGTTCAATTCATGCATGGTCCCATGTTAAACTCACAGTATAATATTTTATATTTGCAATCAGAGTTGAATAAGATTGTATACGGTAACACATTACTGAACTATACTCTTAAGTTGTATGAAATTATGTCACACCGATTTGGATTCCAAAAGATCTGATTGGCACCAAATGCCAACAATTATGACTTATATATTATATATTTACTCTGACCGTTTTGGATTCCAAGTGTTTGGCACCGAATTGAATGCCAAAAATTGTGACTATTCTTTATGTTTACTCTATATATATATTCACCAAATAACGTTTTGTCTCCTTATCTACTCTTTCTCTCTACTCTTTCTCTCTACTCTTTCTCTCTGTGTATTTTAAATCTGATTTTTCTTTATTTCTCCACCATGGAAAACGCTTCACCCATTTCGACAAAGAAATTGAAAACTGACTCCAACTCCGACCATGATAATCAAGAGAAGATGGTTCGTGACATTCAGAAACTGGAACACGATAGAATTGCAGTCAACCGTAAGCTTTATCGCAACCCTGCTGTTGATCAAATCAATTTCAAACGTTTTACTGGAAAGGATGTATCTGGTGCTTACAATCTAGGTATGGAGGACGGGTTTAAGCTTTTTAAGGATTATATGAAGAAGGTTCATCCGAAAGGTAATTGGGATGTGGTTGACCAAAGTCATGCAAAGGATATGTTGAAGGACTGATGCAGTTTTTGGTACCTTTTTTTTTTTTTTTTTTCACTCTTTTGTTATGTAAAGTTCTTTTTAAAGTGCTTTTAATCACACCTTGGACTTTTTTTTGGATTCATGATCATGTTTTGTAAATTTCTTTTGTGTGTTTCTTCGTGAGAAGAACAAAGGTGTGTTTGTTTTTGTTTCTAATAATATAACGTCTTTATTACTTGTGTTTATTAAACTGATCGGTTTAGTTGCGTTTCTAAAACATACCTATTGATTGATCGATCGATATCTGGGTTGATTGGATTCAATGAATTTGAATTATTATTTCATGACTAATTGATAAAGTTGAATTAACTTGTACTTTTGTAAACGTAATTATAATTTAAAACAAGATATCATCAGCTATTAATAAAAAAGATATCATCAACCATTAACGTTTACAATTTGTTTTTGTTGAAACCGTAATACGATTTAATATTGCTTAATACAATTTTCTAATGATTATAATATTGTTTAAATAATTACTTGGAATGCAGATGAAGTAATCATGATCTCGATTTCCCATTAATCGTTTCAGATGAACCACCGCAATAAATTTTATAAATATTTATGTATTTACTACATCTTTTGGAGTGTAACTTTAAATTACCAAAAAGTTAATGTAATAGTCATCTCGTTTTCCCATTAATCTTTTCCTGTGAACCAACTTATTTAATATTTTTGTAATTCAATTGATTTTTTTGATGTGGAAATGAATACGAAGTGTTTCAATAATTATATTTTTACTTAACTCAGCAAATCCCTACAAAAACATTTCATTCAACTGTAATCCATCAAATCCATTGGATAGAGTGAAGGCGTATTTATTTATTACTACATCTTTTGTAGTGCAAGTTGATATTACCAACAACTATTAATCATCATCTCGTTTTCCAATTAATCTTCTCGGCTGAACCAACTTATTTAATATTTTTTAATTCAGTTGGTTTTTGTAATGTGAAATCGAATTGAAATTGTTTTAATTATTATATAGAAACTGCTGTCAGCAAATCTTAGAAGAATATTTAATTCAGATTGCATCTATCAAATCCATTGGATATTGTGATGGCGGTTTGAATTTATTTGCTTCATTTTTCAAAATCATTAAATCAGTCCATCAAATCAACAGATTGACCATATCCAACCAGTTAATTGTGTAATTTTACCATACGTTTATCAATAAATAAAATGGAACCCTAATCCCATTTGTTGCGTTCACAGATAGAGAGAGAGAATGAGAGAGGTATGTTTGGTTTAAGTGATCAACGACGTACAAATGGGATTAGGG
Source organism: Acer saccharum (assembly GCA_030490815.1). Taxonomy (NCBI): domain Eukaryota; kingdom Viridiplantae; phylum Streptophyta; class Magnoliopsida; order Sapindales; family Sapindaceae; genus Acer; species Acer saccharum. Next base: position 8,801,631 of record CM059875.1, on the reverse strand, counting down.
TTCCATTTTAATTTATTTATAAACTGATAAAATTACATAATTAACCTTAACATTGACAAATCATAACTACATTTACACAATTTTCTGAGGATGACAAATTTGTACAGGTCCAATATCAACTAAATCATTTCCCTACGAAATTTGTTCAATGAATAGTCTGAAAACATCATGATCAGTATTTAAACTCAATTAAATCTTTATGTTTTGATAACCCAATATACTGTAATTAATTGCCCAATGCATAATCAGTATTTAAAATCAATTAAAATCTTTATGTTTTGATAACCCAATAGGTTGTAACTAATTGCCCAATGCATGATCAGTATTTAAAATCAATAGGCTGTAATTAATTGCCTAATGCGTGATCAGTGTTTAAAATCAATTAAAATCTTTATGCTGTAATTAATTACCCAATGCCCAATGCATTGTCCAATGCTTTACTGCCCAAGGTAGTTAAGTTAGGCTTTACTTTACTTAACTGCCCAATGCATGATCAGTATTTAAACTCAATTAAATCTTTATGTTTTGATAACCCAATATGCTATAATTAATTGCCCAATGCATGATCGGTATATGTTTTGATAACCCAATATGCTGTAATTAATTGGCCAATGCATAATCAATATTTAAAATCAATTAAAATCTTTATGTTTTGATAACCCAATAGGCTGTAACTAATTGCCCAATGCATGATCAGTATTTAAAATCAATAGGCTGTAATTAATTGCCTAATGCGTGATCAGTGTTTAAAATCAATTAAAATCTTTATGCTGTAATTAATTACCCAATGCCCAATGCATTGTCCAATGCTTTACTGCCCAAGGTAGTTAAGTTAGGCTTTACTTTACTTAACTACCCAATGCATGATCAGTATTTAAACTCAATTAAATTTTTATGTTTTGATAACCCAATATGCTGTAATTAATTGCCCAATGCATGATCGGTATATGTTTTGATTGTTAGGATTATGCTCAATAGCAAGAGTATAATAGTGTTTTTGACAATCTATTCATATTAATAATGTGATTTATGGTTTAACAAATCTTATAACATTTATAGTTTAATTATTATAATTGTCAAAAGTAAATAATCATAAGGTCAAAAGACTATGAGAAAAGAAGAATTGTTCGTACATCTGGATATGTATGAGGTAGACACAATTCTTTAGTTAGTCTTGAATAATGTTCACAACTTAAGTTAAAGGTTGGGCACCTTTATCTTGTTAAAGTTGTAGATTCTTTTACTGGCATTTGAGTGGGATCAAATGTGTTATGATGAGTCTAAAATCATCAAAGTGGCTTTGAGTAAAAGATCTAGTGCACTAGGTGCATTGAACTGGATCACAATGAAATACTTTATCTAGAACCGTCAGTAGATAAAAGTCTTTTCATTATCAAGACAATCGGAGAGTCTATCTTAATCCTGAGATAAATGATGGACTTATGGTTGCAAGTGTTATCATTTGAGTTATCAATGAGTACGATTATATAGCATAGTCTATCCTCGATAGTTTGGTGGTATTCATTTGTTAATCGATAGAGGACTTCATTTATAGATATGGACATCGTGGCTCCATTTATTTAATGAGAGTAGAATATCATCATATGGATGTTTTGAGGTATTGGATATTAAATCTTAACGTTAAGTTTTCAATAGTGTCTATTGAAACATGGCTTCTGGACAAGTCAAAATATCCAAGTTCAAAATGTGGTCATATGAGGAAATATGGTAACTTGAAGAGCTATAGGCGGTCTATGAGCTCTTGGCGATTACTGATATTCTTCACGAGGATACACCATCTCTTATAAGATTGTCTAGGGTATGAATGAGAATCATTTACTTATTCCATCTTTATTTAAGAGTGCAATTTTAGTTCTTTAGTGGAATGAACTAAAATTAATAGATTGAACCTAAGTGAATCATTTGTTGATTGTGATTGGGTTGTGTCTATTGGAGCTTAAATTTAGATAGGCCCGCCAAGATCCCCAATCCACACGGACTTGCATGGATCACTTGATATATTCTACCGGACCAATTTATGGGTCCATCTAGAATTGTGTTTAATATATTAAGAATATAATTTGCACATTATTTATTTAATGGGCTGATCAATTATATTAATATATTAATGAAAGGCATGTGGGCTTGTTTCTTTTAGTAAGAATGGGTCTGGTTCACATGTGGGCCTTTTATTAAGGTCCAATGGATTTAATAAAATAGAAAAACAATATATAGATATATTAATATATATGGCACATGGCCGAGATATATATATGATATTATATTGTTTTATTTTTATTATTTGATTAAATGGAAATTAATTAATTGATTAATTAATTATTTAATTAAAACTCAAAATCTTTTTCTGACTAGGAAATATGTTTCTTAGTAGTATACTATTGTGGTAGTATAAATAAAATAAAAGACTTTATTTGGTAAGTAGATAAATAAGGGATTTATTTATCTAGTCAAATAAGGAAGTCTTTTATATAGTCACAAATACACTAAAGAGTTGGATTAGGGTTTGGAATTCTAAAGAAATCTACCTAGGGTCAGGATTTAAGTCAAAAGACACAAATCCTATATGGTAAAGGATTTTGGCCACAATATATAGATATATGTTATATATATATATATATATATATATATATATTTTATAAAGTATATATATTTCGGGTGCGCAATAAATATATATATATGATAAGGCATGCAGGATTAAATTTCGAAATATATATATATATTTATTAAGGCGTGCAAGTTTAAGTGCACTTTAATAGGTGTGCAGTTTTTATGAATACATATTTTTTTAAAGGTTGATTTCGGTTTTCATAAATAGTAATATATATTATTATTTCGGTTTGCATATAAATATACATATATTATTTCAAGCAATATGAAATTGTGCGGCCACTAAACATATATATATATTCTTTGTATATTTTCAAGAACCCTAGGTCTTTGGTTTGAGAGTTTTTTCTTTTGCTTGAGAAAAATAGAATCCAACTCTTAGACTAGTGTGAGAATTCGGCCAAGAGGAAAAGAGAGAAAAGTTTGTTCTTATTTCGATAGTGCACTAGTAACTTTTATATCAAAAGGTTTTGTGCACAATTTCGAATAAGGTTCACGCGAGTATCGATCTAACGATTGTGAATTCAAAAGTGACCGGAACATTCTTTGTAGCCTCTTGGAATTTGTTGTGACTAACGAAAAAGAAAAAGTTTTGTTAATCCATCCTCAGGTACACAATTCAAAGAGAAGGGAGACCACGCTCCTAGGTGATTCACGTTCGTGATTGGATTGGAAGATCTTGCGGATTACCATCGACGCAATGTCAATCGGATCACGCGACAAAGGTATGATATCTTTAGTATTATATGTTAATTAATTAGAGGGTTAAGGTTCAAATTATGGAAAAATTTTAAACTATACTAAACCTCTTTTTAGTCTCGCTTCCGCTGCGTGTACTACGGTATTTTTCCCTTACAATTGGTATCAGAGCCTTGGTTGAACCCTTTTAATTAATTAACGTATATATACGTGGATCTATTTCTTTTTATTGTGATTATGCATGTTTAGAAAGAGATGGCACTCTAGGTATTCGCATATATAATTACATGTGGATGTATGGATTTATATATGTTTATTATGTGGATTGTTGTTGCTCGATTTTGGTCCTAGATTTTCAATGTATTTTTTTTGTTTCGGAATTGTAACAAGAAGGGTGGTCTATCATCGCCATAATTCCTTCTTGGTAGTTGCTAGGTTTTATTTTTTATTTTAATTTTTTAGTGCAGTTTTTACTGCAGTTTTTTTTATTTATTAAAGTGCAGTTTTTTTTTGTAATATATACTGCTGTGATTAAAAAAAAAAAAAAAAAATACTGCAGTATTTTAATTTGTTTAAATACTGCTGGAATGTATTCGGGTATTGAAGATTCGAAGACACGAAGAAAAGGAAGCAACCGGAACTAAGAACGAGCACCGTGCGCACCCTAGGAGTGGATTGGGCTGCGCATGGCAAGCCCAAATCTTGGTGGGCTGCGCACGGCAGCCTTGTGTGGCCTCATGGGCTACGCATGGCAGCCCCTTTGTGGGGTTGTGGGCTGTGCACGCCCATGGGAGGAGGCCGGGGGATGAGCGATATGGTTGATGGCCACCTGAAGATCTTGTATTCCTGACAATTGTAATTTACTTGCTTTTCTAGGATGGACCAAAATTGTTGCTATTTATTTTTTGCATAAATATTACAATATTTGTTATTGTATGATAACATGACATGTAGAATAGGAGTGCCACTCATATATCTCTTTTGGTATGAACATGTATTGAATGATTTAGGTATCTAAATTGGCATCTAGATAACTTGGTAAATCATTCTATGGGATTTAATCACACGCCTTAAATAATTGAGTGGGAGAAGGTGTTTTTGTAACACCTATGGCCTCCAAGGTTAGTTGAGCTTTATTATTTATTGGTAATCCCCCCAAGGGGCGTCCATGAATGGAATTTAGCAATATACTTCCTTACAAGGATAGACTAGACAATGGACTCAAACGAGATCTACTCCCCAAGGAGGGATTTTCGTGAGAGGAAATTGAGGGTCGATATCTTGGTAACACACTCAATGTAATTTTATTGATATCCTCCCAAGAGTTCTTGTCAATAAAATTGCAAGGCTAAAATTGAAAACGCTGGTTGTTATGTTAACAATTAGGTGGGACCTAGTCTAACTAGTAAATGGTGCGAACTCCCAAAGGAGGCGTAACATTTATGGGTGTTGGATCACCGTTGAATTTTTATGATTGAGTTATTTATTTAAATCAAGATAAATATTCGAAAGTGCTTTATCATGATTATTTACTCATATAATTTTGTTATATTCAGAAATCATGACCCCATCCCTAATGAACATCTTAAAAGATAATAATTTAACCGGAGATAATTATGTCACATGAAAAAGGAAAATTGGGTTGTTGCTGCAAGCTGAAAAACATAAGTTTATTCTGTCTGCTCCTAAACCACCTGCTCCTACTTATGAATCTCAGATTCATATGGTTGGTAAAGTTGCTACTGTTAAGGCCCGTCAAAAGGTCAAGGAACAACAGAAGAAAAAGCAACTTGGGCCTACCAAGAAGGAGACCAAGAAAGTAACCAAGATCAAAGGGAAGTGCTCCTTTTGTGGTGAAAGGGACATTGGAAAAGAAATTGCCCAAAGTCCCAGAACAATAAGGAACAAGGTAATATTAATTATCTTGAAACATGTTTTCTGGCAGATTCTACAGATTCTTGGATCATAGACTCTGGAGCCATAAATCATGTTTGTTATTCCTTACAGGGGTTCCAAGAAAGGAGAAAGCTGAATAAGAATGAAATCAACTTGCGTTTGGGCAACGGAACGTTAGTGTCTGCAAGTGCAGTGGGAGATATTAGAGTTTATTTGGATTCTAGAAGGCATTTAGATTTGATAGACGTTTATTATGTATCTCAATTCAAGAGGAATTTAATTTCAGTTTCTTGTTTAAATAAATTTGGATATTCGGTTACTTTTAATAAAGTTTTTATTATTAGTAAGAACGACAAAATTATTTGCCAAGGTACATTGGAAAACGGTCTATACTTTTTGCATATAAATATCTCTCACTCGTTAGATACAGAATTAACGGAACCTGATCATAAAAGAGTAAAATTATCAATAGATGAAACCTACCTATGGCATTTACACCTAGGTCATATTAACCTTAATAGGATTAAAAGATTGGTATGTGACGGACCTTTAAGTGACTTAAAGGTCGATGATCTACCAACTTGTGAATCTTGTTTGGAAGGTAAAATGACCAAAAGGTCGTTCTCTGCCAAAGGTGCAAGAGCCACTGAATGTTTAGGATTGATACACACTGATGTATGTGGACCTATGAGCATTCAAGCTAGAGGTGGATATGAGTACTTCATCACCTTCACAGATGATTACTCGAGATTTGGTTATATGTATCTCATGCGACATAAGTCGGATGCTTTTGACATGTTTAAAGCATTCAAAGCTGAAGTGGAAAATCAGCTTGAGAAACACATAAAAATCTTGAGATCTGATCGTGGTGGAGAATATCTATCTGGTGAGTTTCAGCAATATCTTATTGATAATGGGATAGTTTCTCAGTTTTCTGCACTATATACACCTCAATAGAATGGGGTAGCAGAAAGGAGAAATAGAACTCTTTTGGATATGGTTAGGTCTATGTTGAGTTATTCAACACTTCCTATTTCTTTTTGGGGATATGCTTTACAAACTGTTATATACATTCTAAACGATGTACCATCTAAGTCTGTTCCTAAAACACCGCATGAGTTGTGGACTGGGCGCAAGCCTAGTTTACAACACTTAAGGATATTTGGTTGTCCTGCGCATGTGTTAAAAGGAAAGATAGAAAAGATGGAGTCCCGTTCGGAGACATGTATATTTGTAGGGTATCCAAAAGAAACTAAAGGATATTATTTCTATAGTCCTTCAGATCTTAAAGTATTTGTTTCGACAAAATGCTAAATTTCTGGAAAATGACTATATGAATGATTTTGTGCCTAGAAGTAGAATTGTCCTGAATGAGATGTCAGGAGATACAATTCCACGAGAGGTTACACAACCTAACCCAATTGTAAGTTCCGATCCAACACAAAATCAACAACCTATCATTCCTCATCGTAGTGGGAGGGTTAGAACACAACCTGAAAGATACATCGGTCTGGAAGAATCAGTGGAGAATCTCCCGGACGACGATGATCCCTACACGTATAAGGAAGCAATGGAGGATGTTGATAGTCGCCATTGGCAAAAGGCAATGCAATCTGAGATTGAATCTATGTTCGATAACAAAGTCTGGTCCCTTGTAGACTTGCCTAAAGGGATAAAACCCATTGGGTGCAAGTGGGTATACAAGAGGAAAAGAGGTATGGATGGAAAGGTGGAAACCTTTAAAGCTAGATTGGTAGCTAAAGGGTATACACAGAAAGAAGGTATCGATTACGAGGAAACCTTCTCTCCTGTGGCCATGCTTAAATCCATTAGGATACTCTTATCCATTGCAGCATCTTTAGATCTAGAGATTTGGCAAATGGACGTCAAGACAGCTTTCCTTAAATGGAAGTCTTGACGAAAGCATCTACATGATGCAACCAGAGGGATTCATTGAAAAGGGCCAAATGGAAAAGGTATGCAAGTTGCAGAAATCCATATATGGATTAAAGCAAGCATCCAGATCCTGGAACATAAGGTTCGATCAAGCTGTCAAAGGTTTTGGATTTATTCAGAATCCTGATGAACCTTGTGTATACAAAAGGATTAAGGACGACAAGTTGGTTTTCCTGATTCTTTATGTTGATGATATACTACTCATTGGAAACGATGTAGGTGTATTGACATCAGTAAAAGAATGGTTAGCAAAACAATTTGATATGAAGGACTTAGGAGAAGCAAGTTTTATTCTAGGTATCCAAGTAATAAGGGATAGAAAGAATAGAACGATTGCATTATCCCAAGCTTCATACATAGACAAGATCTTGTCTAGGTTTTCCATGCAGGATTCCAAGAAAGGTATGTTACCTTTCAGACATGGAATCAAGCTTTCTAAGGAACAAGTTCCTAAGAATGAGCATGAAGAGCAATTCATGAGTAGAGTTCCATATGCCTCGGCAGTTGGAAGTCTCATGTATGCAATGCTCTATACTAGACCAGATATTTGTTTTGCTGTTGGCATAGTTAGCAGGTTTTAATCGAAACCTGGTCCTGATCACTGGACGGCAGTCAAGCATATTTTCAAGTATCTCAAGAGAACGAGAGATAATATGCTTGTATACTCTGGAGGGGATTTGGTCCCCGTTGGGTATACAGATTCTGATTTCCAATCAGATTCTGACTCCAGAAAATCCACATCAGGGGCTGTGTTTACTATTGGAGGAGGAGCAGTTATATGGAGGAGTATCAAGCAATCTTGTATTGCTGATTCCACCATGGAAGCTGAGTATGTTGCTGCATGCGAGGCTACCAAACAGGCTGTTTGGCTCCGCCAATTCTTGATTGACTTGGAAGTGGTTCCTAGTGCGAATAAGCAGATCACTATCTACTGTGACAATAGTGGAGCAGTGGCTAATTTGAAAGAACCAAGAAGTCACAAGAGAGGAAAACACATTGAAAGGAAGTATCATCTTTTAAGGGAAATTGTATATAGGGGTACATGGGAATGAGAGATATGACACATTTGCTATAGCGCAAGTGGGAGATTGTTAGGATTATGCTCAATAGCAAGAGTATAATAGTGTTTTTGACAATCTATTCATATTAATAATGTGATTTATGGTTTAACAAATCTTATAACATTTATAGTTTAATTATTATAATTGTCAAAAGTAAATAATCATAAGGTCAAAAGACTATGAGAAAAGAAGAATTGTTCGTACATCTGGATATGTATGAGGTAGACACAATTCTTTAGTTAGTCTTGAATAATGTTCACAACTTAAGTTAAAGGTTGGGCACCTTTATCTTGTTAAAGTTGTAGATTCTTTTACTGGCATTTGAGTGGGATCAAATGTGTTATGATGAGTCTAAAATCATCAAAGTGGCTTTGAGTAAAAGATCTAGTGCACTAGGTGCATTGAACTGGATCACAATGAAATACTTTATCTAGAACCGTCAGTAGATAAAAGTCTTTTCATTATCAAGACAATCGGAGAGTCTATCTTAATCCTGAGATAAATGATGGACTTATGGTTGCAAGTGTTATCATTTGAGTTATCAATGAGTACGATTATATAGCATAGTCTATCCTCGATAGTTTGGTGGTATTCATTTGTTAATCGATAGAGGACTTCATTTATAGATATGGACATCGTGGCTCCATTTATTTAATGAGAGTAGAATATCATCATATGGATGTTTTGAGGTATTGGATATTAAATCTTAACGTTAAGTTTTCAATAGTGTCTATTGAAACATGGCTTCTGGACAAGTCAAAATATCCAAGTTCAAAATGTGGTCATATGAGGAAATATGGTAACTTGAAGAGCTATAGGCGGTCTATGAGCTCTTGGCGATTACTGATATTCTTCACGAGGATACACCATCTCTTATAAGATTGTCTAGGGTATGAATGAGAATCATTTACTTATTCCATCTTTATTTAAGAGTGCAATTTTAGTTCTTTAGTGGAATGAACTAAAATTAATAGATTGAACCTAAGTGAATCATTTGTTGATTGTGATTGGGTTGTGTCTATTGGAGCTTAAATTTAGATAGGCCCGCCAAGATCCCCAATCCACACGGACTTGCATGGATCACTTGATATATTCTACCGGACCAATTTATGGGTCCATCTAGAATTGTGTTTAATATATTAAGAATATAATTTGCACATTATTTATTTAATGGGCTGATCAATTATATTAATATATTAATGAAAGGCATGTGGGCTTGTTTCTTTTAGTAAGAATGGGTCTGGTTCACATGTGGGCCTTTTATTAAGGTCCAATGGATTTAATAAAATAGAAAAACAATATATAGATATATTAATATATATGGCACATGGCCGAGATATATATATGATATTATATTGTTTTATTTTTATTATTTGATTAAATGGAAATTAATTAATTGATTAATTAATTATTTAATTAAAACTCAAAATCTTTTTCTGACTAGGAAATATGTTTCTTAGTAGTATACTATTGTGGTAGTATAAATAAAATAAAAGACTTTATTTGGTAAGTAGATAAATAAGGGATTTATTTATCTAGTCAAATAAGGAAGTCTTTTATATAGTCACAAATACACTAAAGAGTTGGATTAGGGTTTGGAATTCTAAAGAAATCTACCTAGGGTCAGGATTTAAGTCAAAAGACACAAATCCTATATGGTAAAGGATTTTGGCCACAATATATAGATATATGTTATATATATATATATATATATATATATATATATATATATTTTATAAAGTATATATATTTCGGGTGCGCAATAAATATATATATATGATAAGGCATGCAGGATTAAATTTCGAAATATATATATATATATTTATTAAGGCGTGCAAGTTTAAGTGCACTTTAATAGGTGTGCAGTTTTTATGAATACATATTTTTTTAAAGGTTGATTTCGGTTTTCATAAATAGTAATATATATTATTATTTCGGTTTGCATATAAATATACATATATTATTTCAAGCAATATGAAATTGTGCGGCCACTAAACATATATATATATTCTTTGTATATTTTCAAGAACCCTAGGTCTTTGGTTTGAGAGTTTTTTCTTTTGCTTGAGAAAAATAGAATCCAACTCTTAGACTAGTGTGAGAATTCGGCCAAGAGGAAAAGAGAGAAAAGTTTGTTCTTATTTCGATAGTGCACTAGTAACTTTTATATCAAAAGGTTTTGTGCACAATTTCGAATAAGGTTCACGCGAGTATCGATCTAACGATTGTGAATTCAAAAGTGACCGGAACATTCTTTGTAGCCTCTTGGAATTTGTTGTGACTAACGAAAAAGAAAAAGTTTTGTTAATCCATCCTCAGGTACACAATTCAAAGAGAAGGGAGACCACGCTCCTAGGTGATTCACGTTCGTGATTGGATTGGAAGATCTTGCGGATTACCATCGACGCAATGTCAATCGGATCACGCGACAAAGGTATGATATCTTTAGTATTATATGTTAATTAATTAGAGGGTTAAGGTTCAAATTATGGAAAAATTTTAAACTATACTAAACCTCTTTTTAGTCTCGCTTCCGCTGCGTGTACTACGGTATTTTTCCCTTACATTGATAACCCAATATGCTATAATTAATTGGCCAATGCATAATCAGTATTTAAAATCAATTAAAATCTTTATGTTTTGATAACCCAATAGGCTGTAATTAATTGCCCAATGCATGATCAGTATTTAAAATCAATAGGCTGTAATTAATTGCCCAATGCGTGATCAGTGTTTAAAATCAATTAAAATCTTTATGCTGTAATTAATTACCCAATGCATGATCAATATTTGTATTAAATAGGAAGACAAAAAGATAGTATTGCTTTCTCCAAAAGCCAATATAGGTTTTTATTGCTTCGTATTGTATGGCCAGTTAATGTCTCCTTACTTGCCAAGCCAATTGCACACTTGCCACGCAGATTTTTAATGTTACTTTACAAGTTTACATTGATGTTCATCTAAAATTAATTTCAACTCTTTTAATATCATTGCATTTTCTCCATTTAACATCATTAGAAATCATGATTCCGTATTCCCATTAATAATAGTTATTATTTACTCTACACAGTGTAATATTTAAATGAGTAATGTATTTATATTTATATATCCTAATCAAAAATTTTGTTTAAATAATTAATTTATTTAAGCGGTCAGTATATCCTGAAGAAAAATTTTGTAATCGCAAACACCAAATCCATTGGATATTGTGTAGACAGTTTGAATTATTTTTTTCAATGGATCTATCACATCAATTGAATTACGATCTGAAAATTTGTTCAAACACCATTACTTTTCAAGTATACTTTATACGATCTTATATTCCTTAAGGTCATCTGCAATTACCTCCAACCCTCATAAAATCACCAGAAATACAATGACAATTATCAAACATACGATATTACACAACCAGTCAACCACACCATAAATGGTGAGAATAAAAACACCTAAACATCTTCAGAGATGTCAACACAAATTCAACAACACCTTTCTGGTGTGATTACAGACAAAAACCATTAAATAAAAAACAGATACAAAAACATATAAAAATAACAAAAGAGTCATCACTTGTTCAAGATAAAAGAGTCATCACTTGTTCAACATTTCCTTTGCATTATTTCCACAAACCTCATCCCAATTACCATCAGGTTTAATATTCTTCAAATAATCCTTAAGCAACTTGAAACCGTCCTCCATGCCAAGCTGGTAGGAACCAGCAACATCTGAACCCGAAAAGGATTTGGACTTGATTTTCACAATAGATGGACAGCGATAAATGGTGGTGGACAATTCATCTTGACGGTCTTTAAGACGTTGTATACCTCGTAGCAAATGTTCCCTCTCCAAACCCAAATTGTTGGAATCACCAACAACTGACCTCTGATATTTGCTACTGGCCAATGCTTCTAGACGATCATGAAGATGTTGGATAGTGCGTTCTAACTCTTCCCTAGTATAGATAATGACCTCTGCCATTTCTCGTTAGTTGCTTTCACAGATAGAGAGAGAGAATTCGAGAGGTATGTTTGGTTGAAGTGATGAACGACGTACAAATGGGATTAGGGTTCCATTTTAATTTATTTATAAACTGATAAAATTACACAATTAACCTTAACATTGACAAATCATAACTACATTTAGGAGATATAAAGAACTGTTTTAAAAATTAACATACATTAGTTATAAAATTAACATACATAATGTGTCATGTTCACATAATCAAGTATATAGATTGAAATGTATTAGGTATAACGGCATTACAAATATATTGTTGTATAAGTATAAAATTAGTACCACATTTTAAAAATTAACATACATTAGTTATAAAATTAACATACATAATGTGTACACTAGCTCAATTCATGTTCACATAATCATGTATATAGATTGAAATGTATTAGGTATAACGGCATTACAAATATATTGTTGTATAAGTATAAAATTAGTACCATATTTTAAAAATTAACATACATTTGTTATAAAATTAACATACATAATGCGTACACTAGCTCAATTCATGTTCACATAATCATGTATATAGATTGAAATGTATTAGGTATAACGGTATTACAAATATATTGTTGTATAAGTATAAAATTAGTACCACATTTTAAAAATTAACATACATAATGTGTCATGTTCACATAATCATGTATATAGATTGAAATGTATTAGGTATAACGGCATTACAAATATATTGTTGTATAAGTATAAAATTAGTACCTATTTAATGTCGATATCAATATATCATACCACATAGTAGTAATTTTTTTTTTATGCATGTGGTAAGTCATTTAATATGTCATCAATGTGCTTCCCACCACAAAGCAGCAAGCGAATTTTATATTGAAACTAAAAAAGGCTCCCACATGTCATCTGTATTAATAAAGATGGTAGCTGAACAGTCAAGATGAAGAGTCAACATTCCTTATGTATGTTTCACTGGTTAAGTAAGTGAAACATATTCTTCATTATCAATCAAGATGATATATTGCAGAAACTGTGGAGATTACCGATTCCAACTCCGGACAGTGGAACATGTAGATGATTCGATTGCAGTTCCGGAACAACAGATAAATCTGGCACAAGGTTTTTTCTTCACAGTGCAATTCTACTACACCACTAAGCTTGTTTATCCGAATCGCACTTTAGCAATTGAAGACGACGCAATGCAATGTGAGTTTCACGTCCAATTTGATAATCTTTACGCAGAAGATGAATATTCATTGTCAGGTAAGTTGCGTGGATGCTTTTCCGGTAGTGACCTGTCAAAAGACGTTGAACAGACTATGATGAAAATAATTGTGGATATGTCAATGTCTATAGCCTGTACTATGCCAGAGTACAAAGTTGTACCAATTTTTGTGCAAATTGGGATTGTGCTTCGACTCTCTATGAAAGAAGAAAGTTTGTTCAAGTCAGAATTGATAAAGATGGAAATTGATAAGGGTTCGTTACCGGGAAACATTGTGTGATTTGTTTTGAAGATTTTTTTTCATCGGGAGGGTAAATTGTTTTGATGCCATGCTCCCATATTTATCATCATACTTGTATCACCAAGTGGTTCGAGAAGGCACTCAACTGCCCAACCTGCCGTGAGCAACTGAAACTTTCCTATGAGTAAGCTATGTTCGTATTTTTCCATTGCAATATTTTGGGTTGATTGGACCAGGCCATCTGATTAGTATTTTTTTTTCAAAAAAATTATTTTCTATGCAATCACACCGTTCAAGTGTGTAAGATCTGTTGAGCATAGCTTTTTTGGTTTGTTTGTAATCTGATTGACATCAGATATAGTGCGCTTGGTCATTGTATGAACTCTTTGAGGAATTCCCTTTAGTTTAAAAAAACCTGGAATGATGTGTTCTATTATTTCATAATTGAATACATTCATTATTTAGACCTCGAAGGACATTTGCTTGAATTTTTGGTAATTTATATGTTGAACCCTTGATTTAATCTATGAACAATACCAGTTTAAAAATATATCCGTATAAAGATTATATCAGGGATCACCAACAGACGTAAATAATTATAAGAAAGAGTGATTCCATTTCCAATTTTTGTTGTCAAAAATAAAAATTAAAAATAGCATAATCATCCAACCAAAATCTCAACCGTGTATTAAAAGCATCAATAATGTGTCCTTGGATAAAGAGATGCAGCTAATTCAATATCTGCTTTAAGTAATTGCCCAATGCATGATCAATATCTGTATTACTTTCTCGAAAATGCAATATAGGTTATTATTGATTTCTAGTTTATGGTCAATTAGTGTTTCGTTAATTACCAATTGCACACTTCCCACACGCATTATTAATTGAAAAAAATTCAGGTTAGTCTTACTCCACTGCATGTGAAACCTATATTGGACCTGGGCATCTTATTGTGAATTTGTTGTTTGTTTTTAAATATACTTTATCTTCAAATATTTTAGTTCTTTCGATCACAGTTTAGGTAATCAACTATTAGATGCTATGTTCACGGAAAAATGATGCAGTTTTTGTTGGTGTGTTCACACCAGAAAGTGTAATAGCTCGCTTGACCGGACCCCAAACTAAATAGTGACTTCTCGTTGTATTATACGTGATAGAAGATTTACTTATAAAAAATCTTCTACCTAAAACGAAAGCAACTCCTTAAACAAATATTGAATGCACCGAATGTATTTGTTGACTTTTATATATTAAAAAAAAAACAACAAATAATAGTAATAGTGAATCTCAATTTTAATCTTAGTTTATTAAAATTTTTAAAAAATAGCAAATACCTATGACAATAGATCAGGATCAGTAAAGAGTGCAATTTTGCTCACCCACATTAACTAAAGGTAAGCATTACCCCCTACCTCAGGTGTTGGGTTAACTTTGGACTTTGGGTTAAGTTTGGGACACGTGGCAACACCTGAGGTGGGGAGTAATGGTTACCTCTAGTTAAAGGGGTGAGCAAAGTTGCACTATATCAAGATATAATTAATAAATATATATATATATATATATATATATATATATATATATATAATTAATAAAAAATATATATATATATATAAAATAAAAAAAAGGGATTAGACACAACATTTAATGTGTATCTATTCATCAAATGACAACTCAACTACCACAAGTGTTGGGATTTGTAGCATTAATCTTTATAAAATAAAAAAAATAAAAAAAAAAAAGGATTTACTGCACAAACCTAAACCTAATTTTTTTTTTTTAAAGTACCAATTGTGTGTAAATGTCGTGTTTTTATAGAGTAGCGTTAGGGTTTAAGCCTTAAGGTATTAGAAAGTTGGTTTCACAAAAGTTATTAGGAAATCCCCAAATATAAACTCTAAAAACTCATCAAAAGAATTCGAAGTTGGTTGATGTGAGCTGCGCAAAGATTGGAATTCGTCTCTTCAGCAATATTGAAGCCTTCCCATACATCTATAATCCTGACTCCACGCTACTACGATCAACGCTTGTAATGTTTTTTGTTTTTGTTGTGTTTGCTGAAGGAATTCGATATGCTTTATCTTGATTCTTGTTTCAAGAATAATTTTGCATGCCGAGTTAGTAACAGGTATCTTGTTTCTCGTTTGTTGAATAATACTGGATGCTAAGTTTAGTAAAAGGTATTTTGTTTATTGTTGTTAAATTTGCCGATTTCAGTAACAGGTATCTTGATTCGTGTTTATTGAATAATTTTGCATGTTCGTGTTTATTGAATAATTTTGCATGTAACAGTTATATTGATTGTTGTTTGTTGAATAATTTTGCATGCCGAGTTTGTTAATTGTAGTTTGTCCATTGTCAATTAGGGTTTTAAATGGTATACCAATGAACCCTAAGTCACTCTTCTATAATCTTCTTTGCAATGTGTTTGTTCAGTGATATCTGCTTCTAATTTTTCCACCGGTTTACCTCCGGTGATACCTTCTGACTGATTTCTCTATATTAGTGATTTCTAGAGGTTTCATATATATTATAATGGAAAAGGGTGGAAAGAGAAAGCACCATAAGATGACAGAACAGGACAGTGGAAAGGGTAAGCAGCAGATTACCAGGAGACAGCAGGATTCCGTGTTGATCGTAGCGAAAGGTTCAGGTGGAATGTTCCCAGCGAAGTATGGAATCAAGTCATGGAAGCCGTGTGGGAATCGGGACATTAGGAAGAATCAACTCCACATTGATCCTCACATGCACGTAGTGATCAATGTAAATATGGCTATCTTTATGTATGATTACTTGTTTTAATGTTTAGGAAAAAAAAAAATTTTGTAACTATTGTCTTATAACTATTGTATGCATATACAGTATACAATTTTAATTGAAAACTTTGTCCGTTGTCAGTAACTGTTTAATTATTCCTTACCAATGTCTTTTACTTGCAGCTTATAAGTGGGAGACTAAGGGGATGCGGAAACAGGATACTTTGTGATAAGTGGTATCAAGAATTGCCTGCTTCTGTGAAGTTAAAGGTTGCAGAAGCTGGTTTTGGAGAATTTGTGAAGGTTTTAGGAAATGAATACAGCTGCCGAAAGAGAACAATACTGAGGGCCCTAGTGGACAGATGGTGGGATACGACCCATACATTTCACTTTGATGAATTTGGGGAGATGACGATGACTCCATCAGATTTTAGCGCAACAACTGGCATACCTGTTTTTGGAATGCCGGTGGAGTATGACGTGTATGCTTACAAGAAGGTGGATGAGCTGGTGAGGTGGTTTGGAGAGCCTATGGCCAATTTAGCCAAGATGAAAAGGGTTCCTTTTGTGGATATCTATGCAGCTTATAAAGGTTTTGGTGGGAACAATATGACTGTGGAAGACATTGAAAGACTGACTCGGGTTTTCATCTTGGCATTGCTATCAGGCACATTACTGTGTGACAAAGCTGGAGTTGTCAACCTTTATTACCTGCCAAGTCTTAAAGCCATATCATCCATAGGTCAGTACAATTGGGGCGGAGCCGCCTTTTCTACTCTGTACAAAAATATGGATGCTATTGTGAGAAAGAATCAAAGCACCGGTGGATTTTGGAGGGCCTGGGAGGTATTGTGATTTGGACATGTATTTTAAAATGTACATTTACTGATTAAGTTTGTGGTATTTTAACAATTTTCGTGTGATTGATCTGTTGCTTGCTAACCAGATTTGGGCTTGTGAATACATAAAACCTATTGCAAGATTGGTGACATGCTTGACAGATAAGAAGCTGTTTCCTCAGGCAAAAGGATGGGGCTCTTTGAAGAAGAAATTTGATTACGATGATTTAAAGGATATGTTGAGGAAACTTAGACGGAAGGAGGTAAACATGCACCCATGGGGAACGGACCAGGACAAGTTGCCGACCTATGTACGGCAATCTTCACAGTACACAAAGAGTAGGGTTCTTTTGGATGGGCCTTGCGGCCCAGCATGGTACCTAGGAGAGCGTGTATCTGTTCAGAGCTTGGGATTGATATCACCACGTGTTCCGAAGATGCCACCACCATCCATGCTTGGGGACTACCCAATAACAAAAGAAGTGGCCAAATCAGGTTTTGTGGCCGTGGATGCGCTTGAGTACCTTGAGCCTGATGGTGGTCCAAATAGTTACAGAGATTTCATAAAGCGGCACATAAGGTTTAAAAAGTACCTTGATGATACGGTGAGTTTATCCGAAAATTATCAATAACCAATAGTACACCTGAAATACCACTAGCATGCTGTAATTGTTCTTAATTTGTTATGTTATGTCTATCTATGGGCAGGAGGATACATTAGACCAGAATTCTGTCGGACAATTGGAATTGCCACCTTGGCAACTCCCCTTGATAGGGCGCACGAATTTCGGATTCACTTGCAAATATCTACAAATTCCTAAGAACAATCACCACTTACCAGTGCCTGATCGAATAAAATATGTGAGTTGTTTATTACATTTATGTGTAATGATTTGTGTTTTTTGGTTAACATAAGTGAGCCTATAGCTTAATTATTGGTGAGATAGGTGTCCATTGCCCAAGTGAAAGAGCTGCTCACTATGATTTCTGGATTGACACAACTTGTGATGGAGGGCCAGGTTAATAAGCTCCATACCACTGATGCTGCGGTATGGTTACTGTTATTAAAAATGTGTTTAGTTACCATTGTTTGAAATTAAGTTTACAGAAATACAATCCACTTTTTAAAATTATGATTATCTATATTGGTTTGTTTTTAGAATCTGGTTGTGGGTACTTCGAACGAACAAGACTCTAAAATGTCTGGTCCGTCATCAAAATCGGTACCGGATGTTAACATTAGTTCGGGCAGTAGATCTCATGATAGTGAGGATGGGGATGATGGTAGTGAAGATGGAATAACACACACAGATGGTACGACAAACAAGAGGACACCAGGTGAGTGTATACAAGTTGTTTTGTGTTTAAAAAATATTGTAAACAAAATTAACAAGTCAACTTATTTCATGAATGCTTCTAAATTACTGTATATACTTAACTGTGCTTCCCTGTATGTTGCATGTTAAACTTATTGAATTACGTTTCATTTTTTATGAATAATGTATACAGATAATGTAGCAGAAGCAGATGATGTAACGGAGGGTGTGCAGGATGAGGAGGAATCAGGAGATGACAGTGTGAAAACAGATGGGGGCGACAATGTGATGTGTTTGAATAGTGGAGATGAAAAAGTGAGTGAGGATACAGAAGATCAAAAAAGTGTGAGTGAGGAAACAGGAGATCAAAAAAGTGTGAGTGAGGAAACAGGAGATGAAGAACAACCTTGTGATACTCAAGTGAATCAGCTAAAGCAATCGAAATCCAAGAAGGGGAAGGAAGCAATTGGCGCCAGTGATGCATCCGAAGGGAACAACAGTCGATCTCCTAAACAGAAGAAGAAGAAAGACAACCTTCACAGTGTTACACTGAAGGATATCCCGGAGCAAGCTGTACATAACAAAAAGAGAAAACCAACTGCAGATGGTGATCAACCTAACAAGAAGGCTAAAGAAGCAACAAAACTCTCAAACAGTGGAAAGGAAAAAGTGCCAATTGCTGAACCAAACAAAAAGGTGCAGAAAGCTCCCAATACCAAGAAGACAGAGGTTGTTCTTCCAATTGTTCAACCCAAGGACAAGGTGAAGTTAGCAGAGAAAAAAGATAAGAAAAAGACATCAAAGAAAGCATCGACAAGGAAGTCATCTAAAATAGCAGCAAGGTGATTTGAATACGTTGGTGTAATTTTATGTTTAACCTAAGCAAAACTGAATTCCTGTTTGTGATCTAATATGGACTTGTTGAACATATAAATGTATATTTAGGTAATATGACTGCAACAAAATATCATGTCAAGTAGAACTGGTAGGATGAAATGACTAAGACGTTTTTTGTTTGCTGATCACACCTTGAAGGTGTTGTTGTATTTGTGATCATAGGGTAATGATGTCAAATAGAACTGGTGGGATGAAATGACTAAGACGTTTTTTGAATGCTGATCACACCTTGAATGTGTTGTTTATTTGTGATCACACAGTAATGACGTCAATTAATCTTTGAACTCAGTACGTTTGTAATGGTGATAACAATATTACGTATGGAATATGACAACTACTTAATATTATAGTTAGTAAATCTTGAAGTGATCATATTTTTATTATGAAGTATGTACATCGTTATCCTAATGTGTCCTTCCTTGCCAATTTTCACCTTACCAATGTTATCAGAGGAGTTACAGTCAAATATTTCGTTTTACAGCTTTACACTTCTTTCACTCTAACAAAACTCAAGTAATCATTTAAAAATTTTATTAAAGCAATATGAAAGATGGCATCTTTTTTAAAAATAAGAAGATTGAAATTATTCATTAAACTATTTTTTTTTAAAAATTTTTTTTTTTAATTTTATTACCATAATTTGTTCACACACATGGGTTAGTTGAATGAAATGAAACATCATATTGTTCAATGAAACATCATATTGAAACAAATTAATTTGCATTCTGTTAATAAGGAGAACACTACTACACTTAAAGTAAAGGAAACATATTTTCATAACATCCGATGCAATTACAAAAACAAAAGGCAGCACGCACACTTCGCCAGGACAAATAAAACTAAACAAACAAACATAACACTACTTTAGACGTTATCAAGGTCTGCCAGACGTGTCCTTAAACGGGTGGATTGGTCTACCAAAGAGTAAATTTGATCTGCAAGACCATCAACTTCCATTTCCAGTTGCATGACGCGCTTCTCTCGATCGTTGACTCTAGCATTCTCCACAATCCACTCACGATGCAGATTCCTACAACGACGACGCTCGTGCTCGAGCGCTTTCTCAACGATGGCTACCTTCCCTTTCAAAAACTCCAAAGTCGCTCTATCTCCGGCATCCATCCTTCACATTTGTTAGAACAGTTTTCTTGAAATGAATTGAAAACGCATACTTATAGAACTTTGATGTCTATCATTACGAAGGAGTACAATAGTTGTAGTAATTTATGACTTCTGAATAGTTGTTTGACTTACATAGTGGTAACCAGTTGTAATTAAGGATAAGGATGTGAGCCAACACCAAAATGACCGTCAGAGTTTATGAATGAGGAGTAGTTAGAGTGAAATAAGTGAAAATAAATGTTTATCAACCATATCCATTCATATATCGATACACACCTCTTCGTAATTAACGTTAACATTTTGTTTTTATCGAAATTGTGATTTAATATTGCTTTAATAAAATTTTCAAATGATTACTTGAGTTTTAATACTGTTTTAATATTGTTTAAATAATCAATTGGCATTCAGATGAAGTAATAATGATACACGATTTCCCAGTAATCGTTTCAGCTGAACCACCGCCATTTAACGAAAAACGTATACAAATGGACCAATTGGTTGAGTACACACAAATTGAGACACCATTTTTTTAAAGATGATTTGAATCCTGGTGAGATTGTAGGTAGGTTGTCTAGCATTGATTAAAGTACATGAATGTAAGTGGTAAGTTGAAACGATTAATTACAAGATTGGAATATCATTTATTTATGAGTTCAAGCAACCACCGTCATTATATGGTGTCCAGTTAATTAACTTATCTACTTTTTAATTACAAATCATGCAAGTAATATATAAAGGGTGTTCGAATCAGATAGAGCATGTACTTGAGTTTCTCTCTTTATTTATGAAAAATGGATTCCAACACCAATCGTTTCATCAATCATGCCATTTTTTATTTGTGGAAGGAAAAACACATTATTCTTGAACGTGCGCTGGAGAACGAGCGCATACGTTGCAGGAACCTGGTAGAGGATTGGAGACAAGAGAATAAGAAGGTCGAAGATGCTAATATCTGCATCATGAAACTGGAGATGGAGGTCGAAGTAAAAACCACTGAAGTTAACAGCTTGATGGAGGAATGCAATCGTTTGATTCTCCTTATTGAACAACGTAGTTGTAATCCATGATGTTTCTGTTTTGTCTTTGTTATTCTGTTTCTTGTGTTTTTTTTTTTTTTTTTTTTTTTTTTTTTTTTTTTTTTTTTTCTGTTTATCCTGAACTGTTTGTAATCACAACTTATGAAGCGTGGTATTTTGTAATTACATCAGAAATGATGTGGTTGTTCATATAATGAACTGTTTTCTATTCTGTGGATAATTGCACTCACTGAAACTTATTATTGTATGAAACTGTATGGATGGACGAGTTATGTAGTAGTTATAAGGATTAAAAAATACTCACTGAACATGTAACAATTTTAAAGAAAAAACAAGGTCCACAATCGATTAACACTTTAAAAAACAAATAATCAAAATGTGTGCTATCAAGCAAACAATCATGGAGAGCATTCATGGTCCGCCGCGAGGTCGAGAAATGTATCACTATGAAGACCTTTTTAATAATTTGCAATCTCACTTTTCGTTATCCCCTTTCCCCGGTCCACCGCGACGTCGATAATTTTTACCAATATTAAGACCTTTTGAATAATTTGCAATCTCACTCTGTGTTGTCCCCTTTCCCTTCTTATATTTTTTCAGCAAGCCGCGTTGCCTGTCCGATTGAATTTGTGGGGTTTTTGGAGAGACTGCAATGAATCTTGGCTTTCCTCGTACTGGCGTTTCTAAAAGTTCTTTCAGCATTTGATTTCTGTGATGGTTCGCCAGATCTAAAGCAATTTTCATCCTGTGATACTCAGAGTTGTACTGCAATCGATGGAAGTATCATAAGAGTTAGAATATTTTATATAGTTACCACAGGAAAAACAAATAATAATCTAGTGTTTTTTAATAGGGAAGGAATACGTAATCCACGTACATTACTCTGATCGAACCATGTAATGGAACCATGCACACAATTGTTGATCAGGAATACACCACAATCAAAACTATTAGACTGTTTTGGACATTCAACATATGCTTCGACGAGAAAAGATTTGAACTCAAAATTTAAAGCGAGGATTTCAGAAAAGTACCGGTCCAGAAATGCAAGCTGCATATAAAAAAAATTAAAAATAAGAAACTCATTCTTGAGTAAAATTCAATACTTCAGGATACGCACAACTTTTTTTGATGACAGCATTCTTTGTTCATTGTGCTCATCCGTGGGAAAGCTATCCCAGACTTCTGCCTTTTTCATCGAAACATTTATCACCATCAAGAACCAATGCACACTCCCCTCGTTCATGGGAATATAGATCTGCACATGGACTAATATAGTTCAATGATTTCACCAAGTTACACGTGATAGACTCATATTGATTTTTTTTTTTTTATATTGTTGTGTATTGAAATTAATAATATTTATGTATTTAAATAACGTAACCTTGTCGCATTCACGCTCAGACCCATAGTAAAATATGAGATAGCTCAGGCGTCCAACCAACCTCAATTCTACCAACTGACTTCTGGGTGACGCAATTGCACAAAACTGCAATCATGAATGGGCAGGGTATGAACGTCTACATATATATTGTCCACAAGTTTTGTTAAAGGAAGAATTAAAAATAATAATGTTGGGTGTAAGCAGCTAACCGAAAAGTATGTCGACAGATACCACACCCGTTTTGAAGAATCACGGGATAGATTGTACATGGCCATATCAATGAGCTGCACAATTGATGATTAATTATTTAAATTAAGTGAGTACACATTGGATGTAAACAAAAAATAATTAAATTAAAAACGAAAGGAATGTATGTATGCTCACGCTATCATTCAACCAGCCATGAGGTAAAAGATTGGCCATATCATCGCGAGTTAGATGCAGATCGTCATTAGTAATGACAGATAGACTGAAAGGAAAAACGGTTAACAATCACGAGAAACATAAATCGTGATTTCTATAATAAAATGTGTTATCGCTGAACAATTTTCTTAACGTTAAGTTATATGTAAAACCGCACATATACATCGCAAAGCATAAAAGATTATTACAGAGGAAAGTGATCAACAACAATGCAATAACAGTTTTACCTTCCATTTTTTGTTGTTGGGTGACTAAACAATACGTTCAATAAATGAAGTTCTTCTTTTGAAAATGACGAGAAAGGGTCGTTTAGGGGAAAGTCTAGTGTTCTCGTGGAAAATCTGGTATTTGGTCTCGAAGGTGTGTCAACCTCAGTTTTACAGGTTGATCCTTCTTCCCTTGCGGTGGATTTTGCCTGCCGACTGTTTAGTCCAGTTAAAATCTTGCTTTGTGGAAAAGACTCCGTACTGGAGCTGATTATTTCAACGGTTTTGCAATCTCCCTAAGTGATACATGTTGACAAGTAATATCAACAAATAGTAAACATGGGGCCGGGGTAAATTAAAACATGCAGAGTTAAACTTTAAAAAAGTTAGTAAGTAACCATACCATATCATTGCAATGGACATGCTCAGCTCTCAATTCTTTGTTTGGAAGCAATTTCAAAATTTCAAGCTTGAAACTCTCCAGTAAGGGTTCAACCATTCTTCTCACCATGTCAGGTACTTCGACTTTTTTAAAATAATCGAGTGAAACTCCGATGGAATCGAGATTTTCTGTCATTGTTTCTATCCTTTGTTCCAAACCCCGGTGCATGACAGACCAGTATGGCTCGTCGACCTCTACAGTGCTGCTGTAGTAACCACCTATAACGTCATCATTGTCCACCAACCTATTGACTGCTTCAGCCTTGTTTTTGGTCCAAGCAACCAAGGGAACATTAAGTCTGTTCACGTACACTTTATTCTGCGAAAGACGTCCCCAATAAAAGATCTGAAGAAAAGGAAGGCACCCTTGGAAAAATGTTGTACCTTGGTTTCTGATGTTTCTCACACCATCCATTAAATACTGAAACGAAAATGTTGCCCATTACTTGTGTCTGATTAATTTTGGATTCTTCAGTTGGGTCAGCAATGATTCGTCAACATTAGGTGATGCAGGTGGGCATAAAAGTATTGAAATAGTAAACAAAGCAAATGAAATCTTGAAATCATCATCTGCAGCCCTCATACTCTGTAGTTTTTTTTGCAAGGAAGAGAGTGTAATCTTGTCCTTAACAGTACTACTCTGTAGAAGTGCTTTCATTCTAATACAAGTTTCGTCAAACTCTTCAGAGTCACAGTTGACTTCATCAATGCCGTCTGCCAAGCCCATCACCTTAGAGAAATCTGACACCCTTATTGGGATCCACTTACCGTGGAGCACTACAGACTGTGTGCCAGGTTGGATCACTGTAAGCAACATATTGCATAGAGAACCAAATAACTGAAGACAACTCATGTTCATTAACACCTCGAATCCCATATCCTCCACGCATTCTCTTTGTTCTTCAGTCAAATTGTCCACTACTTCGCGAAACTTTACAGGGCTGCACAAAGTTTGCCAATAACCTAGGATTTCTTCACTTGAAGACATTGTTTATAGGCTTCAAAAGTATATATGAAGAATTTAGATATTTTAAAAAAATCTGAAGGATTTTATGCTTCTAGTTTAGAATGGAGTAATTGGGACAGAGAGATCGTATACATGCATGGAAGGTGTTATTAGTATATAATAATCATCAATCATTAATCATTACGTAGGGTGGCTGGCTATTTGATATCTCTTACGTTTTTCCATGCTAATTTTGTAGGCTTGTTGACAATAATTGATAGTCCATTTTTGCTCAACCTCCTACAAGGGGGGTAAGCATTACCCCCATCCCAAACATAATTACCTCACTGGACACATGTCATGCATTTGGGAGGGAGGTAATGGTTACCTCCCTTGAAACGGGGTGAGCAAAAATGTTCTCTAATTGATATTTAGATGTTAATTTTGTAGGCCAATTGGTAACATTAAGGTAACCATTTACTGCAACTAGTGTGAAGCTATGATCATTATATTAAACAAATCAACGGCTGAGATCAATCTGAAAGGAGCTTATAAAAAAAGTATATTACATAAACGAAATGTTGTTTACACTTTCCAACGAATAATTATAACGGGATTTTTTATTTAGGTGTGTACATACGAACTATGTAGGGCATAAAATATGTGCAGAGTTTAGGGCTTCCCAAAAATATAATGATGTAGCATCTGCTTTAGATTTTGATTTATTTATTTTATAAAAAGAGTGGCCAATTGGGATACAGGCTTATCCAAACCTCTTACGCTCTTCAATAAAAATTTAGTTTGCTGGTTGATATTTAATTTCTCAATAACATAGATTGTACTCATTGATACTCAACTGATTACTTGGGAAATCTCTTAACTTCAAACTATTCATTTTCAACTTTTTAAAATATTTTCTTTCTATTGGTTGTTTTAGTTGAAATGGGTTGGTCCGAATTTAAAACAAAGCCATGTGTAACGCGCATGCACAAACTGAAATTTATTATTACAACAATTTCCAATGTAAAGCCGAATTATAACTTCAAACTATTCATTTTCAAGTTTTTAAAATATTTTCTTTCTATTGGTTGTTTTAGTTGACATGGGTTGGTCCGAATTTAAAACAAAGCCATGTGTAACGCATGCACAACCTGAAATTTATTATTACAACAATTTCCAATGCAAAGCCGAATTATAATTTCATTTTTTACCCTTATCAAAACACATTAGCATCTCTCTGTCTTGGATTCACGATTTAAAACCCTAAATACAACTCTTTTCATCACGCCGCTGTTGTTCCTTTCACTAAACATTGTCCATCACGCAACTATTCTTCTGTTAACGAGAGGCTTATGTGATAAGATTGACAGACCTATGAGGTTTGTGAAAATCGCACGGTCTGATCTTTGTAAATGTTTATATTTTTGTTTCTTGTAGGTTTTTTCAAGCTTTTGTACTGAAAGTTTGAAGATGTTTTGATTGGTTTCGTAATCTCTACACGTGTTTGTTAAAGGGTTTTTGGGGTAATTAGTGTTTGAAAAATGTTTTTGCACACATTGAACATAAAAAATATGTATGTCTTATTCTTTATAGAATCCACATTCGAAAAACATTTATTAGTGTTGCTTCTTCTTTGATTTGTTATGTGTTGGATGGATGATTTATAGTGATAGTACCTGTTTGTTCAATGGCCAATGTTTCATATGATTGCAATGGTTCAATACGAATATGATTACCTTCAGCACGCAAGTTTTGAAAATGAAACCAGATTTGATTAAACATGTTTTGACGGATAATTTTTGCTCTTCTAAGAGAATTTATCTATTGCTTATTCTTTGATCTGCAATGTGTTTCATTAATGGCCAATGTTAGATTTGATTGCAACGGTTCAATATGAACATGATTACATTCTGGATGAAAGTTTTGAAATGTACAAATATATTTGCTTGAACATGTTTCGATGGATAATTTTTGCTCCCCAGATTTATGTTTTATTGTCGTTTATTCTTGTATGATGATAATTGTTGTTTGGTCACGAGTTTATTCAATGTATCAAGAATCGCCGGTTAATGTGTGGGTGGTATCCCACCAACAGTCTGTTACGCACACTATTGAGCTGCATTGCACGTCGTTGGTGGGTTACCACCAACACGTTGGTGGGATAGGTTATATGCATCAGTTAGAATCCATATTATCTATGTAATGTGGTCACGATTTTATTTAATGCATGACAACATATTCTAAAGATACCAACTACAATACAATTTACATAAATTATGTGTTTGAAAATATATAATAATAATTACATCTTTATATGTATAAACACTTTTAATCAGAATCCATATTTACATACCTTGTATGATTGACTATTTATTTGGATAATATTGTGTGATTGACTATTTTATTGGATAATCATTCAGTAAACAGTATAAGTGTAAACAGTAATTATAGGCTTTGGGTCTTGGGGTTCTTGGGCTTGTCTCCTGACCAGCTAGAGCCCTTTGAGGCTTGGGCTAGTCATTAGAATACAATTTAAATATATTCTGTGTTTGAATATATAAATTTACAATTACCATGAATAAAATATAATTGCAATAAAAAAGTCGATATAAACAGTTTCAATCAGAATCCATATTACATATGTTATGTGATTGACTATGTATATATATAATCACTTTAGTAGACAATATAATCGTAGATTGTTATTATGTGCTTTGGGTCTTGGGGTTCTTGGGCAAAATACCGACTAGAATACAATTTACATATATTATGTGTTTGAACATATATAATAATAATTACATTTTTAGATGTATACAAACTTTCAATCAGAATCCATATTACATAACTTACGTGATTGACTATTTATTTTGATAATCATTAATTAAACAGTGTAATCGTAAACAGTAATGGTGGGCTTTGGGTCTTGGGGTTCTTGGGCTTGTCTCTTGACCAGCTAGAGCCCTTTGAGGCTTTGGCTAGTCATTATAACACAATTTACATATATTCTGTGTTTGAATATATTTATATACAATTATCATTTCCAAAATATAATTTCATTAAACAAGTCGATATAAACAGTTTCAATCAGAATCCATATTACATATGTTTTGTGTTTGACAATTTATATATATAATCACTTAGTAAACAGTATAATCATAAAATGCAACGATGTGCTTTGGGTCTTGGGGTTCTTGGGCTTTTCTGGACGAGCTAGAGCCCTTTGATACTTGGGCTAGTCATTAGAATTCATTTTATAGATTCCGTGTTTGTAAATATATTATTACATTTACAATTTAAATGTTATAATGACATTAAAAAAAAGTCGATATAAACAGTTTCAATAGAATCCATATTACATATGCTATGTGATTGACAATTTAATTATATAATCACTTAGAAAACAGTATAATCGTAAATAGTAATGACGGGATTTGGGTCTTTGGGTTCTTGGGCTTGTCTCTTGACGAGCTAGAGCCCTTTGATGCTTGGGCTAGTCATTACAATACATTTTATATATATTATGTGTTTGAAAATATATAATTATAATTACAATATATGAAGTATAATTATATGTAAAATCATCGATAACAATTATTTCAATCGAATACATGTTCCAAATATTTTGTGATTGACTGTATATTAATATAATCACTAAATACACAATATAATCGTAAGAAGGAACCATGGGCTTTGGGTCTTAGGTTTCTTGGCCTTGTCTCTTAACAAGCTACAGCCCTTTGAGGCTTGAGCTAATATGACTTTAATAAGGTTTTTTTAACTTAAAACGGTATTGGTGATCGTAATTATTTTAATACAATCACAACATTATTATGTAAATATCACTTGTTGCAGAGGGTGGAACTGTTTTATTGAAACACTGTGTAATGCGAATACCACATCGAAAAATAAAAAGGGATTAAAATGGTTTATAAGTAGTAAAGTAATGCCTAGACATTGAACAATAGGCCTCCCAACTGGGCCTAGCATATAAACCTATTGAAGTAACGATGGGCTTGGGTCTTGGGGTTCTTGGGCTTGGGTCTTGACGAGCTAGAGCCCTTTGAGTCCTGGGCTAGTATAACTTTAATAAGGTTTTTTTTAACTTAAAACGGTATTTGTGATCTTAAGTATTTTGATACAATCACAACATTATTATGTAAATATCACTCGTTGCAGAGGGTGGAACCGTTTTATTGAAACACTGTGTAATGCAAATACCACATCGAAAAATAAAAAGGGATTAAAATGGTTTATAAGTAGTAAAGTAATGCCTAGACATTGAACAATAGGCCTCCCAACTGGGCCTAGCATATAAACCTATTGAAGTAACGATGGGCTTGGGTCTTGGGGGTCTTGGGCTTGCCTTTTGACGAGCTAGAGCTCTTTGAGGCCTGGGCTAGTCTAACTTTAATAAGGTTTTTTTAACTTAAAATGGTATTTGTGATCGTAAATATTTTGATACAATCACAATATTATTATGTAAATATCACTCCTTGCAGAGGGTGGAACCGTTTTGTTGAAACACTGTGTAATGTGAATCCCACATCAAAAAATAAAAAGGGATTAAAATGGTTTATAAGTAGTAAAGTAATGCCTAGACATTGAACAATAGGCCTCCCAACTGGGCCTAGCATATAAACCTATTGAAGTAACGATGGGCTTGGGTCTTGGGGTTCTTGGACTTGTCTATTGACGAGTTAGAGCCCTTTGAGACCTGGGCTTGTCTGACTTTAATAAGGTTTTTTAATTCTTTTTTTTTTTTAAGAGAGATGTTGTGGAATCTATAAAAAAAAGCACAACAAGAAATGAAGTTTCTGGATTATACTACTGTTGTTGTTGTTATGAATGATGTAAGTACAATGGGCATGTATGCCTGGTGTGGGACTATTGTCAATTATTTCATTGCAAAAAATAAAACTTCTCTTACTAAACAAAAAAATTAAATATATCAAACTCGAACACTCGGACAAGGGGGTTGTAAACCTGTACCCAAAGCTCTATCCATCCTCTTACTTTGTTGGACATTAGATTCACCAGCCCCATTATATTTTTAACTATTCACCTATATCGACTGTTATCACACATTTTTAATGATGATTACCTTTATCTAATGTAATCACATTTTAAATGCTGTTTACTCATATCGAGTGTTATCACACAGTCCAAATGCCAAACGAATGACGGGAACAGATTTAATTTTATAAATAAATGATTGTTGTTTAAATTTGAAACGCATTTATTGTTATTTGTCAGCTGCATTGATTGTTTTTTAAATTTGAAAAGAAATGATTGTTTTACCTAAGGAACAGTTAATAAAGCAAAAATTTAAATTGTCTTGGATTAAATAGTAACCTGCTCAACAAGTTTATAGGTAAACAACAGGTAGCGGTGTTTAGTACACCGTTGTTCTATAGACAACCCCTTTTATGAATGTCTTAGAATTACCCAAATTTTATAAATAAGTTATGTAATATTTTAAGTAGTTTTATGAATGTTTTTTTGGACAGAATCACATTCTTATATGAAATATGTGTAAAGTTTTACCCAAATTTCCCTTACTAACCCCTTTTAAAAGTATATATTTTGCAAATGTTTTAGAATGACTCTAAATTTTATAAATAGGTAGTGTAGAAGTAATTCAATAAAAAAAATTAAATTAAATATATTCACATTTTACAATGAAATATGCGACTCGTAATTGTTTGACCAAATATTTCCTGATTAACCCCTTTTAAAAGTTTGAGGCCATTCTTTATTTTAATTTTACATAAATTTATATTTTTCGAATGTCTTAGAATTATCCAATTTTTTGATAGAATCACATTCTTTTATGAAACATGAGTCTCGTAAGTTTTTGTTCAAATTTATCTTACTAACCCATTTTAAAAGTTTATATTTTACGAATGTCTTACCCAAATTTTATAATAGGTAGTGTAGAGTGTTTAAGTAGTACCATGAAAAAAAAAAAAATTAGATAGAATGGCATTCTTCAATTAAATATGTGTCTCGTAAATTTTTTCCTATATTTCCCTTTCTAACCCATTTAAAAAGTTTATATTTTGTGAATGTTTTAGAATTACCCCAAATTTTATAAACAGATAGTGTATAGTATTTTATGTAGTTTTATGAAAAAAAAAATTTGATAGAATCGCATTCTTATATGAAATATGTGTATGTAAATTTTTGCCCAAATTTTCCTTACTTACCTCTTTTTAAAGTTTATATTTTACAAATATCTTAGAATTACTAAAAATCTAATAGATCGATACTGTAGAATATTTTAAGTAGTTCCATGAAAACGAATTTGGATAAAATCACATTCTTCTTTTAAATATGGGTATCATAAGTTTTTGCCTAAATTTTCTTTGCTAACCGCTTTTAAAAGTTTATATTTTACGAATGTCTTAGAATTACCTAAAATGTAATAAATAGGTTGTGTAGAGTATTTTAAGTAATTCTATGAAATTTGTTTTGGATAGTGTTCTTCTATGAAATATGCGTCTCGTAAATGTTTGCCCAAATTTCCTTTATTAATCCCTTTTAAAAGTTTATATTTTGCAAATGTTTTAGAATTATCCCAAATTTTATAAATAGGTAGTGTAGAGTATTTTAAAAAGTTCCATGAAAAATAATTTGTATATAATCACATTCTTCTATTAAATATAAGTCTTGTAGATTTTTGCCAAAATTTCCTTACTCCCTTTTAAAAGTTTTTATTTTACGAATGTCTTAGAATTACCACAAATTTTATAAATAGGTAGTTTAAAGTATTTTAAGTAGTAACACGAAAAAAAAAAAAAAAAAAAATTCAGGATTGAATCACATTCTTATATGAAATATAAGTGTAGTAAGTTTTTACCCAAATTTCCCCAAATAACCCTTTTAAAAGTTTATATTTTACGAATGTCTTAGTATTTACCACAAATTTTATAAATAGGTAGTGTAGATTATTTTAAGTAGTTTCATGATTTTTTTTGGATAGAATTGCATTCTTCTATGAAATACGCCTCTCATAAATTTTTATTGATATTTCCCTTAGTATCTCCCTTTTAAACGTTTATATTTTGTGAATGTCTTAGAATTACCTCAAATTTTATAAATTGGTAGTGTAGAGTATTATAAGAAGTTCCATGAAAAATAATTTGATATAATCACATTCTTCTTTGAAATATAAATCTCATAGGTTATTGTCCAAATTTCCTTTACTAACTCCTTTTAAAGGTTTATATTTTGTGAATGTCTTGGAATTACCACAAATTTTGTAAATAGACAGTGTAAAGTATTTTACATAGTTCTATGGAAAAAAAAATGGATAGAATCACGTTCTTTTATAAAATATTAAATATAGTAAGTTTTTGCCCAAATTTCACTTACTATCCCTTTTTAAAAGTTTATATTTTGCGAATGTCTTATAATTACCTAAAATCCTATAAATAGGTAGTGTAGAGTATTTGAAGTAGTTTCATAAAAAAAATATTTTTGGATAGAATCAAATTCTTGTATGAAATATGCATCTCGTATGTTTTTGCCCAATTTTCCCTTACTACCCCTTTTAAAAAGTTTATATTCTTTGAATGTCTTAGACTTATCCCAAATTTTATAAATAGGTAGTCTACAGTATTTTAAGTAGTTCCATGAAAAATAATTGGATAGAATTGCGTTTTTCTATGAACTATGCGTCTCTTAATTTTATTTCCCAAATTTTCCTAACCAACCCCTTTTAAAAGTTTATATTTTGTGAATGTCTTATAATTACGCCAAATTTTATAAATAGATAGTGTATTTAGTATGTTAATTAGTTTTATGAAATAAAATTTTGATAGAATCACATTCTTCTATGAAATATGTGTCTCGTAAATTTTTTGCCAAATTTCTCTTATACCAAGAAAGTGTTTTAAGTATTTTTATGAAAAAGAAATTAAATATAATTGCATTTTGCAATGAAATATGCAACTCGTAATATTTTACCCAAATTTCCCTTGCTAACCCTTATAAAAGTTTGTATTTTATGAATATTTTAGTATCACGTCAAATTTTATAAATAGACAGTGTAGAGTATTTTAAATAGATGATTTTTTTTTTTTTTTTTTTAAATTTTGTTGATAAAATGGCATTAACCTATGAAATATGCGTACCGGTTCGTATAGTAGGTAAGTTGATTCTTGATGGAGAATGGATTATCCTTCTCTTATCTAGTAGTAGTGGCTAACCATAATCTTCCTTCCTCCTTGACTTAAATTTTTTTCAATATTTTAACATGTTGGGTTGCAACGATAATGGCTGCAATTCTTGTTTTTTGTTTCTTTCTTTCATGTATTTATCTGAAAGCAATCAAGAGACAACCATTTAATTAATTAAGAGAAAAGTAATTAATTAAATAAAGTAAATGGAGAAGTGGTGGAGTGTCCATGTAAGTCGGGAGGAGACATTTCATATTAGTTGGCAAATGCCATATCCAATCTCACCTTCACCACCAAAATCAATACAATCCCAAATTTATCTCTAACGCCACCGATTCTTTTGCAAAAATTCTTCATCTTTTCTATCTCACCACCCAATACTTATACTAATATTATTTTTTTCTCATTTCTTTTCTTCTTCTTCTTCTTCAATCTTTAGAGCATGGAAATGTTTTCCCTTAGAAACAAAAGATTGGAATAGAAACCAAAAAAAAAACAATGAATATCAAGTAAAATTTGAACAAATTAAATAGATAGAGAAGAAAGAAGAAAATCTTGAGAGAGTAAAGACAAAGGGGGTGTTTGGTTATGGAAGGAATTGAAGGGCTGTTAGAGAGGCTTTTGGAAGGAAGGTACAACAACAGAGGCAAAAGAATTCAGCTTAATGAATCCGAAATTCGTCAACTTTGCATCACTGCCAAGCAAATCTTCCTCAGCCAGCCTAATCTCCTTGAATTAGAAGCTCCCATCAACATTTGTGGTACCTTCTTTATCCTTGTTAATCATTCCTGTAGAGTAGAAGCTCAGGCCCACTAAGTAGATATTACTTTTGAAATATATATATATATATATATAAAGGTCCATTTGTGCAGGAGACATACACGGCCAATATCCTGACCTGCTACGACTGTTTGAATATGGTGGATTTCCTCCGGATGCCAACTATCTTTTTCTTGGAGACTATGTGGACAGAGGGAAACAGAGTATAGAGACTATATGTCTTCTCCTTGTATACAAGATTAAGTACCCGGATAACTTTTTCCTCCTTCGAGGGAACCATGAATGTGCTTCAATCAACAGAATTTACGGATTCTATGATGAATGCAAACGTCGTTTCAGTGTCCGTCTATGGAAGATATTTACAGATTGCTTCAACTGTTTGCCGGTGGCTGCAGTGGTTGATGATAAAATCCTGTGCATGCACGGTGGACTTTCACCGGATATGGAGAGCTTAGATCAGATAAGAGCTATACAAAGGCCAATAGACGTGCCGGATCAAGGGCTCTTGTGTGACCTTCTCTGGGCTGATCCTGATAGAGACATCAAAGGTTGGGGAGAGAATGATAGGGGTGTGTCCTACACCTTTGGAGCTGACAAGGTGGCTGAGTTCTTGAAGAAGCATGATCTCGATCTCGTATGCAGGGCTCACCAGGTCAAACTATATTCTCATTCTTTGTTTTTTCTTTTTCTGCAGCTGCTATGTTTTTATCAATACCTTTGATGCCATGAAAATGTATTCTTCGCAGGTAGTTGAAGATGGGTATGAATTCTTCGCAGACAGGAAGCTGGTTACCATATTCTCAGCTCCAAACTACTGTGGAGAGTTTAACAACGCAGGTGCTCTCATGTGTGTGGATTCAAGTTTGCTATGTTCATTTCAGATTCTTAAGCCTTATTGATTGTAATTTGTTGGTACCCATTGTAAAAACATATGCAGCCCTCCTGGGCATAACTTGTGTATAGTGTTGCTTGTACCATATTTTATTAGAATTATATAAATACCAGGTCAAGTACTGCTTGTAACAAAATCAAAGATAGAATATATTTGTTTCTTTTTTGTTGTAAAAGATGGGCAGGGAGATTTGCGAAAATACAAAGATATATTGCAAGGTTCTACTTAATTAACCTCAGGCAGCCTATACAATGCAGCCTATACAACGCGAAATGTTATTCTACAAACAGTTACATTCAAATTTAGGATCATCTAACAGAAAACAACACACTATCTGATCTGCAGTTGAGCTAGCTAGTATCATCAGAAATCTTCAGTTAGACCATACATGCACAAGACCATGCCTGTTTCCGGTATAAATCTCATTACGTTCTTCATCATAGAAGAGCGAAGTAATGTCTTCCAGAGCCTCTGCAACTGTGCTTCTCACCTGGCAGGATCGATTGCACTTCTTTGCAGCAATCTTCGAGCTGGAGCTGCCGCTGCCACTGCCGCTACTGCTGCTGCTGCACTCATCAACCTTAGGATTCCCATTTGTTGCATTTATTTTAGCCAAGCATTTTCCAGTCAATATGTTGCTGATATTAATTGATCCAGCTGCATCAAAAAGGAGAAATAACAAGATATTAGCTCTCATTCACCGCATCGCAAACTAAACTTCACCAGCGGGCTAATCAAAATCAACAACAGGAACAGGTCCAAATGTCTCCAAAATTTGTTCAAAATTCTTTTAGCAAATGATAATATTCCAAGTTTTATCAATCACTGTTATACTAGCGAATTAAATTGGAAATAAATTTACCATAAGCACATTTAAGTATACTGGTTTCCCAAAAGGAAGTTAAAAATATTACCACTTCCTTCCATCCATTGATCTTCAGATTCAGCCTTGCAGTAAGAGATAATAAGATCCTGATCGCTTGTAATATATATATTATTTGTGTTACAGTCAGGATGCCATAACAAGTGATCTTCAAACGAAGTTACAAGTTCTCCGCGAAAGTTCCATACAGAAACAGTTCGTTTTCTGAATGTTAGGAATAACTGGTTCTCATACAGGAAGATAAATGCTGATGGAGTCATGAACTCTGTTCGGCTAACTTCCATCAGGTCAGCATTTCGAACCTACGCCACAATATAAGTTACACTTAAGAGGCATATTAAATAATCAAGGCTGAAAGTCGGATGCCAAAACAAGACAATATAAAACTTACATCAAGAATTTGGAGATTCTCATTTTCTTGCTTGACAAGAAGCTTTTCATTGAATTGTTCAATAAAGTCCACCTTCTTATTTCGATGAAGCAGATGGTGAAATGCCTTAAGAACCGTGCCATCTTCTATTGATAGAATCTTAAGTGGCACGTGACTGCTAGATCTATTGAAAATCAATAGCATGATGCCTGGACTGTTACGAGTGAAGGAGACATATGAGAGTAAGATGAACACATAATTGAGAAACTAGAACACCAAAAACAAGGGACAAAACTGGAAAACATGAGAATCAAATAATAAGATCGACAAGAAGAACAGAAACCAGGACGGCAGGACCCTTAAAATGATAATGGTAATTCGGTGCAGCCTGACCAAATCTAAATTCCTTGGAGTTCCACATAAGACTAAAAGTTCAAAATAGAATGCAAGTAATTTCCTAGAATTACACTAGTAAAAGAATTTTGCAACGTAATATTCCCAATGACAAGCAACACGTGGGCGAGTAAAAGAATTTATCAGCGTACTATTCCCAATGACAGCAACACGTGTGTGTGAGCGCTAGTAAAAGAATTTTGCAACGTACTATTCCAAATGAAAAGCAACACATGAACGTGTGTGCTAGTAAAATATGCAACATACTTCCTAATGACAAGCAACACGTGCACATGTGCACTAGTAAAATATGCAACATACTATTCCTAATGACAAGCATCATGTGCGCGTGCGCGAATGAAAGAGAGAGAGGTTACCTTATCTTGATTTCTTGTACATTTTTATCCGATATACAATACAGCATAGTATAGTTTTTCAGGTCAAACACCTTGTATACACTGTGAACATAATCTAACATTAGAACACATATATGATGAAAACAAAACAAACTAGAGGGCATGTAGAGAGGGAAAATACCTATCTTGAGCAGAGTAAGTAAGGACCTTTCCATTAACATCATCAAACTCTACAAAGCCAGGCCACTTCAAGGATTCAGACTCAAAAAGAGCAAAGCCTGCATCAGGCTTACCGCGGCGTATGTATCTAACAATTTACACAGACAAAAATAACAAGCATGCTATCAAAGAGGCTAAGAAAGTAAAGTGATATATAAAAAAGGGAAAATCAGGACACACTCAATCCTAGTGGATCTGCATTTCAAAGAGCTGAAGTTGTCGGAGGCGTAAACGGAAACAGTGATAAGGGAATCGTTGTTCTTGTTATAGAAAAGGCTTCGAATGACTTCATCAGGACAAACATTCAAGAAACAAATCCTCTTGTTGGTCTCTGCAGTTAGTAAATACAATTTGGTGAATTAAAAATGAAAACTAAAAAATTAAAAAAAATTAAAAATTTGAAAAGAAAGATGAGAGAAAAGGGAATCACAAGAAGCACCTCTATTAAAAGCAGCACAGACACCGGAATGAGCAAGAGCAAAGATTATGTCACGAGCAGCCACAATCTCAATAACTTTAGTTCTCTTCATCAAAAAGGGCAAAACTAAGGGACAATGGCCTTTGGGATCATGGGTGTCATATTCCTCCTAAAATGAAAGAAAACCAACATGATCTTTATTGATTTGAAAGAAAACCCTCGAATAATTTGACAAGTAAAATGTAAAAAGAAACAGTACCACCAAATGCATATTGCGAAATTTGTGGTGGGAATTGCTGATAGAGAAAGCAGCATCTTTTTTGGAAGAAATTTCACGCCTTTGAAGCTTCTTGACGCTGTTGATGTAAGCATCAGCACGAACCCTCTTCTTGGCTAATACTCTCCTTCCACTACACGGCCTTGGGCTGGCCGATATCCTCCTTCCTTCCATCGCACTTCAAAACCCTAATAACACCACCCACCAAATTTACAATTACAATTCTTTTGGTATGAATTATGATAGAGAATTGTGATAAATGAGTAGATGTGTTGTCTGGTGATCTTCTCTTAATTTTCAGATTACAAGTAAATCCACCTTTTCAAAGGGTGAATATACATGTAAAAGATGGTAAGTTCAAATTTTGAGTCTATCTGTCTCTCACGACTTAAATGCCTTTCCCCTCACCTGTTCTTCACTCTACAACACATCTAGATACTATATATATATATATATACCTATCAATTTAAATTAAAAATATCAAACCCAAATAAATTTAATGATTTATTGCGTTTTATGTTCATGTAGTATTTGGTAAATCATCAGGAATGTATAATGTTTAAGAATCATAAGTTTTGTCAAATCCGAATAAATCATACAAAAATTTCTTTAAATTGATCCAGATGTCCCGTTTTTCACCCTCCAACATTTGTATTTCACTATTTTGTAGTAAGAAGCATAGTTTAAAATATCACGATATTCGTGATATATTTGTCGGTATTTCCATAATTTAAAAGTACCGATATAAATATAGGGTGTGAATGTGTGATATCATTTTCGTAAAATATCCGTAATATTCGTGATATATCTGTAAAATATCAATGTCGGTGAACTTGTAGAGTATTTTTACATAATATCGTGGATATATCCATAAAATAACCACGATATTTCTATCAACATAAAATGAAAAATTGTTATTATTCTATAATGTTTTTATTTACTTTTTTATTTTATTGATGTAAATTGATGGGGGATTGGAAGATTTTCAATTTTATCCTGCTTGTGGATTATATTTATATTTATATTTATATAATATAGCTATTAGATATTATGTCTTTGTTTGTAATTTTTTTTTATTACATTATTGATTATTTTAATATCTTCTTAAAGTTTAATAAAAAAATTAATATAATTAACCAAATTTTCGTACTTCCTTTAAATTTTACATTAATATCCATTGATATCGATTTTGTAGTACTATCGATATATCCATCGATATGGATAATTTAAAACCAACCATACATTATACATGGGGATGGGTGCAGATAATTAAAGAAAAAAAGGAAATGAAAACAAATAATTATAGCTATAATGTAATTAATAATAGCATTTCCTTAGTGCAAAACTCAGTTGATTACATTTAGCAATTCTACTACAGATGCTATGGATGCAATCCCACCTCTTTCAAGGAGGGAGAGAGCAAGCTCACATTCGTGCCATCCTCTCAATCCATTAGCTAATTTCCTCAATGTCTCCGGCTTCACTTCCTTGATCCACGCCGGAGCACAACTTACTATAAGACCTACCAAACAAGACACATAAGCTTTCCAAGTTGCAGGATCACATCCAAGTGATATATTCCCCTCCAATACCCTACCCAGAAACTCCAAGTGGTTCCCGACTATGCGCCCTCTTCTAGTCGCCCATGATGGTGGTTCGCTCCCTACACCCCATACCAACGAACCAGAAAAAACTAACATATATGCCATTGCATACCCTTCCATTATACATGCCGCACCACTCACCTCCCCAACTTTCCCTTCCCTTGACCTCAGCAACCAGGTTGGTACTGTTTCACGGTACATTTTTTGTACCTGCTGCAATCCACCAGTGACACACAAAAGGCTTGCACCCAGTGCAGCCACCTCTCTTGCCTTGCAAGCCGCAAGAGATAGAGATGCTTGATTTGACTTCAAGCGTGGTGATTCTGAACTTGACCATCTTCCAGCTGACTCCCGAGCATACTCTGCCAGTAGCCCTACAATCACATCCCTCACGTATTGCACATTATGTATTGTCCTGCAAGAGCGAAGGTAAAGAATTCCTGGCGCTATGGGACGAGCTGCAATAACACTGCCCAGTAGACTATTTACGCTGCTTCGATTGGTTAACAAAGAGGTTGAAACATGAGATCCTAGAAATGAAGTGAAGCAACTTCTTAAGAGCTGGGCAACAGCTTCTTTATTTTGCCTGAACACAGAGCGAGTGGACGATACAACTATGAAGTCGTGCCAGCGGCGAACCTTTTGTGCCCAGAGAGAGCCAATTATGGGAATGCTAGGCCAAGGGCAACCTGATGCACAGTTCTCCAAGGCTGGTCCAACAACAGCATGGATGTATTCCAGGCTTTTATTGAGCTTGAAAGTAATGGTTAAACTGACGAGAGCCGCGATTGGAAGTGGAAGCATTACAGTTGATGTCCCTGCAAGAAGGTAATAATAAAGGATTCATCAAAGGAAAGACAATAAATTATTCTTAGAGGTATATTATTTGTCATTTAGTGATTTATATGTGATAGTTTAATAGGAAAGAAGTCAATTGCCAATAATCACTAACATGAAGAGCCCACTAACAAGAGGAAAGGCTTCATTGCCAACCCTCCTTGAATAAGAAAACATTCACACGTTAGTTTCAGATCCATGTGTGTATGCTTGTAGCTGAGATTTTGGACACAGTGATTCGGTTTGATTTTATACTGAGAGCTTCCGTTGGCACATGGCCTTTAAAATTGGAGACTCCAAAAATCCTCAAAGCACATTTGCTAGCTAAAGAATTCCTATCTTAGAATTGAGGACATAATTCTTTCTCCACCTAATTATTAAGAGATTTTTTTTTATTGGTTATTCTTAATTGAACACATATACAATAAAGTGCAATATTTAGAGTAAATTATGTGTTCTATGATCAATAAGAAGCTTATTTTTAAGTAACTAGGAAAGAAGAAGATCTCTAATCAAATTCATTAACAAATTATATTGCTTCTGCAGCGTTTTCTTGTTAAATGTGTCAAATTTTAGTTATTAGTACCTAGCAATAGGGGTGGGCGCGGTTCGGTTCGGTTCGGTTTGGTTTTGGCCAAAACCATATTGAACCGTTATATTTTCGGTTTTTGAAAACTTGAATCGGTTTAAACCGTATTGGATCATGAAACCGAATTGAACCAAACACCTTTATCTCGGTTCGGTTCAGTTCGGTTCAATTCGGTTTTGGGCCTATTGGGCATGTTGGGCTTTGAGGTTTTTATTATATAATTTTTCATTTTTTGTAGAGTGACGATATTTGCACCCCTGAAAAACTGTATGTGCACCCCAATTTGTATGTACACCCCTTTAAAAAAATTTAAAAGATAAAATCTTGTAAATACACCCCACACATTACCAAATATGCCCTTTTAAAAAAAATTTAAAAATATTATAAAATCAACACCTTTTATTCTTTATTTTACCTAAAACAAAATAAAAAAGGAAAAATTAGTTTCAAAATAACAATAAAAAGAAATAAAATGAAAAACGTATAAACAACAATTTTTTTTTTTTTTTTTTTACATACATCTGCTTCGTCTTCATCATTCTCCTTTTTTTTTTTTTTTTTAAATTTATTTATTTTATTTTATTTTTTAAGTTTATGTTTTTTTTTTTTTTTTTTTAAATGTAAAATACAAATTTAAAATAGGCCTAATACACATATATGGGAGGAGCCGCAGTACTCTTCCCTAACTTTGGAAGAGGTTGCAATCTAATTTTTTAATCTAGGATGAAAAAGGAAGCAGCAGCCTTCATATTTTCTTAAGAGAATGATACTAAGTTTTTTCACTTTTGATATATTTGTGTTTTTTTTTTTTTTTTTTTTTTTTTTTTTTTCAGTTTGATTTAATTAGTTAAAATTTTGAAAAAGTAAATAATGATAAGAATTTATTATATTTTTTAATTAAAATATTAATAATTTAATTTAAGGGTAATGTTGGAATTCTAAAAATATATAAATTTGGGGTGTACATACGATTTTAAAGGGGTGCAAATATTTCTACTCTTTTTTGTATCCTTTAACAGCTATTTTGTATTTGGACCTTTGGACAATTGATTTTGGGCTCTTTTTTTTAACAATCCCTTCCATTCAAAACACATCTAAATAGACCCAATTAATCAAAATTTAATCCAAATCAAACACCTTCTATATATATATACCTGATGTCCTACTCAATAACTACCACCATTCTAGATAGGGTCTAATAGGAAAACTAGAAAAGTAAAATTAGGTTTTTGTTTTTATTTTTTATTTAAAGTTCGGTTCGTCGGTTCAGTTCGGTTTTGGACCTTCCAAAACCGAAACCAACCCATATTCAATATGGTTCATTTGGTTCGAACCGAATTGAACCGAATTGACCATGTGAACCGAACCGAACACCATATTTCGACTCGGTTCGGTTAAGTTCGGTTCGGTTCAATGAACCGTGCCCACCCCTACCTAGCAACATGGACAAGGTCTTGTGATTAAATATGCAAACTAGTAAATATGCAATGCAAACAAGAGTCGCTGCATAATTCCAGTAAACAAACAATAGTTGTCCAAGTAAAAAAAAATGAGTATAACTTTACAATGTTAGGGTAACATGTCTTGTAGATAAGAAAAGAAAATGGGTTGGTGAGACGTACCATAGGAAGAAAATGGAACATTAACGCCTGCACCAGCGAGTATTTCTTTCATTTCAGATTCAACTGAAGGAAGGATTGCTGAGGGACTTGGCCAATCTGTTCCATTCATAGGGACTGGTTTCCATATACCACGAGTAACTTCTGCTGCAAAATAACTGATAATTGCTGCAAGAGAAGCAGGCAAAAAGTCCACAAGGTCCCGTAGGCCTGAAAGGATTCACAACCTTGTAAACAATATGCTAACCAGTGATAAATATACATATAAAAATGCCTTTATTCTATTTCCGGTATGCTATAGTATTATCTATAATTCAACTACTAATAGGAGTAGTAGTAGTTGCACTCTTATAGTTAATATATAAGAGGTTCTGGAATCAAATCTAGCTTACACTAGGGTTGGGTTTGATCTACATTTGAGTTCTATTGGCGTAGGATTAAATAAAAAAGTGAATGAGCAGAATTCATTGGAAACCGAAAGGATGGATTGGACAAGTATTCATGTACCATAAAAAATACAAAGGGGAAAAAAAGATAAGACTCGGAAACAAGTAAAGCTAGTCTGTAATTCACCTGTTGTCAAGTCCCGTGATGAAAGCCTTCCATAGGCACAAGCAGTTAATATTGCCTCAAGAACAAAAGGGATTGCTTCCAACACCTCCCATGCAGGGAGCATTGGCCTCTGGTAAACATCTTCTCCGGTGGTTGCAGCGGACTCACATGCACTGTTGGTTGATGGTGTTGAAGAATTACCCGATGAAGCCTCGCTCTTAGTCATTTTCCAGTAAATCATAGTTAAAATTTGATTAGCAACTTGATGAACAGGATTGCCACTACAAAGGCCAGAAAGCGTTGAAGCAACACAAGATTTGTTTAGACAATACCAAGCACGTAATTTTGGAAAATAATCGATATATATAGGCCTATCTGATGAAAATTCAAGTTGGTCCGAATTGTTGTTCTTTTCATCTGGGGCAGGAGAACCATGTGATGTGATACGGCTATTACGCAGCAACAGAAGATACTCTAGAGTAAGCTCCCCTACCATTGTTTCTCCATTGATGCATTGCTCAATAGGGGGTCTATAGAATTTCCATAAACGGAGAAGAAAGAGAAACGCAGCAGAAAAAACCATGTAAACCGAAGGCTCATCAGTTGTGCTCGATTTATTGCTTGATGTAGGTATAAGCGAACCAAATGTCTCACAAAGTGGCATTAAAGCTGCTGCAACTTCAGGGACCTGCAGCAACAGAAACTTTGCATCCATCAGAATGCATATGATCCAAGCTACAGCATTGGAACTATAATGGCCATAAGGAAAAATGTAATATCGACATATCGTTCATAATTTCATTCAGGAATATTTCTATAGACATT
Organism: Acer saccharum; assembly: GCA_030490815.1. Classification (NCBI taxonomy): domain Eukaryota; kingdom Viridiplantae; phylum Streptophyta; class Magnoliopsida; order Sapindales; family Sapindaceae; genus Acer; species Acer saccharum. The sequence continues at coordinate 8,757,798 of CM059875.1, read as the reverse complement.
ATATTTACTATATAGTTAGTTTCTAACATCAAATCATAACTCCAGTTTCATGTATATATTTCATAGGTATCCATTTTTCATAATTGATCACATGAATATTATTGAACTGACTTGTTTATTAAGATCCTGTTTTAATTTTTCCACTTTTTATTTAGCATCTTTGGTCGATATTTTGGCAAATTTAGATATCTTGACAAACCAACTACTGATATACATCTCAATTAAATATTAATATACTTTGGTTGACATATCTTCAAGAATATTACCAAGATTTAGTCATGTGTTCACAAGTTATATAAATCACTTTTGGCTAACCGGAAAATATACAAGGTAATATCATTAAATTCATCAAAATGTAATAATGTGTATTATCACAACAGGATGAAATCATGTTGAAAACATCTGTATGCTTAAAATGATTAGCAAAAAATCAGGACTTAATCTTGGCAAACCCAGTATAAAATTTAAAATTAGTAGATTATCTGATATGATAACCAAATTTGGAAAACTCAGTATAAAGAAGAATAAGACTGCACATTGGATATTGCACAAAGTGTGAAGTTGAAACGACTCTATCAGCAATAATCTGAAGGCATGTTGACTTCACACAACTAATACTATAAAATAACAAGACAAAAGTACTTCACTCACCACGCCATGCAAAGAAAGCATATGCACATGATCAACAAAGGATGCTCCAAAAAGGATAGCACTTAACATGGACATATGATCAATTAAGTGACTCCTTGGTCCAGTATAACCAGGAGGGATGGGAGGAGAAAGAAGCTTGACCACAAAATGGACCACATGTTCCTGCAGAGAAACATAAAATCTTGAGAAGAAAGAAGCGCAATCTTCTTCATATTGGAAAAAAAAAGAGGGAATGTTAAATGCATCTAGCCGATCAAATATCTCAATCAAGCAGTTTTAAATCTAAACAGAGGCTCAATGGTGACTTTCCTATTTTAAATGGAAATTTGTGGTTGTGCAAAATGGCTCTGGATCTTTACAGTCATAAACCCATAAAATACCTCTTACTCTACTTTTCTGCTCCTCCAGCCAAAAAAAAAGTATAAGTCACAAATCCTAAATCATAATACTAAATCCATAAAACACCTTTGAGCAACAGATTTTTTTTTAACCAAAATCTTTAGATGATCATATATACAAGAGTGCCTTCAAAGCAGCTAAGTTGAACATATTAAATATTGCTGTCTCAGTCAATATGCTACCTGAATATTCCATCCACGGCTGAGGGATGCACCACATAAAATTTTCGCAGCCGCTGACTGCTCCTCTGCTGACCCATTCAATGCAATATGATATAACCTCTCTACCTCCGCTAAACTTGAATAGGGGAGTGATGAAGAAATTTAAATAAGAGGAAAAAAAAAAAAAAAAACTGCCATATAAGTGTTGAATTGAAAAATTATTACCATACCTCGAAGCAGGAGTACTGAAAAGTGAATTTATCAGAGAACCATCTAATGATGCTCCTTCCATAAATGCCGTCCAAGGAGATTTTTGAGATTTTTGAACTGATGATATATCAGCCAGTGCAACTACTGATGCAGACACATAACCAGGCCAAAAATATGCAGATGTGTCTATTAAATTTCTTGCAATGCAAGCTTCTACAATGAGGTGCCTCATGTTACCACCTAAAAAAGCATAAATGAAATGCAATGACATTAAATGAAGCATCAAATAGAAACAAAATAAAATAGGCTGTGGAAGAGAAAAGAAAAGACATTTGAAGTATTGATCCTACATGGATTGAGTAGAAAGAGTAGACTGAAGAAAATACACACTTCCAAATTACCTGAATTTAGAGGTGTGTCACTAGGACTGCCATTGCCTGAACAATCCTTAGCATTCTTGGAAATGGAAATGAAGCTAGATGCTTTTGCAGCTGCACTATTAGCGACACCAGCGACTGATGCTGGGGGACACAAGAGCCCAGTGAAGTTCCCGAGCACCTGGAGAGAGGAAATCAGTCCTTGTTTTCTTGGAGCAAGACTTTTCTCATCCATGCCATGTACATAGCCAGTCTCTATATACCCAGATGGCATAGCCCCCTGAACTGAAGAAACATTCATTTGGGTGTCATCTGCCAAGACATTAGCAATTGCCAAGGGGACAATACACAAAAGGACACAAAGACGGGCCTCAAGGTGTGGGATAGGGCCTTCTGGAGGATCACGTTCCTGCAATAAGCAAGAAGAAAAATATAAGGATCACGTTCCTGCAATAAGCAAGAAGAAAAATATAATTCAGGTATTTAAATATTTTCTGTCTGACAGAGAAAATGATAGCAAAGGTGTAGCCTCAACTCTTTGCACAAGCCGTAGGGCAGAAATCCAAAGCGCTAGGAAAGTTTCTTGCCAGCTTGCCTGGTTAAGTACTTGAAGAGTTGTAATAGTTTCTGCAGTTACGACATCAACAATGTGACATTATCAATTCCTGCAGCTATTGAACATACAGTTTCCGAAGATAATGTGAAAAACCAAATATGAATTTGGACAGATACGCACGAGAAAGGAAAAAGGAGCAAAGATGAAGCAGAAATTACACAAGACAAGAATTACAAACAGCTATTATGCATAAGTAACTTTAGGCTGACCACTTCAAGTCGACTTACGTGCAAGAATAACAACAGCAGATGTGACAGGAAGTTGTCTTCCATCCATTGCTTGCTCAATGTAAATATCAAATGAAACCCAACAAGCAGACCAACCAGATTCAGAATTGCAGCAAGAAACTGGCCTCAAGGATTTATTATTAATCAGCATTCCAATGAGCCTGCGGTTGTTTAACTTGTAGTCATAGCCCACAACTTTCTTCATGTTATCACGCAATCTATCCAGTAGCTTGTTTGAAGACTTGAGTTTTGAGGATGCCAACTTGTTGGATCCAAGGAAATGCAGCCTCTGCAGAAGGCCATTGAACTTGTCGGGCCTAGAACAAGAAAAAGAGGACGACAAAGATCAAATTTATGTATCCAATGCTTCTTGGATAAACCAATTTATGTATTGAGAATAAGGTACTAATGCCCAGCAACTAGCGAATAATGGTAGATATTTTGAAGTTTGCAACAACAACATCACAAGAATTAATCTTTCAACAAGCCAATTCCATGATTTTCACTATGTTAACCAAGAAACTATCATGACATTGTTTCCACAATAATTAACATAAAATATCCCCCTTAGAATAGCAGAATAAGTTTTTGGTTAAGTGTGTGCTTGATTATCATCCATAATGAAGTCATTTTCACTGGGCCCACCCATTTGAGGATTAAAAGTAGATTATGGTCTTAAATAATCAAAAGACTGATTTTACGAATTACTAGTCAAGCCAAAGGAGCTTTGCAATAGTAAAGCAAAGTTTGGACGAACTAGAAAGATCAACCTTTTCCGTAACAAACTTAGGGACATGGCATTTGGCATGTGCACCATGTACCTGGACATGAAACATAATCTTAAAATGGATTGATGCACGCAACTCTAATCAAAAGTAAAAAATACATGACATACATGTTGAAGTGAACAAGGCGAAGTAGAACCATAGCCTTTCTGTCTTGTGTGAGTTTTGCCAACACCTCAATAGCCATGAGAGAATTGTTTGTCCTAATCTGTTGATTGTTTTCGACATTAATGTTTCCAATAGAATCAATGTCCATGTGATGGTGGTCAGCAGCAGTCGGTTGCAATCCCATATCATCAAACAAGGCATCAATCAAACAATCGACAACTGTGAAGAAGAAGAGAACTAATGCATGTCCAAAGCCGACAACAGAGACCTTGTAAGTGTGAGAAAGCCGAAGAGAAACATCAACAGATTGTAATATCCTGCAAAACAAAAGTAAATCCATTAAAAAAAAAAAAAAAAAACCATGAAGGAGATATGAAAATGAGAAAGAAAAGTTGATTACTTGGTAGAGGAATCATGAAGATGACGATAAGCGAAAGAAAGAGAGTGTCTGTGGAGGAGTTGGAGATAAAGGCGAAAAGCGTGAGGCTGTGAGAGTCGAATAGGAATGAGACGTTGGGTGAGCAGAGATAGAATATGAAGCGGAGAGAGAAGGTGCGAATGAAGAGCATAGTCTAGAAACTTCCAGAGAGAAGGATGATTGTTGTTGAAGCACAGATGTGAAACCAGAACCTGTCCCAACTCTGCCGGTGAGGATGTGCATTTGCCCAATTCAAGAGCCCATTTCACAGGGCTCTCCTGTCTCTCTTGGCATCTCTTCACCGTCTCTATAACTCTTTGCTCCAATCGGCTCGCAACCCTCCACTCTTCCTCCATACACAGTTTCGAATTTCGATTGGATTGCTGATTGCATCTACCTCCAGTCAGCTACCTAACTGCCAGTCACGTGCACTCTACATGCGTCGCCACCACCACCAAATGAGATTATAATCTGCTCGGGTTCTCCCAAATTCGACACTAATTTTGGTTGAATGAGAATTGAATGCTGACTGACTTTGTTGTTTCTTGTATGTGACCGGTGTATTTATATGGTATGGCCACATTCAACGTCCACCGTACACATTTCATTATACACCGTTCACATTCTTGTTGTTGCTGGTCTCACTTTAGTCACTTCCTGTTAATGCTTCTAGAAGATGTCACACATTTTTATTTATTTGTTTTTTTTTTTTGTTTGAAAAAAATAAAAAACTTGAATAAAATAAAATAAAATAAGGGGAAATTATGATAACACCCCTGAAGTTTGGGGTTAAGACATTGAATGGAAACATGTGCTTATAGTTTTTTTTTTAGCAGTGGTGTTGTGGAGTAGATCTCCCCCATTACAAGAGGTAGATATTAAGGCCACACATATTTTGATCACTTAACAAAATTTATTGCATTACTTCAAAAAAAAAAAAAAAAAAAAAAAAAAAGAATTTGGCACTATTGGCACATCCGATATAAGCTCAAAGTAGTGTACACCTCCCCATCCACGTCAATTGTGACTTGTGAGGATCCATATCTTATTAATGTGTATTTACCAAAATGTGTAGAGAGTTTTCTTCCCATATTGTAGAGTAGATGTCTCTCAATTGTGGGAGTATATATTCAGACCATGCATATAGTGATTTTTTTCAGTAGATCCCAACAGACCCCTGACCTGTTCAATATCAAATTAAAAAAACAAAAAAGAAAAAGAAAAAAATTGGGGTCCTATTTGAATTGTATTGTCGGATTGTCCTCATTAAAAGATGGACGTGGACCCTATATCGCTATCACTAATGGGTCTAAGGATGTGAGTTAAAGAATCAAAATGGGTTATTATAAATTAAAGCAGCCCAAATACATACACTTTTTGATGTATTTTACATTTTTTAAATTGATCAACCACGAGTATTGGGCGAATCGACTAACATATTTCAAGTTCCATGACCACCACACCCTCCCAAAAAAAACCCCTTAGGGTATGTTTGGTAGGGAGGAAAGAAAATAGGAAGGATGGAAAGATTTGGAAGGATGGAAAACATGAGGGAAAGAAAGGAAAATGATTTTCCCTCGAGTTGTTTGGTAGACAGGAAGGAAATAAATGATTTTTTTTATCATTTTTACTATTTTACCCTTACATTATATTTTATATATTAAAAAAAAGGATTAAATTGTAATTTTAAGTCCCCAAAAAGTAAGTCTTTCTTTCTCTCCCTTTTCCTCCCACTTTTGGGAGGAAACAAAATGGTGGGTCCCACACACACATTTTTCCTTCCAATTTTTCTCTCCATACCAAACACACACTTCTCCATTTTCCTCTCCCTTTTCCCTCCACCCCTTTCTTTCCTCTCCCTTTTCCTCCCTACCGGAAGGAAAGAAAATAGGAAGGATGGAAAGATTTGGAAGGATAGAAAACATGAGGGAAAGAAATGAAAATGATTTTCCCTCAAGCTATTTGGTAAACAGGAAGGAAAGAAAAGATCTTTTTATCACTTTTACTATTTTAACCTTACATTATATTTTATATATTAAAAAAAAAAAAAAAAAAGAGGATAAAATTGTAATTTAAGTCCCCCAAAAAGCAACCATTTCTTTTCCTCCCTTTTCCTCCCACTTTTGGAAGGAATGGGTCTCACACACACAATTTCCCTTCCACTTTTCCCTTCCCTCCATTTTTCTCTCCATACCAAACACACACTTCTCCATTTTCTCCTCCCTTTTCCCTCCACCCATTTCTCTCCTCTCCCTTTTCCTCCCTACCAAACATAGCCTTAAGGTTTGGGTAAGATACACTCAGATGGAAATGTTTGGGTATTATGCACTAACGCCCCCAAGACTTAACAAAGCTGAAGTATTCTGTTAGTTTGAAAAGGTTTGATTTTGAATATGCCTAAAATGCCCCTAAGGCCTTAACAGTTGGAATAGTTGCTGATCAGACTTTTGCAAGTACCAAAATTCCACACTTGGAATACACAAATCGAATGAAATGTATAATGACAAACAGGATCGTTCCTCAGGGAAAGGGAGGATACTTGGCTAAAACTAAGCTATGTACACTAATCTATACTACGTGCGGAAAAGTAAAATTCATTTTTGGGTTTGGAATTTGTTTTAACAACTAAACCAAGTGAAATTAATCAATCTAAAACAAGTAATGTAAATGAAAGGTGTGATATATGATGGTGGATATTGGGGAATTGAGTTGACAACTAAAAGATTTTCTAATGTAATGAACTAATCCAATTAAACACTTTCATCCTACTCAAGGGTTGTTCTTAAATTGATTTAACTCATTAATGTGCAATTTCAAACCTTGACTCAAGTAAGCCCTACTATGAATCTTGGCAAGAGTATAAGTTCAAGCTCTTACTCAAGTGAACCCCACTATAAGTATTAGCTCAAACAATGTTCTTAAGAACAAATTAAAGGTCTTGTACCATATAACACATGCATGCACAAATATTCAATTTCATATATGCTAAAGATTGGAGAATGAGTTGAAAGCCCTTCAAACCCTAAACCACAACCTTCATATGTGAACCATTTTACAACAGGCTAAATTGAACCCCAAAATTAACAAGTAAAGTAAAATGGCAACTTCAAGGCAATGAAATTAAAATATACCAAGAGAGGATTTGATAAATATATGACTAGTTCAAATAGATGGGAGTATCACATAAGTTGTCTCATCAATTCCCCAATAAAAAGGGTTTAGTTACACATATTGGAAACAAAAATGAAAAGAGCAAAGTTGTAAAGAAAACCCATAAAAGCCTTCACAAATCTTCTTGTTCCTAGAATGTGCTTGAGATTCCCTTGACCTTGGTGAATCTTTTCTTCTCTCTTCAATAAATTTCCAAGATGAGGTGGAAGAATGTTGGTATAATGGTGGAGATGTGGAGTAATGGAAGGTTAGAGAGAGGTTAGAGAGGTTAGAGAGAGGTTAGGGTTTCATGAATGGTGGGGGATTGGATAAGAGAAGGAGAAAAAGGGGATATATATATATGTGGTCCCATGAGATAGGGTTGAAATCCCGGTGCTGCTGATGTGGCGCGTGATCAACGGTTTCAAATGGCGGCCAGACCGCCGAATGGAAGCCGCCGAATGGAAATGTGAGATACTGGAATTGATCGGCGGTTGGATCGGCAGGTGAATTCTGGCCGCTGATTTGACCTAATGCTTCTGGAGGAAAACGACGGTTTCAATCTGCGGCCAGGCCGCCGAATTGAACCGCCGATTGCTTCTTTCTTGTCCGATGACCGTTTTGCCCCCGAAAGCTCTCCTTTCGCCGCTTTCAGTCCAAAATCACCTAGTTCCTTCATTCTTCAACCCAGAATCCAAAAAGTACCTATACAATCAACATCGAGCTATAAATTTCATAAATTTACTCGAAAGTCAATCATAAGTATCGGAAATAAGGGGTGTATTTCTATATATGTAATGACTCGATCAGTTGCAATGACAACATGATCGAAAATTAAACATTAAAATATTAAAAAATAAAGTGACAAAATTATTGTGTTGGATATATAAATTTAATTAGACATTTTTATCTATTAATTTCTATGAAAATAATAAAAAACAGGAATTTTTGGTATTACATTGTAATCGCCTAATCGGTGGTCAATACAAGCATTTTGGCCTAAAAAAGGCTTGTACCCAATAACCACAACCGATTAAATATCCATTCATAAGCTTCAAATAAATAAATAAAAACTAGATATATATCCATTTAACTTTTTTTTATAAAAAAATATATATATGATATCGTCAGGCTTTATACTGCTGCTTTTTTATCCATCAATCAAACTCACAAAAAACAAGCGGGAATGAACATGGAATGAACAGGGAATGAACAGAGTATGGCAGGAAGCTTCCTAGTTCTCATGTAACCATAAAATTAACCGGTGACCAACCAAGGACGGAGCCAAAAATTGTTTCTAGCGAGGGCACCTTAAAATAATGAGTTATATTAATATGCATTTTAGAAGATTTGTTAAAAAAAATAATACAAAAAATAATGATGTTAACCGCCAAAAATGGCAGGGGTTCATAGAAGAATTTTCTATCCAGACCAAGACTGTTTGAAGTAGGAAGACACTACAGGAAGTATCCCGCTACCCCGAGAAGGGGATATGTCCAAACAAACTTTCTACAAATCCAGGTCAAGATCAGGGGTGTCTAGATCCCCAAGTACTAGAAAACAAAGAAGTCAAGGTCCTAGGAACTCCCCTACTACATTATCTTGGTAGCTAGCTACTGCATCAACCCGGTATCCCGGTACCTTTTACCCCGATATTTGAAGAGTACTATTACCACGGTCTAGTAAAATATGGGGTACCAGGATATCCCGATCCCTCCTAAAACCAGCCTATCAGACAATGGAAGACCGAGATGAAAAGAAGACTATCAAGTTAGAAATGGACCGGTACGCAAAGAAACCATAATCAAGCTCCAAGTAAGATGGTATATGCCAACATTTAAATACAAGGAAAGTTGACTCCTCTCACCACCTTTAAAGCTCAACTTTGAATGAGATTAGTCAACTCTGTCAAGATCGCTAAGGAAGGAAACAAAATCACTTGATTACGAGAATCATTTCTGTGCCTGAAACAAGGCCACCATTAACGTCCCATTGATTGCCTAATTGATTGATTGATTGATTATTAGAGTAACGGGGCAAGAAAAAGGGACCTATAAATAATTCAAGACTCTCGAAAGAGAGGGGATCAAAAATCAGACTTTCGACCTACAACTTACAGCTTTTTCCACTTATCGACTAGTACAAGATCGTCATTGCCAACCGTGTCTGAAAGCTCCATACCTAAACCTCCCAGAAACCTCCATTTTTGTACTGTACCATTGTGTCGTTTAAATTGCATATCTTTATCAATAAAATAGTGTTATTTCTCCATTTCAATAGATACTCTGTGTTAATAGGAATTTGACCCCATTAACATTTTCTTATTAACAAATGTTAATGAGTATCAATTGATGCATTAGCAGTTGGAATACAAGTTGAGTTATAAAGTTGAAATGTCTAAAATTACTCTAAAAATAATATAGAAAAACCTTATGGCTTTTTATTCATGATACAATAATAGTGTTTAAGAGTTAGAAATTAAACTAATTAAAATTTAAATTGTATTACTAGTATTTTTATAACATTCAAAAACTAGTTTAATTTTAAGAAATGATAAAAGTTTGTTTGATAAAATATGTTAATAGTTAAATATAAATTATATATGTTTGGTTGACATGTTTTAATCGTATAAATTAACACATATTGATTACATTAAAATAAATATCATATCAGAAGTATAACATGGTATTAGGGTTAGATAAGTAAGATTGGAAGAGAGAACAAAATTATATGAATGAGAAAATAATATTAATTAAGATAGAACATATATGTTATAAATAAATTTTTATTTATATTTAAGATACATAGAAAGAAATACCATGTATAGAATCAAATATAATTTTTATGTGATTTGAGTGAAAAATATTATGATTTCAAACATTAAGAATTTTACAAAAACTGACTAAAGCCAAATTTGTAAATTTTGAAAACTTCCGGGGGGGGTGGGGAGGTGCCAGTGGCCCCCTTTGGCTCTATATTGCCTCCGTCCCTGTGACCATCTTTAGATCCAAGTATCCATGATTTCAACTATAAAACTCAAATGACCTGATACAAGGAAACCAAGTATCCATAATTAACACTAAAGAAAGTAATCAATGACCCGATTACCCAACTATATATCCAAATATCCATGATTTCAACTATAAAACTCAAATGACCTGATACAAGGAAACTAAACCGCACTATTAGAAAACTCAATCTTCTCTTCCAGATTCTACAAATGAAAAATACAGCAAACCCATTTCTTATACCATTCCAACTTCCATATTCATTGAAAGGTAATTTAAATTTGAGTTTTTTACTTTGAAAATGCTAAGACTTTGATGTATTTCAACTTAGTTTAACAATTTATTTCTATATGCATATTACAAATTTGAAAGTTTAATTATTTGTTAAGCATTCAAATTTTGATTTTTATATTTTAGCTTTTGCTGGTGTGCTCATTTGTTCTGCTCTGGTGTTGGTTGGTGTGGCTGCTTTTCTGGTCCTCTATTTTTTTCTTCTTTTTTCTTCTTGTCTTGTGCTATTTGTTATGTGTGGTCTAGTGTAGGCAGGTTGTGTGGTGTGGTGGGGTGGGGTTTTAGGTGTGCTGTATTGTGTGGTGGCTTGCTCTATTTTTTGTCTCTGATCTTGGATCCCCTATTGTTCCGGTGGCTTGTGTTGTGGTGCTTATGGTTTTTGCTATGATGGTTTGCTCTACTGGGGTCTTTTGTTTTTCTTTCTGTTATGGTTGCTGGTGTGCTTTTTCGGCCTTGCTTAGCATGCTAGAATAAAATTTTACTATTCAAAAAAAAAGTTTTGATTTTTATATTCATTATTATATATATTAATTAGGATTCCGTTATAGGATATGGTTTATGTACAAATCGAAACTGTGTTATGATGAAATATGCATTTCAGTTCATATTTACTATTTTTTGTTTTTTTGTTTTTTTGTTTTTTTTTAATTTGGGTTATGTTATATTTTATTTTGTTACTTAGTTATGGATTATTATTTTTTTTACACAATTTAAGTTTTATATATATATATATATATATTATTATTATTTTTATTATTTTTTTTATGTGTAGGATGTTACCTTTTATAGTGTTTGCTAAGTGGAATTATAAGGATTTAGACTTAGGAATGGTGGAACCTAATGAATTTAGCCTTAAAAATTTATGGAACCTTGCTTTCAATGTTACATTTGGATTTGATATTCACAGTAATGAAACACTACGAGTAGAATGCCCATTGTCATGGTTAAATGATAAAAGAGCAATTGCTACAAATGCTGATTTAATGGAAACTTTCTTACTTTTCGAGCCAATTGGCATAGAACCACCCCCTCAGGCTGTAATGCATCTTTGTGATTTAATTTTTGCAGATGGTGATGCAAATGCAGATGGCCTTAACTTGGATGAAAATGATAATGATGGAGATGTCAACTCAGATAGGGATATATGTAATTCTAATGACAATGAAAATCATGAACCACAAAATGAAACTGTTGATGTTAATATTTCAAAAGATGATCTATAATGTTGTTTCTAAAGATGGCGAGTTTGGTGATGATGAACATTCTGAAATTGATTCTAACAACCAAGAAAGGAGACCTAGTGTCTATATAAGAGGTAGGCCATTTGCAGTATGTCCTAGTGGGATTATTGACTTACAACAGGGGTAACTTTTCAATTATGTCCACCATTTCAAAGAAGTGTTATGAGACTTCACCATTCAAAAGGGTTTTGCATTAACGAGGGTTAAAAATGATAAGAAGAGGGTCATTGTTAAGTGCAAAGATGAAGGATGCAATTGGAGAGTTTATGCTAGCCCCACTATAGATAAAATTACCTATAAAATTAAAATTTACAACGGAGAACATTCTTGTCAAAAAATAAACAAGAATGTGGAAGCCAATTCAAGTTGGATTGTGAAGAGATATGGCCCTTTGATTAGGTCCAATCCTAATATAAAAATTTCTATTTTGGCAACAGATTTAAGGGAGAAATTTGGGTTGGCTATCCAAACATGGACACTATATAGAGCAAAACGAAAAGCTTTAGAAAGTTATGGTGAAGACCATAAGCCAGCCTACAAAAGGATTTACAAGTACGGTAATATTGTGAGAATAAGAAACGTAGGATCCACTGCTTTGCTTAAAGTTCATAGGCCAGCCTTAGGTGCTCTTACACAATTCCAAAGATTTTTCTTAAGCTTTTATGGTCAGAAGGCTGGTTTTCTTGCTGGTTGCAGGCCTTTCATTGGGCTTGATGGTTGTCATTTAAAAGGCCTTTAGGGTGGAGTTTTATTGACAGCAGTTGCAATTGATGCTAATTGTGGTGTTTTTCCTATTACGATGTGTGTTGTTGAAATTGAGAACAATGACAGTTGGGAGTGGTTTCTTATGCATTTGTTTGAGCATATTGGAATGGAAGAAAGAAGAAAAGTTTGTTTTATGAGCGATAGGCAAAAAGTTGTGCTTATAGGCCTAGAGAAGTTTTGGCCAAACTCATGGACAAGGTATTGTTGTAGGCATATTTATGCCAATTTCAAGACAAGGTATCTAGAACTGCAATTGAGAAATTTATTTTGGGCCGCTGCAAAGTGCAGCAATCTGATTGACTTTAATGTTGTTATGAATGAACTCAAGACTGTTGATTTGGAAGCATATGCCTGGTTAATGGAGATCTCCTCCAACACATTGGTCTAGGCATGGTTTTAATGAATCCATCAAATTTGATCATGTTACCAATAACATAACTGAATCCTTTAATGGCTGGTTGAACCAATTTAGGACCTTGCCAATCTTGACTTTCATGGAGGAATATAGAAGGAAGATAATGAGAAGAATCTAAGAGAGACATGATCAATGCATCAAGTGGGAAACTATTTTGCCTCCTATTATTCACAAAAGGCTCGAGGTCATCAAAAAGGAAGCTAGACATATAATTCCCATTTGGGTTGGTGAAGATGAATATGAAGTGAATGACATATCAAGACATTATATTGTGAAGTTGAATAGCCGGCAATGTAAGTGTGGATTATGGCAAGTAAGTGGTTTACCTTGTAAGCATGTTGTAGCTTGCATAAATGCATATAGAAGGGACTTGAATGATTGTGTGAACAATTACTTAAACGAGGAGGCATATTTGAAAACATACTCATTCATGATTAATCCTATACCAGTTGAATCAAGTTGGCTTGATGTTGAAACTGATGATAATGTACCACCACCAGTGATAAAGAGACTTCCTGGTAGGCCAAAACTTGCAAGAAGAAGGGATCGAAAGAGTGATGGGCTGAAGTGTGGACTGTGTAGGGAATTTGGCTATAGTAGAAGTGTAGGGAAAAAACATGTGCACGCAGAGGAAGCGAGACTAAAATCGATTTAGTTTATTTCAAAAAATTTTCCTTTTTAAAGAGAACCTTAACCCTCTAATTAATTAACATATAATACCAAAGATATAATTAACATATAATACTAAAGATATCATATCTTTGTCGCGTGATCCGATTGACATTGCGTCGATGGTAATCCGTAAGATCTTCCAATCCAATCACGAACGTGAATCACCTAGGAGCGTGGTCTCCCTTCTCTTTGAATTGTGTACCTGAGGATGGATTAACAAAACTTTTTCTTTTTCGTTAGTCACAACATGTTCCAAGAGACAACAAAGAATGTTCCAGTCACTTTTGAATTCACAATCTTTAAATCGAAATTCGTGTGAACCTTATTCGAAATTGTGCACAAAACCGTTTGATGTAAAAGTAACTAGTGCACTATTGAAATAAGAACAAAGTTTTCTCTCTATTCCTCTTAGCCGAAAATCACACTTGTCTAAGAATTGGATTTTATTTTTCTCTAGCAAAAGAACTCTCAAGTCCAAGACATTAGGGTTTTTGAAAATATACAAAGAATATATATATATATGCTTGAATCCTACTTTATTTATATCTCTGCATGCATTCATGCATATTTATATTTCCATTCCGCATGCATATATGTATATCTATTCTATATATTTCGCATGCATATATGTATATATATTTCCGCATGCATTCATGCATATATTATCTATATATTCCGCATGCATATATATTATATACAAACCCTAATCCAACTCTTTAGTGTATTTGTGACTATATAAAAGACTTCCTAATTTGACTAGATAAATAAATCCCTCATTTATCTACTTACCAAATAAAGTCTTTTATATTTAATATACTACTACCAATAATATAACACTAAGAAACATATTTTCTAGTCTGAAAAAGATTTTGATTCCTAATTAAATAATTAATCAATCAATTAATTAATTCTCATTTAATTAAATAATAAAAATAAAACAATATAATATCATATATATATATCTCGGCCATGTGCCATATATAATACATATATATCTCGGCCATGTGCCATATATAATAATTATATATCTCTATATTGTTTTTCTATTTTATTAAATCCATTAGACCTTAATAAAAAGCCCACATGTGAACTAGACTCATTCTTACTAAAAGAAACAAGTCAACATGCCTTAATACAATTCTAGATGGACCCATAATTAGTTCGGTAGAATATATCAAGTTATTCATGCAAATCCATGTGGATTGAGGATCTTGGCGGGCCTATCTAAATTTAAGCTCCAATAGACATAACCCAATCATAATTAACAAACGATTCACTTAGGTTCATTCTATTAATTTTAGTTCATTACACTAAAGAACTAAAATTGCACTCTTAAATAAAGATAGAATAAGTAAATGATTCTCATTCATACCCTAGACAATCTTATAGGAGATAGTGAATCCTCGTGAAGAATATCAGTAATCGTCAAGAGCTCATAGACCGCCTATAGCTTTCCAAGTTACCATATTTACTCATATGACCACACTTTGAACTTGGATATATATTATGACTTGTCCAGAAGTCATCTTTCAATAGTCACTATTGAAAACTCAACGTTAAGATTTAATATCCAAAACCTCAAAACATCCATACGATGATATTCTACTCACATTTAATAAATGAAGCCACGATGTCCATATCTATAAATGAAGTCCTCTATCGATTAGCAAATGAATACCACCAAACTATCGAGGATAGACTATGTTATATAATCGTACTCATTGATAGCTCAAATGATAACACTTATAACCATAAGTCCATCATTTATCTCAGGATTAAGATAAACTCTCCGATTGTCTTGATAATGAAAAGACTTTTATCTACTGACGGTTCTAGATAAAGTATTTCATTATGATCTAGTTCAATACACCTAATGCATTAGATTCTTTTACTCAAAGCCACTTTGATGATTTAGACCCATCATAACACATTTGATTCCACTCAAATGCTAGCAAAAGAATCTACAACTTTAACAAGATAAAGGTGCTCAACCTTTACCTTAAGTTGTAAACATTATTCAAGACTAACTAAAGAATTATGTCTCCCTTATATATATCCAGATGCACGAACAATTCTTCTTTTCTCATAGTCTTTTGACATTATGATTATTTACTTTTGACAATTATAATATTCAATCTATAAATGCTATAAGATTTGTTTAAATCAGAAATCACTTTATTAATATGAAAAGATTGTAGAAAACAATATTACACTCTTGCGAAGTTGCGATTGAGCATAATCCTAACAAGAAGATCATCTTGCTCTAGAAATCTAGATAATATGGGCAAAAGGAAGACATCTCAGGTTTAAGTTAAACCTAGTGCATGTTAATACCTTGCTTAATGAATTGAATACTTTTTTTTTTTCTATAAATACTAGTTAATGTGATATATTTACTAACAAATATTTATTATTATTAAAATAAAAACTAACAATTTTTTATGCAATTTTAATGCAGAGGGCTACTACAAGCTCTATACTGGCTACCACTGTCAACAAAATAAGGAGAATTGAGATAATTACTTCCAATAGATCAAAACTCTATGTAATTTTACTCAATCAACATAGTTTTTCACATAAATTGTCATTGCATGCTTGAAGGGTGCTAGTGGGAGTTCCTTAAATGCAATGGGTTCTATTGATTCTCAAGAGATGTCAATGACTGCTCTTGAAAATTCTGCAGCAGGTGGTAGCCAATTATTGTATGGAGGTTCAACTCAGAATCTTATATCAACTACATCACAACCCCCACAAGCTGTTGAAACTCTTCAAATGCATATCAATCATCAGATTGAGGGCACTCAATCATCAGCAATTTTAGGATCATCAACCTAACAAACAACAGAATGGGATGCATTTTAACCATCATCGGATAAAAAGTCTCTACATGAACTTTTTTATCATGACATTAGTAATAGTATACATGCAAAAAAAAATTAATATATGTAATTAGGGCCTTATATTATATTGCTTTTGAATGTAGGGAATACGAGTCAAAGTCACCTGGACATCAATTGGGATGATATTTTCTAATATGTTAAATATACAGACCTAAATATAACCAACTATAGAATGTTGGTTCTTTTGACTTATATATAAAGCTTGTTGGAGGTTAGACATATGCTTGCTCTTTCATGAACGACTTGTGAGAAGGTGTTTTGCATGGCAGTATGGCTTTTGTGTAAGTAGGTGTTGTATAAAGACCTGTTTATCATGAATGTTTTTTATTATCTATGGCAGTACATGTAAAAAGTTGCCAAAGTAACTGTAGGAACTGCTGCTTTTGTAGAAATTAAAAAATAAAAATGGCAGGTCTGTGTATAATAGGCATGGTGGACCTGCCTTAGATGACTTGGACATGCTTTTAAAAGCTTTATGCTGTTAATGTACAAGAAAATATCCAAGGAATTGGTGTTGGACTGCTGATACAAATGCACCATATCTATGTAATAGAATATTATCTATTCCTGCTAAATGCAATATGTAGTAATTAGTTATAATGTTGTTTTGTTTTTAATTATATATCATTATTATTATGCTTATAGTTTCGTTCATTTACTTCATATGAGACTATGATATCAAAGTTAAGACACTAAACTATTTTGTTATTCATGTGTTTGTGTTTTGTTTGTGTGCTTTCTTTTTTACCCCGGGTGCTTTTTTGGCTCTTGCCTCTCTGTTTTGGGTCGTTTTTGCCTGAGCCCTGTTTTGCTCTATTTGCCTTTGTAGTTCTAGGTGTTGGCCTTTGTGGCTTCTGTTTTGAATAAAAGTTACAGTTCAAAAAAAATATATATATATCATTCATTTCTCATATAAGTATTTATTTTCCTATCTCTCACATATAATAATGATAAACAATTATCAATTTAAAAAAAAAAAATTTAAATGGATATATATCTAGTTTTTATTTATTTATTTAAAGCTTATGAATGGATATTTAATTGGTTGTAGTTACTTGGCAATACCAAAAATCCCTGTTTCATGTTATTTTCATAGAAATTCATAGATAAAAATGTCCAATTAAATTTATATATTCAACACCATAATTTTTATCATTTTATTTTTTAATATTTTAATGTTTAATTTTCGATCATCTCGTCATTGCAACTATTCCAACTTTTAAGGCCTTAGGGGCATTTTAGGCATCTTCAAAGTTAAACTTTTTCATAGTAATAGAATACTTCAGCTCTGTTAAGTCTTGGGGGTGCTAGTGTATAATACCCAAACTTTTCCATATGAGTGTATCTTGCCCAAACCTCAAGGGGTGCAGTGTAATTTACTCTTTTTTTTTTTTTTTTTGACATGTTACATTATAAATTCAGGTTTTTTTTTGGGGTATTATTCATTTGGTCCCTATGTTTTTTTTGAAATATCTATTTTTTACTCACTTATCCATTTTTCACTAGATTGGTCCCTATGTTTTCTAAAACCACTCATTTTGATCCTTCTGTCAATCCACCGTTAATCAAATTAAACGGTTCTAAGGGTATTTTTGTCTTTCAATAATGATATAGCACATGTCAATAGACAAATAAATAGAAAAAAATAAATTAAAATAATAAAAATTAACTAAATAAATAAAAAATTATTCTAATGGATGGTCCACCAAATCAAAAAAAATACACCATCATCTTCTTCATCCCTCCAATGGCCAAAATGACCATAAATAAAAATCAAATATAAAAAAATCATCACCATTGCATCATATCCCCCAAACAAACCTAGGAAAATCATCATCCATCACCACAAACCCAGAAAAGCATCACCACCAAAACCCAGAAAAATCCAACCTCTTCATCAATCTTCATCTTCAATCAAATTGCTAAAAATAAATAAATAAAAACCCATAAATCTTTTATAAAAAATATAAAACTGTTATTATTATTATTATTGTTGTTGTTGTTGTTGTTTTCATCTGGGTTCTTCACAGGATTAGAACCAATTTCGTTCAAGAACAAGTGCCAGCACATTAATGACCCGAGCCACTATTCGACACCGAGAAGATAGCCAAGTCCCGGTCTGGTGGAATCTGAGGGCGAACCCTCTCCAGCTAGCACACCAACATCCAGACCTTCTTCTACGTTACCGGTGACTACACGACAACAACCGAACTTTCATTCGTCAAGTTTCAGAGTTTGATGGTGGATGGTTAATGTGTGTTTTGATCTTGATATTTGAATGTTTGAGAGAGAAGATGGAGAAAAAAAATGGATCCGGTGATTGATTAAAGAAAAAGGATGGAGAGAAAAAAAGATAAGAGAAAGAAGGCCTCGAATCTAGGGATGGCAATGGATCGGATTGGGGATGGATACCCCATTATCCATCCCCGTATCCGTTTGAGATATGTATATCCATCCCCGCATCTAAATGAGCGGGGCGGATTCAGATAATCCGCGAATTTAGATAACGATATCCATCCCCGCTCCGTCTATATCCGTATCCAATGAAATATATATATATATATTGTTGTAATTTATAAAAGAAAAATGTAACTAACGTGTATAATGGTACCTTTTATCCTATTTAAAAGGGAGAAACAAGTACATCTAATCCAATAAAGTTCAAATAACATAAATTCAACAAACGAAGAAAAAAAAAATCACATAAAACTTTACTATTTAATTTTCTCCAACAACTTAATAAAAAAACCATATATATTCTCATTCTTCCATCACCACGGTCTATACGACAATCAGGGTAGTCTCAACTCTTTAGGTTTTCGGCTGCTTACTTTAGAAAAATAGCTTTTAGGGTTTTGATGATAAAAAAATTAATAATAACTTATATAATTAAAATTAATAATTATATAATAATTTTTTATATTTTAAAACATTAAAATATATAACGGATCCGGATGCGGATGGATATCCATAGACGATATCCATCCCCATATCCGAAAATTAAACGAATATTAGAATCATATCCATCCCCGCTCCATCCCCGCAATAATAATATCCATCCCCATTATAAATGGAGCGGATTCTTACGGATATCCATATCCATGGATAATTTTGCCATCCCTACTCGGATCTGAAAACTCCCAAATCTGGGAGCTCCTAGATCCAATTTTTTATTTTTAAAAAAAGTAATTTAATTTGATTTATATATTTTTTGAAAGGAATTGTTGGGGTTATTTCTAGTCCCAAATTGGGATCTGATTATGTAGAAAAAACAGGTGAACCAAATCAAAGGACACGATATAAAAGAGCCATTTGACAATACGGAGGGTTGAGTGAAAGAGAAATGACTAGGGTTTTAAAGGAGAGATGGGCTTACTCTGTGGAGGGTTCTACGATTGATGAAGAAGAGACTTCGTAAACAAAACAACATTTTGGAGAAGAAACAGAAGATAGCTTCAATTAGTTTCATAGCTTTAAGTAATTTAATTTGAGTATTTACTTATATCTAATTATTTGTTTTAAGTAATTTAATTTGATATATATATATATATATATATATATATATATATATATATATGTATCTCTAAGACCATTACAAATCGTCTCCGAAATGTGTTGAGCTGTGTGATCTCGAAGAATCAGAGCGCGTTCGTTCCGGGAAGGTTGGTTACTGATAATGCGTTGATTAGTTTTGAGTGTATGCATGCGCTCCGGCTGAAAGTTCAGGGCAAGAAAGGGTTTATGTCTCTGAAGTTGGATATGTCTAAAGCGTACAATAGAGTGGAGTGAGATTTTTTAGAGGGCATGTTCCGTACCTTGGGCTTCTCAGAAAAGTGGGTCTCCGTGTTTCGTCGATTTCGTACTCCTTTATTCTTAATGGGAAGACTAGAGGTCTCATTTGGCCCTCCCGGGGTTTACGGCAGGGTGACCCCCTATCGCCGTATTTGTTCCTTATCTATGCGGAAGGGCTGTCTAGTCTGATTTCCAAGTCTGAGGTTGCGGGGAATTTTTCGGGGTTTCAGTATAGCAGGTATGGGCCTAAGATTACGCACCTCTTCTTTGTTGATGACAGTTTATTTTTTACTCGAGCATCTACAGAATAATGTATCAATATAAATAATTTATTGGAAGTGTATTATGTTGCTTCGGGTCAGGTGGTGAACTTTGACAAATCCGCTATTTGTTTTAGTAAACAAATCTCTAGAGCGGAGAGAGATCGGTTAGGTGGTTTGTTGGGCATAATGGTGGTGGATTACCATTTACAGTATTTAGGCCTTCCTTGTGTCACTAATAGAAGCAAACAGGTGCTCTTTGACAGTATTAAAACCCAGGTTTGGAAGAAGCTACAAAGTTGGAGCAGTTGTTTCTTCTCTAAGGGGTCGGGAGGTGTTACTTAAAGTTGTCATCCAATCGATTCCAATTTATTCTATGAACTTGTTTAGACTTCCTGCTTCCCTTATTAATGAGCTTCATCGGATGAGTGCTAGGTTTTGGTGGGGTGGCAATGGAAAAAAACGTAAGTTGCATTGGTGCTCTTGGGAAGCCTTATGTAAACCGAAGAATGAGGGTGGCTTAGGGTTCCGGGATTTGAGTGCTTTTAATCAGGCGATGTTTGCGAAACAATGTTGGCGGATCATTAGGTCTCCTGAGTCTTTGGCTACTAGAGTGCTCAAAGGGTGTTACTTTCAGGACTCTTCTGGTGGCTAAGGTTGGGTCTGGCTCCTTCCTGTGGAAAAGCATCATTTGGGGTAGGGAGCTAATTAAGAGGGGTTCGCGTTGGAGGATCGATAATGGTAAATCGGTTTGGATTTATAACGACAGGTGGATCCCTCGGCTGTATTCTTTAAAGGCTTCCTTGTTACATTTTTTGGGTGAGAATGCAACTGTGGATTTCCTCAAGCTGTCGAATGGGAACTGGAATCAGGATTTGGTTAGGGACTTTTTCGTTGTTGATGAGGCTGAGGCAATTTTAAATATGCCTTCGTGCAGCGCTGAGTCGAGCGACAAGCTAATTTGGCATTTTAACAACTCCAGTGAGCACTCTGTTCGTAGTGGGTATTGGCTGGCCCTCTCCCCCACTTCGAATCCAAGCTGTTCTGGTTTAAATGCCTCTGAGTCTTTGTGGAAATTCTTTTGGTGCCTAAATATTCCTTCTAAGATTAAGATATTTTTGTTGAAGGCGTGTTTCAACCGAATTCCTACCATGGTAAATTTATCTATGCACGGTGTGAAACTTGAGCTGGTGTGCCCGATTTGCTCTAAAAAGGCTGAGACTACTCTCCATGCTTTGTGGCATTGTGATTCTTTGAAGGGTGTACGCGCTGGCTGTGGGTTAGCTGATGGTGGTTTAGCTTTGGATGCTGGTTCTTTCTTGGATTTTATTTTGTCCGTTAGCTCTTAGGTTGGGTCTAAAGATTTTAAAGTTTTATGTGTGCTTTGGTGGCATATTTGGTATCGTCGAAATCTGTTTTTCCACAAACAGGTGCTGTTGTCAGACTTAGCTAGTCTCGAGTACAATTCTGCTGTCGATAAAGGTTGCTCTCAGGTGCTGTCTTACAAGGCCTACCCTCGCTGGTAGGCTCCTCATGTTGGTGTGTATAAGATTAACACTAATGCGGCCCTTAATCTGCAGACGAAGTGCTCTGGTTTAGGTGTGATTATCAAATATTGGAATGGTAAAGTCATGGCTTCTTTCTGTCGGAATTTGAGTTCCTGCTATCAGCCTCAAGTTGTGGAGGCAATGGCTATCCTTAAAGGCCTCCGTTTGGCTGTTAATTAGGGGTTCCTTCCAGCTGTCTTGGAATATGATGCTCTTACCGTGGTTCAGGTGATTAGCCGTCAGGAGGCTCTGTCTTCGGAGGTTGGTGTTGTGGTGAATGACATCCTTCAGTTTATTAGGCTTTTTAATTTTGTTTCTGTTATTTTTGTTCCTAGGTTGGCTAATAATGTTGCCCATGGTCTGGCAAAGCTTGCTTTGTCTTTTAAGGGTAACTCTTTTTGGTTAGAAGACTGTCCTTTATGTGTGGAGAGTCTGGTGTTAGGGGATGCCCCTCCTTCTTCTTTATAGTCCGTTCTTTTTTTAATGACCTTTAAAAAATAAAAAATAAAAAATAAAAACAATAAAATTTGATTTATATATATATATATCTAATTATTTGTTTTGTGTTAATATTAAAGCTTTATCTTTTTTTTTTTTTTTAATTTCTATTTAAGGATTTTTTTAACAATTTTATTTAATTTTAATTTTAATTTTTTATTTTCAAAATTGGGTGACACATGTTATATTCTTATTGGATTAAAAGTTAAAGTTCTTTTTTGTTTTATTTTTTCATTTTTTTTCCTTTCTTTTTATTTTATTTTTATCTTAAAATCAAGGGTAAAAATGTTATTTTGCATTTTATGTAACGGTTGACCGTCAAAATTCTTGTCAGAGGAATCAAATTGAGTGGATTTGGAAAACATAAGGACCAACCCAATGAAAAATAGATAAGTGGGTAAAAAATAGATATTTCAAAAAAAACTTAGGGACCAAATGAATAATACCCCTTTCTTTTTTTTAGAATTGAAAGGATTCGAAACCGCAACCTTATGGTGTAGATATGAAACCAATAAAAAGGTTCAATATTTATGTGGATTTAAAGTGAGACCAAGGCCATTAATTGTAGTTTTCAAAGAAGAAAAAGAGGAAATGGCCCAACTATAACCATAACTAAAGTCAAAATAAAATTGGTGAATATGAACATCACATGTATGACTGAGGTCGACTTGCCGTGGCAGCTGGGACTCTTACATTTTTGTGTTATAAGTATGAATCCAATAATATTGCAATAATGTTTGGGTTCTTCACATACTCTTTTAACTTTTTTGGGAATTACTAATTAATCATCAAATTGACTAATACTTGCACATTCGGTCATAGCCGTAGTGGATTTTGTTTTCAGATGGGTGTTAGACTTAAGAAATAGACTAAAAATCGAAATAAACGATGGTATGTTTGATATTCACATGATTGTTTTATTTAATTATTGTAATAATCGTAATCAACCAAAATATGGTAATGGTGAATCAACATTAGTGGATATAGACAGACTAACTAGAGATGGTATATAAATCCCTAATTAACAAGGAGACACATCTCATGGGATATCTCTTTGATTCATTTTATAAATTAAAGAAAAGTAGATGCACGCAAGCTCCAACCATTGACAAAAATCGTTATCAGCAAATATAATGCAGATACTTGGATCGTGAATGTGGTGTTAATTATCGTTACCGTGTCGTGTTTATATAAATTCAAATGTATTTAGTTTAATTTTTTTATTTTAACCTTAACACATATCTATTGTTTATTAGGTCATAAGTCAAAACTCAACCCATTAAATTGAAATTAATACAGTGGTAAACCTTCACAGCTACGGCAATGAGGCCAATGATACTACATGCATTTAAAATCAATGAAATGAAATAAATCATATACTCTCACATTTACATCATTCAGATTGTGAATTCAAATATGTGCCCTAGTCCAAACCCAACAAAATCAATTACTAGTACGTCCCCGTTCCTGAATCCTTAATTATTATATATATTTTTAAAATATATATATCAATTCATAACCTAATTAATTATGTTGGCTTTACCCCACCAGCAGTCCAGCTACTAGTGGATGTGGTCTCAAATCACAAGAATTCAATCACAAGAATTATTAAATTGGCTCTAGGGCATAGCTTAGTTGGTAAATGTACGATCTTAGGTTTAGGTAAATGACTCTTAAATCAGAAATAAAAAATAAAAAATAAAAATATCATTAAATTGTTAATATTATTATATTAAAAAAAAAAAGTATTATTCTCTCCTAGTCTCTCTGCGGTCTCCATGTGTATATAAAACCAAGGCATCTCCTGAACAACAGGATCTTCTTCTTCTTCTTCTTCTTCTTTCTTAGAGAAATGGATGTTAAAAATGGCGGTGGCAGAGGACACAAACGCAGGAACATATGTATGGGAATATTGGTGGGTATAATCGTCATAATAATAATAGTGGTAATCTTAGCATTCACAGTATTCAAAGCCAAGCGTCCAGTCATCCAAATCGACTCCATAGCTCTGGACGACCTCTCCGTCTCTCTGGACATCGCAAGACTGAGAGTCAACATTAACGTCACCGTCGACACCGACATCTCCGTCAAAAACCCTAACAAGGTAGGCTTCAACTACGCCCCAACCTCCGCCCTTTTGAATTACAAAGGACAGCTGATCGGAGAAGTACCCATTCCTGCCGGAAAGATCTCGGCCGGGGAAACTGCGGGCATGAACCTGACCCTGACGTTGATGGCAGATCGGTTGCTGTCGAATTCGGACTTGTATTCGGATGTGTTGTCGGGTGCGTTGCCTATGAACACTTACACAAAGATTTCAGGGAAAGTGAGTATTTTGAACGTTTTCAAGGTTCACGTAGTTTCGTCGTCTTCCTGTGATTTCACTGTCAATATCTCAAATCGTACTGTTGGCGATCGACAGTGTAAATACAAGACAAAATTGTAGGCAGCTGTTGTACTGCCCAATATATATATATTTTTTGATGTATTTGTTGTTTTTAGAGTTTTGTTCGTATATTATCATTCACTGTTAACAACATTGTTTTGTTTTTTGTATTTATTTGAAAATGGTGTTTTGGCTTTTGGGTTTTCAATCTAGGAATTGATGCCACCACTCACCATGTAAAGTTGTTTTGAAAATTGGAATTCAAGCCATAAAATCATTGCAGAGTTTGTAACATTGAGCTCCCAAAATCATTAAGTTTAACAATGGAGGATCCATTCTCTACTTATCGAAGCCTGAATCTATTAATTATAATAGTTAAAAAATAAAAGTTAGTTTGATATGGGAGGAAAGTGGTGGACAGTATTGAAGGCTATAAATAAGGTGGGTGGGGGAGTGGTGAGTAGTGAGTGTCATTAATAAAGATATGTGTTGAAGGCCTTCTTCACCTTCACACATCAATTCACTTGCATTGCATTCTTATCTTTAAATCATGTGAATGAATGAGGGTTCACAGTTAAATGTCAACCTTTAAATAATATCCACCAACTGCTTTCTTGACTCGTCTCTCCAAATCTTCAATTTCAACTCTTTAATAAATGGTTTTTATTTTTTACAAATCAAAACTGCATTTTGGAAGGAATATATTCTTCAAGGGTCACATGGTAGGGTAGGTATTAACTATTAAGAAAAATCTTGAGAATTTTTGGTTCATATTATATGA
The DNA here is from genome assembly GCA_030490815.1 of Acer saccharum. Taxonomy (NCBI): domain Eukaryota; kingdom Viridiplantae; phylum Streptophyta; class Magnoliopsida; order Sapindales; family Sapindaceae; genus Acer; species Acer saccharum. Next base: position 8,732,140 of record CM059875.1, on the reverse strand, counting down.
AGCATCAAGCAAAGAATTGAATCTTGTAATTACTGATAAGACAACTGGAATAATTATAATTTGAAAGTCGTTAGCCAGCACATCAACTATCAATATCACGGAGGAAGCAAAGGCGGTTTCAGCATTAAAGCCATCCAACTCCCTACTACTCTGTATATTCATTTAACATCTCTCCCATGACCTCCAATCCATCCAAAACACCATTTGAACATCTTCAACACACATCAATATGTCGTCACAACACCACGACACCACCCAACAGCACCAGCAACATCAACAAAAACTCTCTCGTCCTCACCGCCGCCGCTGTTTCATTATGGTCATGGCACTACTAATACTACTGCTTGTGTTATCCATCATCCTGCTCGTCCTTGCATTGACTGTCTTCAAGCTAAAGCAACCCAGGACTCAAATCCAATCAGTACAACTTGATGGGATCGCTCCCCGCTTCTCCTTTCCTAAAATTGATTTCCAACTCAACATAACCCTTGATCTCCAAATCCTTGTGGAGAACCGGAACCCTGCCAGTTTCAAGCATGGAACCGGTAAGAGTTTCCTTATGTATCAAGGCAACCAGGTAGGGGATACCGATATATATCCAGGTCTGATACCAGCCAGGGGATCCACCACTCTTCCCTGCAGGCTCACACTACAGGTCGATAAGTTGGCTGACGACTCCCATTTGATCAGAGATGTACTCGGTGGGAAACTGGTTATGGACACTCGAACTCAAATTCCAGGGAGGGTAAACTTCCTGGGGATTTTCAAGAAACACATTCAAGCTACTTCTGAATGCAGATTCACTGTTGGTTTTCCTGACATGAAGATCCTGAACCAAGAGTGCAAGAACAAGGCTAAGTTTTGATTTATTTATTTTTTCCTCTTCAATACCAGAATTATATTTCCATGTACAGAGGTGGGTGAACTGTCATACTCAAATCATTAAATCTCTAGTGATCTTCCTATAATCTTTACAACAATTTTGTAGGGTGGTCATATGTATCTCTACTGTATAGAACATACAACCATGGAATGAAACAGAAAAGTCCTAATAGAACCATCAATGAAACTTTCTGGTAATGCATCCATTGAACAAATAGTAGTTCTAGCAATAAGATTTTCAATGAAAAAAGTAAGAGCCTCTCAGAAATAATATGCATATCACCAAAGAATTTTTTAAAGGGTATGTAATTTGACAACCGAAACATATTACAGACAAAAGATATGCATAAATGGTAGAACTAAAAAACTGTGAATCCACACATTATGACACTAACATGGTCATTCGGCAAAATAGGAGCACCAATCAGGTAAAACTGTTAATCCACACATTATGACACTAACATGGAATTCCACAAGAAAGAACGTGTGGGAGTGGAATCCCGCACCTAATAATTTTCAACGAAGTAGAGTTGAAATCAACAAAATACTGCCACAACCATCTTAAAGAGGCCATATACTGATAACTAACTCAACAATATCATCCCACCCACCAGCTAACAAATAAAAATGTATTCCCAAAACCTCTTAACACTCCACACCAAGCCATTATACTTTCCATTCCAGTGCAGGAAACTACTAGTATTGATGTATCTTTGTTTGGGCACATCTTTGCAGAGTGTAAGAACAAAAGATGTTATTACTCTTACTGTATCTTCTACAGCTCTAGCAGAGAGTGCAGTGGAAAAACAGTACCAGAGGAAAATTCTTGAAAAACACGAGACACGGGATTGCAGAGTATAAGAGCAAGAATTATCGAAAACTACTTAGATTTAAATATAAATTAAACAATCAAGATGAAACAACTATGGACAAAGTATATCTTTAAAAATGGCACAGAAAGGTCTTATTAAATAGAAGCTAGGCACAGGAAACCAACAATTGATCAAATGCAACACATTTCAATAACATTACTTCCTCGCTAATCATGAAGTAAATCTTGCCGGTTGCTTCAAAGTCATACTCTATGACTGATTCTATCAGAACTCATGAAGAGTTCATCACACTCTTTATATCAGTGATTCTTTTCATCTGATACAACAGAAAGAAAAAAGACAAACATAAATACATTTGAACAATCAACTATGACTCGGCACCTTGGATTTGAGTCGTTTTAGATATTTGGAGTTCCGATATAGCTACATTAAGAAAGTCAGCCAGCAAGGAAAAGCAAAACAAGACAAACAAAGAGAAGCAAAAATAATCACATGGTTTGAAACTGCTATCCAGACACTGTAACGGAGAAGCCATCATAATTCATGCACACACAATACTTAGTTAAAATAACAAAGGAATACCGGTGCAAACCTTTTGAGGAAACTATGGCTACTTCTAAATAAGAATAATGTCAACAATTACTATACAATGCTACTACTACACTGTACGGTCAGTCAAACAACCGTTTTGTCTTAAAACATTTTATCTCATATTCTCTACGCACCACAAGTTATACTTGGATGAACAAAATGTAAAGGTTTTAAAGTTACAACATGATGCATGCTTCATATTCTCTGCATCAAACCTCCGGAGTGTACTCTCGTCAGTATTCCAGCTTTCTGCATAATCCCAAGTCAATCTTCCTTGATACCGCTGAGCTTTTCTTTGGAGCACCAGGACAAGTTTCAGCAATTCCATTTAGACGAGTTACTGGAGGTGTCTTGCAACAGTCAGAATCCCATTCAATATTTGGAATTTCTTCAAGGAAACACTCAGTCTGCTTCGAGACAATAGCTTCCAAGAGATTATTATACACGGATTCGAATATCTCCTCGTCCGAAATTGATTCCATGCCATCTGAACAAGTTTTATTATGTTCCTCAAAAAGGAGAGAAGACTCAAAATTCAGACGACGCGCCACACTACTCCTCACTTGGTTGATATATTTCTTATTAAGAGGAGCCATTGCCAAGTGATCAGGAGCAGGAGCAAACGGGTCGAATACAACATCCCTTGGTGTTTTGGGACTGCTATCACCAATAGAAGCAACAGGGTCATCTTTTCCGCTAGTTTTAGAATCAAAGCAAGAATGTTTGGCAGGTCTGTTGGGCACAGAGAGTGGAGATTTACAATCAAATTGAGAATCGGCAGCCTCTCTATTTGGGACAGGAGTTATAGGTTCCAGAGAAGCCATCCCATTCCCATCAGCCACCGTTGATAACTCAACAGGTTCCTTATCACTTACCCCATCCAATTTTTCAGCAAACTTGGGAGATGAATCTTTGCATTTGCTTGACTGATCCTCACAAGCTCCAGAGCCCATAATTAGGGCAGTTAAAACACAAGGCAAAAATAGCTGTTGAAAATGGGAAAAAAAAAATTGGGTGGCTATTAACTAAATCCACAGATACTGTAAATTTGGAGCAGAGTATAGCTTCCAACAAACAAAAACCCAGGTGCAGATATCAAATTTAAGCAATTATTCATGTGAAGATAAAACCATCCAGTTGCAGATATATATATAAAAATAAAAAATAATAATCGATCTTTCAGATGGGCAAAACACCAAAAGGAAAAATCCGAAACAAAAACCAATGCTTTGGAGAAAATAAGAATGAAATTGACATTGACATTTTGAAGGAAAAGAAGGTAAGTACAGATCCAGGAAAGCATAAAAACGATAAAAACAATAAGAAGCAGACAACAATATTCATTTGTAAATAAAAGAGATAGAAGAGTATATGCGTACCTGAGAGCAGGCCGGTTGGATGAGGTTGAAACTGCAACAAGTAAAAAAGCGAAACAAGTGAGTGAATGGTGAATGGTGAATTGTGATGATGCCTCTTTAGTCTCCAGTCTCCAGTCTCCAGTCCCCGCCCTAATTTCTCGTGTCTCAAATGCGTCACTGTAAATACCCTACTCCAACAAAGCGGGTCAAAATGTGGATCCAACAACATGGACTATCCGGATTCTGAACTAACTAAAATACGGACCCGAGCCAACCCACTTCTGACTTACCTCAACTTTTCTAGATCTATCAGATCTCAAGTCTCAAGTCTCAAAGCCACGTGTCTCTGACAACGTCGGCCCACGTTTATGTCAACAAAAGTTCCCATCTCAGAGCATCTCCAATGCAAGCGTGACTTGTGAAAAAAAGAGATGCCACGTAGGATAAATAGACGTTATGTTAATAATTATGTCTCCAATGCAACTGTGCATATTCAACGTCAAGCTGACATGGCAAAAAAAATATTAGACATTGTCAACATGACCGTCCACTTTCAGACGGTCTGTTGCACAGCTATTTTTTAGGTTGACTCAGCAAACATTTAAAACTGACATTAATTTTTCATATATTTTTGGTAAAGAAATAAAATAAAAAATAAAACAGGGAAAAAAAGATGGACACGTCATTAAAAAAAATGTGTTTTAGACGGAAGCATTGGAGACCAAATTTTGAGTTGATTGTCTATCAAGTCTATTTTTATGCCACATAGGAAGCAAGTCTCTTGACATTGTTGCCATGTCAATAATTATTGGTATGCAAGCCATTTTTGCATTGGAGATGCTCTCATGTAATTACTAGTTCCAAGTCTTCCAGTTGGTACGCGCATCTTGTCTTTATTTCAATGCCCCATATCACATTGATGATTGATGTTGGTATGTTCTTCTGGCTGTATTTGTTTGATTTTTCTTTCCCATAGAATATAATATATATATATTAGATTCTTTAAACAAAGTCATGGGTTATTTAAGACCGTTACTATTCGCTCCCATAATCATAATCGGACTCGTACAATTGGAAGGTACACACCACTTGCTGGAAGGCGTGGCCGCGTGGGTGTGCGGTGAAGAAAGAGAAAGGAAATGAAGAAATGGTCATATTTGTCTGGCCAACCGCGAAACGCGTATTGTCTCTCATAATATAGTTGATTTCATTTGCCGATCAACAATTTAATCTTCTTCAACTCTCGATTTGCATTGACTCTTATTGTAACAAAAACAAGTAGAAGAAAAAGCCATGGAAGTAGCTGCAGCCGGAGAGAAAATGGTCCGCAACTTGAGCAACAAGACCGCGTCTTCCTCATTTTGTCTACGTTCTTCTCCGAGTCTGAACACCCTCCGTCTGCGTCGCATTTTCGACATCTTTGACAAGAATGGGGATGGCATGATCACTGCCCAAGAACTCAACCAAGCACTCAGTTGTCTTGGCCTCGACGCTGACCTCTCCGAGCTCGAATCCACCGTCGTTTCCTATATCAAACCGGGAAACGGTGGCCTTGGCTTCGAAGACTTCGTGTCCCTACACCGGTCTCTAGATAATGCGTTGTTCGGATGTGACGACGATGAATGCGGGGATGAGGGGATCACTGACATGTTTGATCAGGAAGAGTCAGACTTGACAGAGGCCTTCAAGGTGTTCGATGTCAACGGAGATGGCTTCATATCGGCACGTGAGCTCCAAGAGGTTCTGGGAAAGCTCGGCTTCGCGGAAGGGAATGAGATCCAAAGAGTTGAACAGATGATCGTATCTGTTGACCGCAATCGCGATGGCCGCGTTGACTTCTTTGAGTTCAAGAACATGATGAACATCTTGCCAAGTTAATTTTATTTTTTTTTGTATCTGTTTTCTCGTTGAATATTTGATTGCCACTTGCAATCCAAACTTTTTGCTGTAGATTTCTTATCATTCTGGGAAATAAAAGAAACATAAATATCAACTTTTCATTTACCGGGCTGCATGGACCAATTAAGCCTCTTGAAACTTGAAATTCTTTTTATTTTGCTTCTCTAAAATAAAAATTATACGAACTTTTGAAATTTAATTAAATTCTGACTTTACCACTACAGGTGCAACTATTTTTTTCAATCCTTAATAAAAAGTGACGATAATTTAGGAAAGTCATGGCCGCCCGCTAGAGAAAAAAGGTAATGAATGATGAAGCAAAGCAACCAAAAAGTCGAACAATGATTGATTTATTACTGACGGCCAGATAAAGTGGAAATCCCCAATTTTTTTTTTTTTTTTTTTTATTGAAGTAGCACACAATTATATAAATTTGAGGTTTTTTTTCTATGAAGCACGATACTCCATTTGGTGGAGGTAACTCGTATAGTTGTATCGAACTCGTATCCAGTTCAGATACTTTTTGGATATTCCAGAATACTTATCTGATATGCCAAATGGCATATCCGTTGACTTTTTCACAAGTTTGACTATAGGATACTTGGGGGATACTTGGAGGATACTTAGGGAATACTTGGAGGATACGTTTGGAGCAATATTATAATTATTTTAGCATAAAACGGGGTCAAATTATAATTTCAAAATTTTAGGAGTCAAAATGAAATTATAAGGAAATTTTGGTTTTGATTCCATTGACATAAAGAACACCGGTATACTTGAGATTGAAAACCTTTCTCTTGATGAACTAGAGTTAGAGACGAATTATGTATATCCTTTAACAATATGAATGATGATAATGAAGTTAATTAGGAATTTCAAATATGTTTTATGAATTTTTTTATGTATTATTTGGATTTTGTAATATGTTATAACTTATGTGACGTATGTTTTATTTGGATTTTGTAATATGTTCGACTTATGTGACATGTTTTATTTGAATCATGTAATATGTTACATTATTATGACTTATGTAGTTATGTGACATGTTTTTATTTTGAATGAATTATCAAATATATTTTCATATATTATTATTATTATTATTTAAATATAAATATATATTATTTTAATTGACGTATCATGCCGTATCCGTATCCTAGTTTTTAAAGATTTACTGTATCCACGTATTGTGCCGTATCCGTATCCCATACCTATATCCGTATCCGTGCTACATAGTTTTTTTTGGGAAAGGAGAGAACTCAAACCGCAACCTCGTGGTGTAGGTTCAAGTGGTTTATCACCGGACTAACTTCTTCTCGTCAAACCTGAAAACGTTTTTCAAGATAGATTAGTTGATCATTTGGTAATTATAAGTTTATAATCGATTCATTAACAAATCTGGTGCAAAGAAAAAATCAATCGTTTTTTTTTTTTTTGTAAGGAGAATGAACAAATTGGAAAGATGTGTTGCTCAAAATCAATCCCTGTTCCCACATATAATTTCATAATTGTTTCCTAAAAAAAAGCATGAATTAATGGAATACAACATGTTATCACAAAGTACATAAACAAATAATATTATATCATGCATAATAATTCAAATTCAACCCCTCAAATTGTGGTTCCAATTTGATTTTTAATAGTCAATGATAACATCAATTAAAATATGATCAAGAGTTTTGCTTGTTAAAAGGACATATATAATATATGTTGTTCAGAACTCTAATCGTTGAAATAATTGTCTCAAACAATTCGAACTACACACCAATCCTACCCCTCTCATATGGATTTATTTGAATGTTTGATTGGTCAACTTTATTGATTAAGAAAATAGAAAATGTAAGTCCAAAATAGGCAGCTAGTAGTTTCAACATCACAAACCCAATTACTTATAAAGTTGCAACAAACACAAGTCATCAATCCATGGGAATTTTTGTAATGTTGTTTAGACATTATACCCATTTTTGGCAGCATATATTGCATGCTCTTTGATTAATTAAATTTAATTGTATGGGCAACCTTTGTTCCCAAATTGATTTCACTAACATTGATGTACGACACACATCTGGAAACTTTTGCGATAGGACAGATAATGTACGTTTTGGACCCATAATATATAGTTAGAATTGTCTTGACGAACCCAGCCTATATTTGTCATGGGATACTATGGTGATGCATTGCAACTTTCCTAAATTCGAATGTTTCAAATTGTTTTTCAGTGTTTTCCTATTTAGGCATATTTTTCGGATCCTAATAACTTTTAGTGTTATTTCAAAAAAATAAAAAAAATAGTAATTTTTAGTATAAATATCTGTTTTTGATAAAATTTGTTTTGTTATGTCTATTTAATAAAGTTATTTTAGGTTTTCTCAATAACTCAAATTTTGAGTCATAATAGAATCAATTTTTTGTTTTCATAATTTGGTCCATATCTAATCGGGAAACATCAATTTTCTACTCGTCAATTTATTTTTCATCAAATCAGTCCTTATATAATTACAAATAGATCATTTTTGTCCTACTGTTAATTCAACGTTACAAAAACTAACATTTGAAGGGGTAGAATAGTCATTTTGTTGTGAATCATAGTTGTTGATGACACATGACTACTTTAAATAAAAAAATAAAATAAAATTTGTTTTTTGAATAGTCATAAAGGAATTGAGATCGGTTTTATTATATCCTTCCTTTTCCAATTGACCACAACAGCCCTAGAACCCCACCTTTGTTAAATGCTACCATTTCAAGTGTTTGTGAGGAACGCAATTCTTGTTTCATTTGAAGCCCCTAAAGAACCACCTACATTGCTGCAACACAACGCGGAACCAGTAGCTTTACTGCAACAGAATGATGATTCAATCCCCACCATTGAAGATCTCAGGCCAAACATTGAAAGGGCATAAACATAAGTGGAAAATGAATGGGCACCAGGTTCAGGTTCAAATGAAAGTGAAGGAGAATCGGATGATAGCAGCTTTGTTATGGATGATAGTGATGAAGACAAGGATCCAACCATGGTGGCTCATTATTGTCATGAAAATCAGTGGACTCCTAATCCAAATGGGTCCATTGATTTGAAGAAAGAACAGATTTTTGGAAATGTGAAAATGGTGAAGGATGTTGTCAGGAGATATGCAATTCAAGTAGGGTTTCAACTGCATAGCTGAAAAATGATAGACTTAATTAGATACACTGTGCAGTGCAAAACTGGGACTTGTGAGTGGAAATTTCATGCATCTTGCCTTCCTGAATCCTGATGGAGTGACTTTTATGATTAGAAATGTTGGATGAGCTCATATCTTTTGTTAGAGAACAGCAAGAAATAAAGATTCAAACTCTAAATGGGTGGTAGTTGTGCTACAAAACACCATATTGGCGAACCCTTTGATTGTAACGAAGGACTTGAAGAATCAGCTGCAAGAAAAGTATGTTGTCAGGTGTGATAGTTAAACAATTTACAGGGCTAAGAAAATGGCACTAAAGACCTTGACTGTTGATCATGTCAACTCATATGCAAAAATTAGGAAACATGGCAATGCGGTGATTGCAATGAACCGTGACACAAAGGTGAAGGTAATGATTGACTGTAGCTTAGTTGATACTCCTAGATTCCAAAGGTTTTTTCTTAGTTATAATGCTATGCATTTTGGCTTCGTTCGAGGATGTAGACCGTTGATAGGGATAGATGGATGTCACTTGACTGGGAGTTTGATGGTGTCATTCTTTCTACAATAGCTTTGGAAGCTGATAGTTGGATATTTCCCTAGCATTTTGTATATTTGAGGTTGATGTTGCTAAGTGAGACATTGAATTAGGAGGATATAGGCCTATTTGTTTTATTAATGATAAACAAAAGGCCTGACTAATGCTTTGAAACAGATATGGCCACGGGCTGGGAAAAGACATATATTGTTTTAGGCAAATTGTTACCAACTTTAATGCAACTTACAAGAATTTAAATATGACCGGTATCAAAGACTAGGGAAGTAGCTGAGTTTAAGGTTATTATAAAGTCTATCAAGGAAGAATTAGTTAAATCATATGATTATTTGATGAAGGTGAAGCCTAAAAGATGGGCACGCTATACATTTGACTAGCCAATCAAGTCAGATCACAATACAAATAATATGTTTGAATCCTTCAATAATTGAATCAAGGAGGACAAAGACAAACCTATCCTTACATTGATGGAGTCACTAAGGAGAGAGATGATGTTGAGGTTTCATGAAAAATGTGAAGAAATAGAAAAGATGCATGATTCCGTTTCATCGTATGCAAGAGAAAGGCTAAATGAAAATGAGAAAAAAGCTAGGAAGCTGCAAGTAATTTTTGGAATAGGGGAGTACTACGAGACACTTGATAATTTCAACAATAAAGTGATTGTCAACTTGAACCAAAAGACTTGTGATTTCAAGATATAGGAAATCAGTGGTATTCCCTGCAAGCATGCAGTCGCTGTATTTTGCCAATGAGAGTGTGATTTCAAAATTATATTTGAAGTCTGAATATATTAACATATAGGAAAATACCATGTTGGTCTTGTTATTGATGTTGATTTGCTGCATGATAAACCTACTCGTTTGGTTAATTTACCTTGTCATGTATGATACAAATCGATGGAAAAATAGCTATGTTAATTAGATGATTGATGAATAATATAATAATTAAGACATCACATACCTTTGCTGTAGCTTTAGGATAAGTCCTCGAATTATGTCGTAAACCACAATAGTCGGTACATCTCCTGGAAAACTTTGCTCGTTTAGATTCCTCATCAAGATCTCTTCTCCAATTCTTTTTCAGTCTACCATTTTAGGATGCTTCTTAGAGGGCTCAATAATTTCCTCCACTGCGAACGAAGGCCGTAAATATTCGTCTGGTAGTGGATTAATGCAGCCATTGTATGTCAATTTAAACGCCTCTCTAAAGTAGTACCAGTCCACAATCTCATAGGCAAATTGCCTATTGAAGCAAAATACATACCATAGCCACCAAGCAAAACACTCAAACTTCATGTTTGTTTTGAAGAAACTTACCAGTTATCCAGTGATCGCTGTTTGTCTTTCACTAAGGATTTGTTTGCTTCGTCGTTGATGGATTACACCGTTTTGAATGGTTGGGGTCTACAATTGGGGTGACTTTTACTGACGCAGAAGTGGTAGGGCCCGGAAAGGTAGGGTTCTAGGGCTCCTATGGTCAATTGGAAAAGGAAATATATAATAAATCGATCTCAATTCCTGTATAATTGTTAAAAAAAACAATTTTTAATTTTCTTTTTTATTTGAATTAGTCACGTGTCATCAACAACAGCGGACAAAATGACATTTTTACCCTTTTAAACGTTAGTTTTTGTAACGATGGACTAAAAGTAGGACTAAAATGATCAATTTTTAATTATATGAGGACCGATTTGATGAAAAATAAATTAACGAGTAGAAATTGATATTTCCCAATTAGATAGGGACCAAATTGTAAAAACCCCTATTAAAAATTTAAAAGATTAGATTTACGAAATTGAAAGCTTATAGTTCACATGCATGCACATATATATGTGTATATATTAAATATAAATAACAAATGAATTAGGCTAATAATATTGGTGAGTTAAGCAGTCATTGTCTGTAAGAAACCATTAAAAAAATGGTGCATGATGAGAAGCAACAAATTTGCATATGTTGGGGTGAATATTGGATTCTTCTGATAAGACTCTTCTGGGTTTGAGAGGGTCTAACTTGATGAGAAAAACTTACCTACACCCGGTGCAACACTCAGCATGTGCTGAGTGTTGCACCTCAGCCAATTAAAATAGGACACGTCATCCAACCAGCCACCCAACTCATCCAACTCAGCCACCAACTCAGCCACCAGCTCAGCAACTCATCCAACTCAGCCAACCAACTCAGTTGAGATCCAAGATCGGCGGCAGTGCAACGACGACAGCGACGGGACGCCGGACGTGCAGCGACGACGGCGACGTCGACGCCGGACGTGCAAGGACGACGGCGGACACGAAGAGCCACCGAGGGTTTCAGCCGTCCTCCTCCGCTCTCACCACCACCACAACCTCCAGCTTCTCGGCGGCTCTTCCCGTCGCCGTCGTCGCTGCTCGCCGTCGTCGCTGCACGTCCGGCGTCCCGTCGCCGTCGTCGCTGCACCTGCCACCGATCTTGGATCTCAGCTGAGTTGGTTGGCTGGGTTGGATGAGTTGCTGAGCTGGTGGTTGAGTTGGATGAGTTGGGTGGCTGAATTGGATGACGTGTCCAATTTTAATTGGCTGAGGTGCAACACTCAGCACATGCTGAGTGTTGCACCGGGTGCAGGTAAGTTTTTCTCCTAACTTGATGACTCTACTCTCTCTCTCTCTCTCTCTCTCTATATATATATATATATATTGAACACGGTCTGATCATTTGGACCCTCTTCCTCATGGAACATGATGAATCAACACATGTCCATGATCACCAACTCTGATCTTTGCGATCTGTTTCGTCAGAAAAAAAAAATGTCATCAAAATATCTTTTTTTTGTCCACTAATGTAAATATCTCTCATCCTTATTGATTATATAGCTTCCATATATGATATACGACTCGATCTGCTAGCTAGTACTATGGATGAAGAAAGCAATATCATGTGCAGAGATCCAGAGCTGGAAGCCAGTTTCTCCTTTAGTGGCTACGACTTGATCACCAACTCTTCTGATGATCTTTGTGACGATGATGATCAATACATCGAGATAGAACTCCAACAACCCAGAAGCAACAAGCATCATGAATATTATGATGATGATGGGTTGGACTTAGACTTGGAGTTGCGTATATCTTTTTCTTCCTCAAAATCAGTTCCTAATTTCCTGCAATTCTCCTGCAACAATAACCACGGTTCTCTGTCTCGCATCCCCACTGTAGACAGTCTTTGCAGCGACTCCATTGAAACCGCCACCACACCTTCATCCTCCGCCTCTTCCTCCACTCTCAGCTGTTCTTCCCCTGCAGATACCTACTGGGCTGCCGCCTCACCAACAACCTCAACTCAGCCGCCTTCTAAACGGAAGGTACAGTTCCGGGCTGTCAACCGCATACTCGGTTCATTCCTGTCTATTCCAAGAACACCATCAGAGATCGCAGAGAAATCACAGCAAGTGTCAATCCACACCAGGTATATATTTACATAATTAAAAAAAATATATGTTTTTCTTTACGAACGTCTGTACTTCATTTTTAACTACAGTATAATTAACAGGACATCGCCAAAGATAACAAAGACGACTAGCGGTGGGATTATGATGAAGTTGTTGATAAAATGCCGATCTATAAATATTCGAACACTGTTAGCGTCGATGGTGAAACCATACCAAATCATAATCAATAATACACCCCTTCAAAGCAGCAGAGGACAAAACAAGAAGAAGAAATGGTTGGTGCAAAGAGATCACAACAACATTATTAATGGTGATGATGATGATCATCAGAGATCATCAAGAGTGTTTGAGATGATGAACATGGATGCAATTAGAGGAGTTTTGGAGTCTATGAGTATAACAAGCCTTGCACGTCGCAGTGACAACAAAATCAAACAAAGCATCAGCAGCAGCCCGATAAAAGCAGGAGGAAATCCAACAGACAACTCAATTCAATCTGCCATTGCTCACTGTAAGACATCGTTTGGTCAACCCTCTGATTTTTGTTTCTAGAAATTAAATAATTACTTTTTAATTTCATTGTTTATTTCCTCTCTTTTCCTAAGATTTTAAATTCATATCTCTTCTTTAATTTGTATAATTGTATTGTATTCTCCATTTAGAATTACCATTCAATAAGAAGAAGGAAAAACAATATGTCATCACCAAATGTTTACCATATAATTAAAAAAAACATATGGTTTCAAGTACATGCATGCATGGTAATGGTAAATTGGTAAATATATAGGAGAGAGACATAGGCATCACATCATTTGTTATCGAATTATTATATTCAAGATGGTGCTTAATTAAGTGTCATACAGCAAAAAAGGGTATATGAAGATTTAATAATTCCAAACCTATAATATATGATTAATTTAATTTAGTGGAATAATTATTTTTATTAGTTACTAATTTGGATCTAATTGTTCTGGAATAGCTAGCTAGCCCTTTTTTATTCCTTTTAAAAAAGGGGAAATTATTATTTTCCCCCCTGAGGTATACCCTATTGTTAATACGAGGATAGGGTTTGGGCTTATTGGCCGGTCTCCCCCCTAAAATCAAACTTATGGTAACTGTCCCCCTTCTGGCACACTTTTCATCCGGTCAATGTATTTTATACCCCCTTTGACTGCTAAATGAGAAGGAAATGACTATTTTATCCTTCAGTTAAGTCCATATAATTACCATTTAACCCTCAAAATATCAATTAAATAAAAAATATATTAAAAAAAACAGAAAACGAAAAATAAAATAAAAAAACAATTGAAAAAAAAAAAAGATGGATCTCTACCGTCCATCTTTGAGATGGATGGTGGAGATTCTCTATTTATTTTTATTTAATTTTAAAAATAGAAATTAAAAATAAAAAAATTTAAAAACAAATTTGTTTTTATCTCTTTATAAAAAAAAATTCAAAAAAATTTAAAAATAAAAAAGAATTTAAAAACAAAAGAATTAAAAAGAATTAAAAAAAATTAGATCATCATCATCGTGATCATCATCTCCAACACCCATCTCCATCTTCTCCACCAGATCAACAAAAAAATTTTTAAAAAAAATTCTTCTGGTTCGTTGTTTCATCAAGCAACCCAACAACATTTCATCATCATCATCAACAAACCAGATGCCACCACCACCTTAAAATCCAACCAAAATCAATTTAAAATCAAACCTAAATCAATTCGAAATCAAACCGAAATCAATCACAAACACACCACAACCATCAACCACTTCCGAACCAAACCACGCACACCCATTGTCAAGCACCAACACCAACCCAGGAACAAATACACGCCGCCACTACCTTCAAACCACCAACAAATCCATGCCGTGAATAAGAAAGGGATGGATTCTGGGTTAAAGGAAAGAGAAACGAAGATTGGAGGTGGTTGATGGTCGATTTGGATTTGGATTTGGGTTTCGATTGGCGGTGATTTGGGTTTCAATCGGCAGCAAGATCGGAGGTGGTTGATGGTCGATTTGGATTTGGGTTTCAATTGGCGGTGATTTGGGTTTCAATCGGCGGCGATTTGGATTTCGATCGGGGTTGGTGGTTGATTTTAAATCGAACCCAGATCCAGTTCGAACGAGATGATGGTTTGGTGGTGGTGTGTGCGTGAGAGAGATGGTTGTGGTCTGAATACAGTGAGAGAGATGGTGGTGGTGGTATGTGAGACAAAGATGGTGGTGGTTGGGTGGCTAGGGTTTGAGAGAGAAGAAGAATGATGATGATGAATGAATGTGTGTGGTCGTTGGTTGGAGAGAGAAGAAGAATTTTGATATTATTATTATTATTATTATTATTGTTATTATTAAATTTAAATAACAAAATAAAAAAGAGACGGTCAATGACGTTAATGCCCTTCCATTTAATGGTCAAAGGGGCATAAAATACATTGACTAGATGAAAAATGTGCCAGAAGGGGGACAGTTACCATAAATTTGATTTTAGGGGGGAGACCGGCCAATAAGCCCAAACCCTGTCCTCGTCTTAACAATAGGGTATACCTCAGGCGGGGAAATAATAATATCCCTTTAAAAAATTATTATTGTTAATCGGCTTGGAGTTGAATGTTGGAAAGATATTTGATTACATAAAAGAGTGGTGTGAGAGGAGGATATATCAAGAATGCCGGCCTAAACATTTCTTACATATTATATGTACATGTATGTGTATATATATATTGAAGAAAACGTACCATTTTAATTTTTAATTAATAAAATTTTGCTGTAAGCCATGAGCCATCACACACCTTGAGATCTTAACTCTTAATTATAAATTTTTCTTTTTAATATTTTCTTAAATATGTTTACCTTGCGATTAACAACACATATATCAAGGCTCCTCATTGATTTACAGATTGTATGTCAGTAATTATTAAATAAAAGGTAACAAAGCCTGGTCTAGATTTTTTACTTCTTGTCACGATAAACGTATATAAAAAAAAATAATAATAATAAAAAAAATCAATTAATAGTGCAGCGTCCTCACTCCTCAGAGGATATAATTAGGAAATCTGGAAATGTCATTTCATTTAACCCGTTTAATTATAATACTTTTTTTATATATCCATCACAATCTATTCATCATGTATATATCTACAACAATAGAAGTTCTCATTCACATACAGTGACGTCATTCTGATCGGATTCAGATTATTCGAATTCGATTTTTCCGGATTTTCTGGACTTTTGGATCTGGATCGGATTCGGGTCCGTATTTCCCCTAAAAAGAATCTCCTAATTGGATAATTGAACCGTTTTAATAAACACTATAATAATAAATTATAAATTAAATTCTCTTTCCAATAATTAGGATTTTCCATCCTAAAAAGTGTTACATGACCTACTTAAAATTGAACCTTCAAGCATGGGAAGTGTGAAAACATAGAATCAATCATTGTGTTCTTAATTTCTTTAAACATGTTACCTGACATGCTTATTTTTTATTTTATTTTTGAAGTATTACAGCTATTATAATATAGCTACAGGAATTTGTCAAGACCAAACAACATATATACAATTCGGATAAATATTCCTACAAATTGGTAGAAAACTCTCCACAAATGATCTGCTTATTTGTCTTTTGGGATGCTTTGTTCTTGCTTCAAATTGTGTTTTTAATTTCTTAAAAGATCGAAAAATTAAATCTCTAATACCACCGGGAGTAATTTAAAAGAAATATTAAAACACAGCGAAAGAATAATCGTTTTGGTCGAAATGATTTTTTTTTTTTTTTTTTTGACCTTTTATGGTCTCTTCACCTTTTATTTTGACAATTGTCGATCTTTTAATTTGGTGTCATCCTTTTGACCTATATATATTTATTCGAATATATATAAATATATATACATTCTTTCTATTATCAGTTCGAACTGATAAAAGTTATATCAGTTCCTTGTATGTGGGCCACTGGATTTAAATACTTTGACTGACAAGTGCATACAACCAAGTCAAAGTATTTAAATCCAGTGACCCACATGCAAAGAACTGATATAACTTTTGTCAGTTTGAACTGATAATAGAATTTTTGTATATATATATATACAGTTTTTCTATTGTCAATTTGTCCTGACAATAAATATATCATGACGAAAAATATGGACCACAGATTATGGAGAAGTTTTAACAAGTGCATACACTTTGAATCAAAGTATGTAAATCTAATGGTTCATATTCTTCGTCCTGATATATTTATTATCAGGACAAACTGATA
This sequence comes from Acer saccharum, assembly GCA_030490815.1. Taxonomy (NCBI): domain Eukaryota; kingdom Viridiplantae; phylum Streptophyta; class Magnoliopsida; order Sapindales; family Sapindaceae; genus Acer; species Acer saccharum. Next base: position 8,715,182 of record CM059875.1, on the reverse strand, counting down.
ATAGAAAATCTGTATATATATATATATATATATATATATATATATATATATATATATTAACTTTTTCGATCTATTGTAGGATCCCATACAAATTTTTCGTACGATTTCACCGGTTGGAACCAATACAGTTTTTTTTTTTTTTTTTTTTTACTGATTCCAAGCGGTTGGAATCAACGAATTTATACGAATTTTTTATATGGGATCCTGCACTTGATAATTTATATATATATATATATACTGATTTTATATTATCAGTTCGTCCTAACAATAAATATATCATGACGAAGAATGTAGACCACTAGATTTACATATTTTGACTCAAAGTGTATGCACTTGTCAAAACTTCTTCATAATCTATGGTCCACATTCTTCGTCCTGATATATTTATTGTCAGTCCTGACAATAGAAAGACTGTAAAGGGCTGAATTCATAAAGAACCGAAAAATTATGGATTTCCTAATTTTAGCCACCAATTTATATTATATTGTTTTCATCACTTTTGACCACTTCTGGATAAAATTACCCTTAAATTGAAATTAAACAATAAAAAAAAAAGGAGGGTTGAATTAAAAAAGGTTTTGTTTTGTTAGGGTTGAATTATATCAGGCAACAAATAGAGAAAGAGAGAGAAAGGAAGAGAAAAAGATAGAGATTGTTGACGCCGAATCCGCCACCATTGCTGCTACCCTTATTCGTCAAAGTTGTTGCTCTCGCCGTCGATGCCATCACCCTTGCTCATCGACACTGTCACCCTCGTTCGTCAATGCCATCTTCAACTACCGTCCACCACTGTTGTTGCTTCCCTCGTTAGTCTAAGCCACTACTCTTGCCATCGACGTCATCGCTCTTGCTCATCGATACCATCACCCTCGCTCGCCAACGCCATCGCCCTCGCTCATTGATGCCGTCTTCAGATTTTACTATTGCCTATCATCGCTGCACTTTCATCGGTTTTCTACCTGTCCGTTTTTCTCCCATCGGCTACGCATCTCCTTGAAACTACAATCAACGGCGCTATCCATTTTCAATTTTGAGGTAAGTTAATTAGCATTCATACTACAATAGTTAATTTTTTTCAAAAATAAGGTTTCTTTAAAATAAAAAATAAAAATTGATGCTTGTTGATACTAAAATATAAGTGATTTGAGTTCAGATTCACTATTAATTGTAAGTTTGATACATATATACTTTGAATTTAAAGTCTGAAGTAAAGAATTTGTAATTTGTAATTTGTAATTTGTAATTTTTCTAATTGGAGCTAAAAATAAACAATTTTTTTTTTTTTCTAAATGTGTGTCATAATTTCAAGTAAATAACTCTTCTTTGTTTGTCTTGGGTGGAATTTGAGTACAAATTGTGCTTAAAAAGTAGTCGTCTATGAAAGATGAAGTGTTTGTTCAAAGTTTGATTAGTGAAAAAATTCTAAATTATCAGGAATTGTATCCTTTTATTGGCATGTAACATCACTATCATATAACTTGTTTAGTACTGATTTAACTATCATATAACTTGATTTGTACTGGCATGTAACTTGATTATACTGGCATGTAACTTCACTATCATAGACACCAATACATTTTTTTTAATGTGAATTTGTAGATGGACAATATAAATTATGATCATTTCCTAATATAACCGAGGAATAGCTATCATTCATTGTATTACCATTCTGCACACAATTTGTTACTACCTTCTCAAACGTTGACATAAACCTCAGATAATAGCTTATCTGCATCCATCATACATGTCACGTCACTTTCATTCACAATTCTCATACTAATAGCCACTATTCGTATAGGCCGATGAGTATAATTCCAAGGTGTACCTAGCAGCATCAACTTTGGAAACATCTTGTACCAACTTCACCAAGGCATCATAAGTCAAACCTCTAGGGACATGGACCCACTTTGTATGACCATCCTCGTAACAATTGTCCACCCAACTTCCACTGTAATAGATGACCAATCTCGTTGCATCCATATTCCTGCATGTAAAGGTCCAATAATAATGAAGATATTTAAAGTATTTGACATGAAATATTTAAAGTGATTGGGAATTGACATATAAATTTATAACTAAACGGTATGCAACTTTATAATGAATTGACATGTAACAAAAAAAAAAAAAAAAAAAAAAAAAAAAAAAAAAAAAAAAAAAAACTGATGGCATGTAACTTCAAAAATAACCAAATGACATGTAACTTAGAAATCAACTAGCATGTAACGTCTACAATAACAAACATGTAACTTTAAAACCTCAACACAAATAGTGACAGTAGTTGGGTTTCACTCTAAATCAAATCCACTCTCTTAATCTTCATATCAAACATCATGGTTCTTGTAAAAAAAACAAATAGGAAACAAATGCATACCTTCAAGAACGTCGTTTGGCTTCAGATCTACTTCAAGAGAGAGAGAGACGTATTCCAGGCCAACAAAACAAGAGTTTTGGGTCTCGATTGAAGAGATAGACTAATAGAGAAATGAAATGTTCCTGGGTTTCGATTGGAGAGAGAGAGACATGAAGAAAGAAGGAGACACTACAAGAAAATTGATATTTGGTGACTAACTTTTTATGGCAATATAATAAATGGTTACTGAATGTCACTTTCGGAAACCATAAATAAGATATCAGTCGTAAACATGCACTCCATGGATTCAATTTCTTCTGCTACTAGATCTTTAGGATTTATGATTAAGGATTTAGTCACTGAATAACTCATTTGTCAACTGTGACTAATTTAGTCGCAAAAATATATATTTGGTAACTGGATTTCGATGACTAAGCTATATCATAAATGGTTGCAGAATGTTATTTTCTACAACCATTGTAGCATAGTGGTGACAAAAAAGATAAATCATAGATCCAATTCATTTCTCCACTATTTTTTTTTGTGATTTGTGACTAAAGATATAGTCATGGAAAATTGTGTTTGTTGACTATGTCCAATTTAGTCACGAATTGATGATTAATTTTTTGGAGCCTACATTTCTCTTCAAATGCATATTTTTTGGAACTAGCATTTTTTTAGTAACTATAATTTTAGTCGAGCAATAATTCTTTCTGTGACTATTATTTTTAGTTGAAAAAAAAAAAAACTGGTGATATTCTTTTCCTCCAAAGTATACCTTGTGAGACCAACTATAAGGAATTAATAAGCACATGTTTAGTCATACAATGAGTTACACTATAAAAATATATATATCTATTACCGACGAACTATTTTCAACAGTGACAATTGTTGTTATTAATTCATCATTTCCCGACATGTAATTTAAATTTTACTGAAATGAGTTTAAATTATTAATTGATAAAACTTATTAATTTTTCATTAAATTGTTGATTATAAAAAAATAATCAATAGGCTTTTAAAAAAAAAAAATTAAAAATAACAATCAATATATTAATAGCATTTTCTATTGAAGATGAAGTTGAAGCAAAATGGTAAAAAAAAGTCTTACTTTCTTATAAGATTATTATTATTATTATTATTTATATATAATGAGAATTTTTTAATAAAATATTAAGTTCAAAAACAATATCTCAATAGTATGCAAAACATAGATTCAATTAAAATTGTACATAATATCATTAGTTTATATATAAAAAGTATGCAAAATATATCAGATATGAAGTTGTAACAGAATGATAAAAGTAACATTATCTATCTTCAAGGTTCATGGTATTCAAAATTTTAATTTATACTTAATTAAGTATTGGATGGGCTTGGGTGATGTGGGGATGTATCGAGTCGATGTGTGGTTCCCTAAGAATGCCCTGGTGGAGCGTAATTCTGCTTCTAAACGTGTTTAGATCCAAAAAGACTATTGAACTTATTTAGTTGCAAAAGGTAGATTTTTCTGTAACTACATGATTGATGGTCGCAAATCAAAGAAACAGAAGCCTTCTGCAATTTGCTAAACGCTACTAACTTTACGACCAAAAAAATAGTTGCAAAAAGTATTTAATACCCAAAACATACCTTGTGCGACTAACAAGTTAGTTACAAAGTACATTTTTTCTTGTAGTGAGATCTGGGTTGTAGAAAAGAGAGATGAAATGTTGCTAGGTTTCGATTGAAGAGAGAGGCGAAATGGATGACAAATTATCGTGGTTGAAGAGAGAGAGAGAGAGACAATCTAGTTCGATTTTGAAATGTTGGCGGTGGAGAAAGAATGAGGGAAATTTTTGGATGGGTGAAGTCAAGACAAAATGGAAAGCAATTTTGTCTTTTCAAGCTTAAACGTGATAAGTATAGTAAAATATTAGGACGTGGCTAAAAACAATAAACCCATAAATTTTTTTGATTATTTCCTGCAATTTATATATCAACACAGTTACGCATACAGCCATTCCCCAAACGGTTCGTATCATAAACAAAGCGCCAAACAAGAGATAAAGCAGCCTTGAAATCAACAGATTTCCTATAAAAAAAATCCACTGGTTACAGGAATACCACACACTCCACACCACTGGATGAATAGCAGCTTTCCACAAAATCCTAATATGATCACTGAAAGAAACAGACATGGCCTGACAGAAAAAATAGTACCAAGTATTAGCATAGACACATCTCTGAAAAGCAGAAAAAACTGCCTCCCAAAGAGCAGCAATAAGAGGCCACTTCAAAAAAAAGATGATCCATTGACTCCGAGTTAGCACCATAAACACTACACCTAGAAGCTAATTGAAAACCGGACCTACACAAATGATCTTCGGTGGGTAATCTATTAAGAAGAAGACGCTAAGATAGGAGAGAACGGGAAGGAGGGATATAGCAAGACCAGACGTCCCTCCACCATGGGACTTGAGGGATATCTTGAAATATCCTAGAATAAGCCGCCCTACAAGAAACCATACCATCCCTAGAATGAGGCCACACCAAATAATCAATCACTAGAGAAATAGCAATTTTCTCAATCCGAAAACAGAGATCCGGGAACCTAGCACTAAAACGATCTTCCAAGACACATCTACCATCCTGAATGAAGTTAGAAACCCTAGCTTGAAGATGCATGAACATGAAATCAGAAATTCCAAAGAGATCCACAATGGGCACCCCAAGCCAATTATCACGTCAAAAATCTCTCTGAAAGTCTTTCCCGTTGAGCTAGATACCATCCTTAATGAGCTCAACATAGTTAGTCCTAAAAGAAGTCCAGATGGAAGAGGTGATGTAACCTCCCTAAGGTTTCTACAACTGCTGAATATACCTCTCAAGCAAAAAAGTGAAAGCAAAACTGTTCAAAGTTATAAACTTCCATGTAAGCTTTCGAAGTAACGAATCATTCAACAAGGCCAGATCCATCAAACCAAGCCCACCAAGAGCATAAGGTCTACAACAACGTTTTCAATCAACATGGACCAACTTAGATTCCTCACAAGAACCAGTCCATAAGAAATTTCTGATTTTCTTAGTAACCATCTGAATTAAGGAAACCGGCCACTTATAAACCATAAATGAGTGAACAAAAGAGCTAGTAATCACCGAGCGAATCAAAATAGCCCGACTATCGAAAGAGACTTACCCTTCCACCTATCAAATTTAGAAATAATTTTATCCGCAATGGGCATCAAAAAATATTTCCTAAGCTTGCCTCGGAACAAAGAAACCCCCAGGTAAGAAAATGGAAAACAACCAATCTACATCATGTTGGGATTTATGCCCTAAAGCTTTGTAAGATCCTAGATCTTTGTTGGCTTGATTCCATTGTAAAACTCTCTTTATTTGTATTGATTAGTTGCTTAGGTGTTTCTTGGAGAGAAGAAGCTTCAAAGGTTAAAAGCAACGTATCTTGCAAATATCGTCTTCAAGAGGAACATCGCTTACTTGGATGCTAAGGTATCAAGATACTTCTTCCTCTTGTAAGGCGTAAAAGCACACACACACAATTCATACACGTGTGTCCCTGCATCATAGTTCAAAAATATGATATAACACATTCACACACTTCTTAGTATGCTCATGCATTGGTCTCTTATAGACAAACATTGTAGAATTGCATGCTTTGTGACTATCTCTTTGATATGGCATGCTTGTGTGAATTTGTGTTTGTTTGTTTGTATGTTTTGTATTTTGGACTTGAACATTTTCTTATTTGATTCCTTATTGAGTCATGGTCGTTTCGATTACTCATTCATAAGGTTTCGAGTCCAAACGATGTAGCTACGCTACTTTATGTTCTCATTTGTTGAGTTGACTTAATCGTCATTTTCCAAGATGATTTCTCAACCATTTTTCAAAGTTTTATAGTCATTGTCGTGCGTGAGGAAGTCACGGTTCATAATCGGAAATCGGAGTTTAGATGCCCAAGATATGGCTAGGGAGCGCGCGAGAGGCAAGCATGGCCAAAGGCCATGCATTGGCCACCACGTGTGGAGGCCGTGGGGCCCACGGCTAGAGCACCCCTCTGGTCCCGTGTGGCCCACGCGCCCCCATGGGGTGCTGATGTGGCAGCCTCTGATTGGCTCACGTCATCCTCTCTCTTCTCCATCTTTTTTCCCTCCATTTATATTCGAAATCCCGTGCAGAATTCTTTACAACTTTTGATTTTTTATTTTGATCATATCTCTCTCATTTCAACTCCGAATTGAGTGATTCAAAAATCAAAATTGTTGGTCTTAAAGAGAGCTACAAACCCCAAGTATTTTTAGAGCCATTTGAGTTCATCATTTTTCCCAGTGATCTGATTTCAGTATGAGACTCAACTTTTGTATGTGAAACTTCTTCTTCTCACTTCATCTTTTGATGATCTCTTTAATCTTCCTAATTGATAGATGATATGTGTTTAGAATGTTGTTAGATCATATTCTAGGGGTGGTTGATCTATTGATTGTTGAGTTTTAGCCATTTGATTTCAATTGAACATATATTGTTAAACTTGACCTATCTTGAAATTGATTCTAGAAATGTTGTATATGATGTGCCTCATGTTATTTTCTAGGTTTAATTCATCATCTAAGAACTAAGATTTTTGTGTGATATATTGAATATTCATATCTTGTTCTTATTGATTCACATGCTTTGATTTCTAGATACATTTGTAATTGTTTGTTGAAAGCATATTCTAGATTATCACTAAGCATGTTCATAGAGCTTGATTGATCATCTTGCTTTATTTGATTGTGTTTGCATCATTTGCATCACCTAGATCATTGCCTTGTAATAGGTGGAAATCTCTTGCAAAGTGAGTGAAGCTTTGTCTTGAGCAAGAAGTCTTGGCTAGGAAAGTGTTCCGGATAGCCAAGCAAGAAGTCTTGATTAGAGTCGGGAGGACTCGGATAGTCAAGCAAGAAATCTTCCTAAAGACGTGAGCGTCTTGGATAGGAAGTTGCTTTCTAGAGGTGTAGGACACATCTCGGATAGGAAGTAGGCTTGGTAGTTCACTTGCCCGAGGGTAGATTAGGAGGTGATAGCTTGAGCGGATATCATGTGTTGATAGCTTGAGTGTGTAAGTCCTTTTCATATAGTGAATTGCTTTGCCGGTGGTTGTGGTATCAACCCGTGGATGTTTCCTCTTTGAGGTTTTACCACGTAAAAATACTTATGTCAAGTTTCGTTTTTATGTTTCCTTATCTTCCATATGTTTGTATTGATTGCATTACTTGTATATTGATTTTCACATGTGTTGGTTAAATCAATTCAATTGTTAAGATTCATCAAGTGTGCTTTTAATTGTTGTATTCCACATATTTTTTGTATGTTGGAAGAATTTGGGCCTATACCTATTCACCCCCCCCCCCCCCCCCCCCCCCCCCCCCCCTACCCTAGGTATATATTACACTATATTGCTTAAGGGAATTTCAAGCTTGTAATTTTTAAATATTATAAATTCAATAATAAAAGAAGTAGTTATTTCATTCAAATAAATTGATTTATACGTTTATATTATATATGCTAACATCCAAGATTGCTAGATGTAATCTCAAATTGAGTATATAAATGTCATATGCAGAGGTATTCAATTTGAGACATGTAATCTAAATAGTCCGTAGAAAGCAAATAAAGTTGGGTACTTTATTTGTGGTTAATCTACAGCTGCAGTCCATTCTGTATCATACGGTGGTCTTATCCTAGAATACTCATATGGTGTTATGAGAATGGAGGCACCTTATATGATGTGATCATATATGACTAGGCCACGATTTATATGAATCTGTTACTAAGATCTGTTAGTTGAAAAGATTCATATGTATCGACTAATGATGGCTATATATGGGTGATCTAAATCCTGAGTGTCTTACTGACTCTTTCAGGTTAAATCGTGGTTTTTGGTTTACCATAGGTGAGATCAAAATATCATTCTTGGTCAATATCTCCGTATCTTGGAATCACGGTTTGGCTTATGACTGGGAAGGTATGTACGCAATAGTGGAATCCACTCCTTCTTACGAGAATTAGATAAGTAGTTCCCTTAAGGGTTGATTCGGGGCTTGAATGATTAAGAGCGCTCTCTTTCTTCCATAAAGGAATGAAGGATATAATCATTCAAGAAAATCAATAGTACTTAAAGAAAAATATATAATTAGAGAGGTATAACGGATTTTATGACCTAGCTCTAATTATGAACTATTTGTGGAGGATAATGCCAGCTATATCAATGGACAATGATAAAATTGGTTGTGTAAAACATCTACAGTTACGAGAGTACAATCTTGGGTGTTTAGTGGAATAACTCCAATGTTAATAACTGTGAAATATTAATTAAAGACTGTGAAATATTAATTAAAGAGACTGTGAAATATTAATTAAAGAGTTTAATTAATTTTTCTAAGTATTATTGGAGCTCAAAACTGTGGGTCCATTATGTCCCCTTACTAGCCCTTTTATGATTGATAGAAACAAGACTCACGGAGAATTGGATGATCCAATTAATTGTGTTACGAAAGTAACTTAAATATATTTTTGGAATTAATTAAATGATGTGATTATTTAATTAATATATATTATTTAATTGACGAGTTAAAAATTATTAAATAATATGATTATTTAATTGACATATTAATAATTAAGAATTAATTGTTATACGGAGGTTTCAAGTTCGAACCTTGACAAGAGCAAAAGAATAATAAGTGATTATTTTATTTACTCTAAATAGGTCAAGGGTTCAAACCCTGTGGAGTAAGAATTAAAAAGGATTTAGAATCTTATTTTAACTTAGATTACTAAACCCTAGGATCTTAGTATATAAGATATACTTATCAGGAAAAAGAGAGACACACAAGAAGGTGCGGCCACATAAGAAGGAAAAAGAAAAGTTTTGTTTCTCCCCTATAGTTGGCCGAATTCATCCATGGAAGCAAGGTGTTGCGTTCCGATTCTCTCAAGCCTTCATTCAACTGCTCTTGGAATCCGTAACGTGCCCACATACACAGTTGTTAGATCGCGGGACATAACTCGGAAGGCTTAATGGTAAAGGATCGAAAAGAAGACAAATGAGTGTTCTTCAAAGGTATGAAAACAAATCTCTTCCTTATATTCGTGTATATACAAAAGGTCCTAAGAAGATGATAGAATTTTTTTTTAAACCTATCTTTCTTAAATCTATTGATTTTATTATCAAACTATTCCCTAATTTTTCCGCTGTGTGACTTACTCATGCAAGCTAAGGACTGAAGAGAACTAATCCGAGCAGGAGAAATAGAAGACCCCCAAAAAAAAAAAAATGGAGGATTTACTCCAGTTAACAAGTTGGTTCAAAATGCTACCATAAACACAGAAAACCTGCATAACATTCCTCAGATTGTTGGCCGTACCCCCTATAAAATATCATAACATCATCGGCATACAACAAATGGGTGGGAGCAGAAAAACCCCTCAGAGAGGAAATAGGAAAAAGTTGGTCAAACGCCACCATTTTCGAAAGTAACCTACTAAGAAAATCCTCAGCAATGCCAAAAAGAAGAGGAGAAAGAGGATCCTCCTGTTTAACCCCTCTCGTGCATCTAAAATAGCCAGCCGAAGAACCATTAAGCAAAACAGACAGTCTTGAATAGCCAAGAATACTATCAATTCAATCCAAGAAGGTTAGAGAGAAACCAAAAGCCCATAGAATGCGACAAAGGAATTTCCAATCAAGAGTGTCAAACTCAATTTTCATAGCCACACTACCCCATAGCATTTCTTATGAACCACATTAACACAATTTGAAGCAAGGGCAATAGAGTCCTTAATGTGTCGATCCCTGATGAAACCAAATTGTTGTGGAGAGATAATACGAGTAGCAACCTAAGCTAACCTTTCAGTCAAGATTTTAGAGGAAATCTTGAAAAGAAAGTTACCAAGCACAATATGACAAAATTGATCAACTATGATTGAGTCCCTCATATTTGGGAGAAGAGCTATAAAATTTGAGTTCAAACCCGAAGCAACCACACCAGAATGGAAAAATCCTGAACCGTAAGAATCATATTTCTATCCACAATCTCTCAACAACGTTGAAAGAAACAACCTGAGAAGCCATCAAGTCTAGGGGCCAAAAAAAGCATCCATGGTAAAAACCGCATCATGGATAACATTGGTAGAGGGAGTAGGCAAACTCTCCTCAGTAGAAAATAAAGAGGGAACAATGTCATCCACAATAGAGAGATCATGATCAATCTGAGCCGAATTTGAAGAAAATAGATCCTCATAAAATCTGACAATGTGATCTCTGATAACAAACTGATCATTTGAAATAACACCATCAATCGAAAGTGAAGACAAAACACTCCGACATTGTCTTCGCTTGATTGAAGAATGAAAAAATGATGAATTACAATCCCCATCCTACAACCATTTCACTCGGGATCTATCACGAAAGAAGCACTCTTGCCTATGTAAAAGCACATCAAGATCATGATGAGTGCGTGACTCAGTCAAAAAAAGCTCCCCAGAAAAACCCAAATAAGACATTTGGCTCTAAATCGAACGAAGCTCATCAGATTTCCTAGAGATGTTAGCAATAAGATCACTGAAAACCTCCCAATTCCAAGACTTAAGAGTCTTCTTTAGATTCTTAAGCTTACCAATAATTACTTGAGGAGGATGACCAAAACAAGGAATGCCCCACACCCTGCGAACCAGGTTCATGAAATCAGGATGATCCACCCATATACTTTGAAAACGAAATGGCCTAGATAAAGAAACCTAAGACTTAACTAATCTAATCCAAAATGGAAAATGATCAAAAAACTGACAGGGGAGCCACACAGGAGATATCATGCCAATAGGAAGTGCAACCCTCAGAAATCAAAGTCCTGTCTAATCTCCGCTGAACTCTAGTACGACTAGAACGACCCCTAACCCAGGTAAAATGAGCACCCTGAGAACAAACACCAATCAGATTGCAATCCTCAATCATTGATTTAAAGTCCTCACAAGAACCCCTAGCAGGAGAGTGAGACCCCAAATACTCATGACCACCCAAAACTACATTGAAATCACCAACCACCAACCAAGAAGAAGAAAAAGAACCAGTCATCTCCCGAAGAGAACACTAAAGCGCTCAGCGAATCAAGGCAGATGTACTAGCATAAACAAAAGAGTACCAATGTGTCAGAGACCCAATGGCAATGGAGACGGTCAAATGCTGATCATGACACAAAACTATTTGAGTATTTGCAATAGAATCACAAACAAATACCCAAATAGACAGAATCAATCCACCCTTGTCATTCATACCCAACAAATAAAGACCAAGAGAAGACCAAAAACTAGCAAAAATCGAATCAAAACCCACCATGGGATCCGAAATGCAAACCAAGGAAGGCCGATGAGAACAACATAAATCTCTGAATACTCGTTTTGAAGAGTTGTTCCCAATACCACGACAGTTACAATAAAGGATACTAATCATGGGAACTGCTGGAAGGAATTTGAAACTCAGACTTGTATGACTTTAAATTACTTTTGATCATCGTGTTCCTCTGAACAACATTATTAAGATCCCAAAACCTCAGCTTCCACCTGTTTAAGCCAATAAGCGTCCTCAACAAAACCAAGCTCAACATGAGAGTCCGTCAAAGAGGACTTTGATCGTAAGACTCGAGAAAAACTAATCCCATGCTACTGAAAAAGTTGCTCAATAGACTGACTGCGATCACCCGAAGGTAAGGGTTCCAAATTAGGACCACCCGAAGAAACAACAACAGAGGAATGAGGAGAAGCCCCACGTGGCAAGAGGCTATAAACCTGCTAAACATTAAGAATATTTGGTAAATGAATCAGAATCAAATCCACAATAGTGGAAAAAGTTCCTGAATGAGAGTTACATGAAGAAGACGGAAACGAAGCTGAAGAAGTACCTAAAGAAGCTGAATGATGGACTACCATTGAATCAATCGACCCCAAATCTTGAGAAATAGCAGCGAAAGCATTGGATTCCAAGACCTCCTAGACCGGCTTATCTATCGGATGGTAAACCATCTTAGAAGACCGAGGGTGAACTGGCTGAAAAATTGGCTCCTCAACAGAAACCTCGGCCATTGACTGAGGAGAATTTTCCATAGTAGCAACAAGAACCTTAGGGTTGTTCCGACGATAAGAACTAGGCATATGGCTAATGGAAGAGCAGATGGAGCAAAAGGACGACAAGTTTTCATACTCAATCGAAATGAAAGAGCTATAAAGATCGCCCATCTCTAAAAGAACCAAGGATGGAATCAATACGGGCATGTCAACATCTATTAAAACCCTGGCAAAATGACCAAAATGACCATCAATAGTAGCCTTATCCATTCTCAGTGGAACTCCAATATCTGGCCAAATAAAAAATGATCTTTATATGCCAGTATTCCCAAGACAAATCATAAAACCTAACCCAAATTTGTGCATTAGTGGACTTCTACAGAGAGAGATTAAAATTCGAAGCCCAAGGCTGAAGGTAAAGAACTCCTGGCTTCAGATTAACAGAACCCAAACCCCAAACATGGTTCTTGTCCTCAGGAGACTTCAAAATGATCTGGAAGTAGCCTCTCCCTAAAGATATAAGTCTTCAATCTACTGAAATCATCCAAAGCTTACTAAGCTTAGCCTTAAGGTCAGCAAGCTTCCAAGGACACTCACCAGTAGTAAGAACCACACTCCCAATGAGAGCATTCTTGCATAAATCGAGTCTGGATTGATAAGCTACCGGATCAACTGGAAAAGACACATAACCTCCTTTTCAAAGGCGCAGCAGTCATAGGGAAGATCTGAACAAAAGCTTTAGGATCCTTCAAAAGGTCCGCATAAGACAAAACACCCATAAACAAGGGGGTAGGATTCATAACATGGTCCTGAATCGAACCTCCCACGGTAACCTGACTAACACCTATCGATGGTATAGAAGGCAACCCATTACCCAAACCACGCTCAATACTACCAGAAAGAGCCGTCCTCATACCACCATTAGGAGCAGAATTTGGAAGTGGAGAGGAGAACAAAGAAGCCTCCAAAGACATGGGATTCCCCACGAGGCCATGCACATGCATGGGAGGAGACACCATGGTCCAAAACATAAAAGATACCAACAAACCAGCAGTAAAGAAAAAGAAAAAAATAAAAGCACCAGAATAAAAACACTAACACGAGAATAGTAGCCAAAATAGCCCAAACTAGCTAAACCGACAAAGGTGCAATAAAGGTGGAATAGCAGCGGAAGCAATGATGCAAAGAACGCAACCACGAACCACGAACCACGAACGCTAAGAGAACAGCAGCAAAAGCAACGCAAACAACTGGTTGTCAGACAATGGAAGAATGCCAAGAAGACCAATGCCACCCAAAACAATCGGGGGAGAAGCAACCCATGGCCAAAACCCTATACGCAGCAGACGAAGGAACAATAGCTGTGGCAGTGGAATAGAAACACAGTAGCGAAATAGAACGCAGAAAAGAAGTAAGCCACAGCCAAAAAGAGACGCAACAGCAATGGAGACAGCAACGCGTGGCAGCAGAGCAACAGCAAGACAGCAGTGGACACTAGGCACCAGACAAAGGGAATCAGGAACCAACGCCGACCGTCGAATCAATAGCTAGCAATTAAACCCCAGAGACCCATGCAAACATGAGACCAAACCCTAGCAGAGCCTACTTCTCTAATGTTATTCAAAGCTCTATTTATTAAAATATATCAAAAAACATAACTGTGTAATTGTGTTGATGATCTGCTGATTCTTCATCAATTTGGCTTCAGTGGTCATCCTGGTAAGGTTTCGGTTATCAAGAGTGTCGTCTAGTCGCCCCCTGCTCTAGGGTAGATCAAGGTTAATACAGATGGTGCTTCTTTTGGTTCGCTTGGTATGGAGGGTTGTGGGGATGTTTTTCGGACTTACAGATATTTTGTTAAAGCCTGTTTTACGGTCCCTTTTGGTTAGGTCTTTGCTTTTAAGGCTGAGCTCCTTATGGCTTTGTTAGCAATCAATTACGCATGGAAGTTGGATTGGCATAGGATCTAGCTCAAAATTGACTCTTTTTATGTTGTTCAGCTTCTTTCTAATAGGTCTGATCAGGTTACCTGGTGTGTTCGTCAAGCTTGGTAGTGTTGCATTTATCAGATCTCGCATATGGAGTTCTAGGTCCCTCATATTTTCAGGGAAAGTAACCAGGTGGCAAATGCTCTCTATAAGCACGCTTTGGATATTCCTTTTGATATGTGGTGGTCTTCCACTCCTTCATTTTGTTCTTTGTTAGTTGGTAATGACTGTATAGGTAGAGAGTCTTTCAGGTTTTCCTAGCTTTATTTTTCTTGTTTGACCTGCGTGCCTCTGGGTTTTTTAGGGTTATGTCCCCTATTTTATGATGATTTGTTGATTCTTTTGTTTCTTTTTTTTCATTTTTTAAATATTCTTGGATTCTACCTCAGGGTTTTTCAATATATAATCGCTTGTGATGCTTTTCCTCATTAGGTCAATCTATATAGATATATATATATATATATATATATGATTGGTGTGTTAATTCAACTAATCTAATCTGACTACTATCAAAAAAATAATATTACAAATCACAATCGTATTGAAACCAGGCTTAATTTAAATCCTATGTTTGTATGCAAAGCTATGGACAAGAAAGCAAGAAAGTGATAGTAATTAGGTCCAACCCAAAGTCCTTATATATATATATATATATATATATATATATATATATATAAGGTTGTTGATGGTCGGAATCAACCCCACCCCAACATTTTATTAAAGAAAAAAGAAAGAGAACAATAGAGAAACGAAAAGAAAAGAAGAAAACAGATCAACAGAACTAAAAAAAAGGTCTGCTACAAAAATCATTGAAAATAAGGAATTGTAAAAATTCAAAGCGGTCCACCACCATGTAGGAGAGACGATACTAGGGCTCCTGGATGCTAAATTATTTGTTACTTAGTTACCTTCTCGATAAATATGAGTGACAGCAAAGTCCATTTGAGAGATTAAGCTAAAACATCTATCCTTCAACGCCAAGGAACCTTATGAGATCTAGAACAAAGGATATCCACAACAAAAGTCGAATCGCTCTCCAACCATAATCGACGCCAGCCAAAAGGCCAAGCATAATCAATAGCGTGGATGGCAGCGGCCAATTTTATCAACCAATTAAGAAAGGAGAGGATATTTTGCATTCTCTAATAGTGAACAACAATTTGTTAGGTGTTACTTCCCTCTGCCTAATTTGGGTGTCACTAATTAAATTATTAGTATTTGCCAATACACTAATCAATTCGTCCTCAACCTCCCACCTTCCCATGCATTCTATTTTTATTAATTAATTGCTTCTCCATGACTCCACCTGTATGCACCACCCGCCATTTAACCTGTATCCACCAACATTGTATTATAATCTATCATATTTTTTTTATTATCGAATTTTGCTACTATATGTAATGACTTCTTATAAATTTTGAGCAAATTACAAAAAACCTACCCGAGGTTTGGTCTTTGACACACAAAATCAACTTTTGTAAAAATTGACACTTAACTGCCCTCCAACTGTTAGAGCATCTCTAAAAAACTTTTCTATTTTCACTCTTCAAATGTCTATTTGCTTACCTATATGACAATTTGATGAGTGAAAAAAGAAGAGCTCTTCCAAAAGACTCTTCAATTAGAAATAGATTTATATTATTTTAATGAAAACACTCAAATTCCCTCTCCCCACCAACAAATTTAATTACCCTCCATTTTTTTCAAGTTAGAAATAATAATTTTTCAAATGCACTAGTTTCATACATGTAAAACTAGTATTATTTTTAGGTGGATATGAAAATTATTTGAATGACCTTCCAAATTATTAATATGTTATTGTTATCCTCAAAAATCCATCAGGATTTTCCCGGGACAACCTGGATCGCGATGTACGGGTGCGCCGCGGCTGGTCCGGACCGAGTAGGGGATGGCTCCTCTCCTCCCGGAGTCGATATCGGAGGGGGCCCTTGATCCGGTTGCCAGGGACTGGTCCTACAAGGAGGAATGAGGTTGAGATAGTATATTTAGGATATATGGGGAGTGTGACAGGGGTAGCTTGCTAAAGTAAATGAGAGGGCTTTTTATTATTTAGCGATGGGGTACATTACAAACCACTTCGTCTGCTACAACGAGCTATTACAACAAAGGGAAAGAGCATAACTGCCAAGTACATTACCATGTATGGGAGTTGGAACTAAGAGCAGCTTGTCGCTAGGTGAAGTAACGCGATGGAGCTTGAATTAGGTAGGGTAGTAGCCAAGTAGGATGGTCTCATAAGAGCTTGATTTAGGCGGGATAGTAGCCAAGTAGAAGTCTAGGTTTTCTGGTCTAACCCCTTATTCTTAGAATGTAGGGGCATTTATAGTGTCTCTGGTAGGGGGTAGATGGAAGTAGCTCATTTAGGCGGGAATCCCTGATTCCATCTCCACCGTTCCCTCCTACCAACAATCGCGACAGTATGTGATAGACCGGGCCTTGCTTCTCATTAGGCGCTTTAAAGTGATCAGGGATATTTCCGCGGTGGGTACTAGGGAGTGATAGGGGCTCTTTAATGGGGAAAGCTCTTCCATGAATTAATTGCTTATTTTTCAGGTTAACAGTTATTATTAAATATTCAATATTAGTCTCATTTTAAAGATCTAGATGAGACATTTTTAATGGTACAATTTTTATGATGATAAAAAATTATAAATTATAAATTATTATATATTAATTGAATTTAATTAAAAAGATAACAAGGAAATAGATGTCAAATATTAATAATGATGTGATATAAACAATAATATAATAATAATTGAAGAGGGAGAAGTTGCTCTTTAAAATCGAAGAGAGAGAAGCAAAATCTTATTTGAAGAATGTCATTTGAAGAGTCTGTTGGAGCCGGATATGGTGATGTGGCTTGTTTGATTTTAACAAATATCTTATTTGAAGAGTCTTTTGGAGATGCTCTTAAAACTAACAGTTGACTTAGTTTGATCATTAAAAATACAAAAATATCTCTACTATTAGAAAGAGAAAAAAAAAATACCAAAATTCCCCTAAATAAATTATTTAAACAATTTTTTTTTTTTTTTAATATAGCAATGAGGCCACCATAACAGGTGGCCCTCTCCTATAGAGGCCAGCTTCGTCATCATCAACGCTGTCTTCTAACGGAGGAGGTTGGAGCTCTTCGTCGTCTGGACTTCTCTAAAATCAAGCTTTGTGCAAGAGAAGGTGCCTCATCTGTAAAAGCTCAACCTGAAAAACCCAATTTCAACCTTCACAGTACACCCAAATTGATCCACCGCCAAATCAACCTCCAAATGAATATTTACACCCAAAAAAAATCATCAACACAGTTTCATCTAGGCATTTTGTCGAACAAATTCACTGCATAGTCTATATTAGTTGGGTACCCAAGGCTGATTAACTGAGAATGAAGCTAATTTGCTTAAATTGGTCTTAGAAAAACAATGAAGTGTAAAAGACAAACAAAAAAGAATTTATGAGAGGGTTGAGAACTAATAAAATTTTTGAGGAATGTAAAATATAGAATACTCATCAAATAGACATCCATTATCACATCACATATTCACATCCACCACCAACATATTACTTAGCAAGTAAACATCAGTTCAAACAACCTCAACAATATATGTCAAAAACCAAATACTTTCGTTCTTCACTGCCCACCATGATTACTCTGAAAAGAAAACGTAGGAGATGAAATATGCAATTCTCTTTGTAATTCACGACTTACTTTTTATTGATCTGTGATAGTAATATATATAATTTACATAAAAGAGTGCATTTACAGATAAAGAGAAAGTTTAAATATTTAAATATACAAAGATAAAACTAAATAATATCTGAGTACAACAACTCTAATAGAATAAAATTTTAACTAAACTAAAAGAGTTTATTTGGTTGAGATATTATTTTGAATTCAAATTCATTTAACACTCCCCCTCAAGTTGGAGTTGGGGTTGAAATGTCAAGGACACCTAACTTGTGAAGTAGTCTGCGGTAATCGTCACCTAAGAGTGGTTTAGTAAAAATGTCTGCAAGTTGGTCGTGCGATCGTAGGTAAGAGTGAGTAATGAGGCCGCTTTGAATCTTCTCACGAACAACGTTGCAGCCAATTTCAATGTGTTTGGTGCGTTCGTGAACGACGGGGTTATTGGCGATGTGAATTGCTGCTTGACTATCACAATGAATTGAAATCGCTTGCGGATGAGCAAAACCAAGATCTGAGAGGAGATTTTAGCCATTGCAATTCAGAAGTGAGTGTAGCGAGTGAATGATATTCGGCTTTTGCGGAAGAATGAGAAACTGTTGGTTGTTTCTTTGTTTTCCAAGAGATAGGACTAGAACCCAACATGATGAAATAACCAGTGGTGGATCGACGAGTAATGGGACAACCAACCCAATCAGAGTTAGCATATCCAACTATGTCAAGTGAACTTGATGCAGAAAGAAATAAGCCTTTACCAACGGAACCTTTAAGGTAACACAAGACCTAGTTGGCAGCATCAAGGTGAGATGAATGTGGAGATTGCATGAATTGACTAAGAGTGTTGACCGCATACTGAATATTAGGTCGTGTCACAGTTAGATACAAAAGACGACTGATGAGTCGTTGATATAGTTCTAGTTGAGGGAGAGGAGTGTCGTCTGTCAGACGAAGTCGAAGACGTTGTTCCATTGGAAAATCCAATGGTTTTGAACCAGTCATTCAGAATCAGATAATATCTCAAGAGTATATTTCCGTTGACAAAGAAATATCCCTTGCTTAGAACAAGATACTTCAATGCCTAAAAAATATTGAAGTTTACCAAGGTCTTTTAAAGAAAAAGACTGAGCGAGAAAATGTTTGAGATCAGAAATGGAATCATCATTGTTGCTAGTGATGATAATGTCATTGACATAGATGAGAACAAGTACAAAAATATGGCCACGGATATATGTAAAAAGACTATAGTCCAAAATAGATTGTCGAAAGCCTCAACGAAGGAGAGTGATAGAAAATTTGAAAAACCACTAACGAGAGGCCTATTTAAGACTGTAAAGAGATTTATTTAACTTACATTCATTAGAATCCCCCTTACGAGAGAATCCGGGTGGTAATTTCATATAAACCTCTTCATTGAGATCACCTTGGAGGAAAGCGTTGTTGACATTAAGTTGGTGTAGAAACCAATTTTTTATTGCAACAATAGAAAGAATGAGACAAACAGTTACTAGTTTAGCAACATGTGCAAAGGTATCATGATAATCGATGCCTTCAACTTGAGTATAGCCCTTAGCAACTAGACGAGTTTTATATCGTTCGATAGAACCATCAGAACGATATTTGATTTTATAAACCCATTTACATCCGATGGGTGATTTACCATTAGAAAGTGGGCATAAAAGACCAAGTGTTATTGGATTCAAGGGCTTGAGTTTCTTTGGCCATAGCATCACGCCATTCAATAGATTTCATGGCTTGAGAGTAAGCACTTGGTTCTTGGATGTCCATGATATTTATTAAAAAAAAATGCGATGAGAATGATTTAGATGAGATAAGAAAAATAGTTGCCAATCAGAAAATTAGTTGAAAGTGATGTATTGTTAAAAAATAATAATTTTGTAGATGACCAGGAGGACGACGATCCCTTTGAGGTCATGTATTAATTATAGGAGCAAGTGTCGTAGAACGAAGATCAAAGGAAATAGTGTCTACGGTAAAAGGTATAAAATCAACTGCGGTATCAGCCTGAGAAACACTTGAAGAATTAGTCGGAGAATCAATTGGAAGATTAGTGGTAGAATCACTTGTATCTTCAGTCTGATGAGCAATTGGTTATGAGGATGAGATCGCAGGAACATTACCCAAATAATTAATAGTGACATCATCATTGATAGGTGTTATCCTGAAAAATTCGTCGGGAGTTTCTCGGGACAACCTGGACCATGATGTACAGATGCGCCGCAGCTGGCCCAGACCGAGTAGAGGGTGGCTCCTCTCCTCCTGGGGTAGATATTGGAGGAGGCTCTTGGTCCGGTTGTCAAGGACAGATACAATGCAATGGGACCAGTCCTGCAAGGAAGAGTGAGGTCAAGATAATGTATTTGGGGAGTGTGATAGGAGTAGCTTACTACCGTAAAGGAGGGGTCTTTTTATTATTTAACGATAAGATACATTATGGGCCACTTCCCATGCTACGGCCAGCTATCACAATGAAAGAAAATAGAACAAAATGCCAGGTACATTATCATACATGGGAGTTTCAACTAAGGGGGATGATAGCTAGGTGGAGTAAACGCAATGGAGCTCGAATTAGGCGGGGTAGTAGCCAAGTAGGATAATCACATAGGAGCTTGGACCAGGCGAGGTAGTAACCAAGTAGGATAATCACATAGAAGCTTGATTTAGGCGAGGTAGTAGCCAAGTAGATGTCTAGGTTTTTTTTCAACCCTTCTCTTACCCTCGGAATGCAGGGGTATTTATAGTGTCTTTCTTAGGGAGGTAGGTGGAGGTAGGTGGAGGTAGCTTATTTAGGCCGGAATCCTTGACTCCATCTCCACCGTTTCCTCCAGCCAATGATCGCAGTGGTAAATAATCGAGGGTTAGGATTGTGCCACCGGGGCTCCTCCTCTGTTGGGGTCTTGGTTTTGGTAGGTGGGAGCCTTAGTCCCTAGGGCGAAATCGGTGGGGCTGATCCTAGCCCCTACTTTTGAGTAGGGCCATGGTAGCCACACACCTTGAAGGGCCTTAATCGTTCCACATAGGCCTTAGGTCTATATAGGCATTTTTGTAGGGCTGATGTGGCGAATAGGTGGTGTTTTCGGGGGTTTCGATTGGTCGGATGGGGTCATTACAATAGTGGGAGGTCGCTATTAAAATCTGGCTTGGTGGGGGATAGTGTCAGCGCCTGTCCCGCTGCACACTGTCAGGCACCTTCTTCCACCATTTCCTTCTTCATACTTGCTGGGTTCCTGTGAACATTTTGTTGAGGAAATACAGTATCCCCCTTCATGTATGAGATAGTTGACCTCCAACTAGGGCTGAGATAGAGAGAGGCTCAACCGTTGATGTAGTGTGACCAACAGATGATCCTAACCATAGGCTGCTTATCTTCCCCCATTTATGTTTGCTTCTTCGTATTAATGAGCTGGTGCTGGGGCTTTACAGGTTGCTTCCCGTCCCCTCTTTCTCCCATGTGAGTTGGGGTGAGGGCTGGCGTTAGACCTTGAAAGGGTTGTGACCTGTTGGCTGCTATGGTCAGCGTCAGCCCTTGAAGTGATGGTCACCAGAGTGTTCCTAGAAATTTCTTTTAAGGGGGTCGTTCTTGTTGAAAGAGCAGGTTATGCATGACTAGGTAGGCACCGCTTAGAATGTTTCATGGCCGTGCCGCGAGCTAGGAGCGGGTTCTCTGGTGAACCATGTCCTTCCTTTCGTTAGGCGCTCAAGGGGAGCTGGGTCCTTAACGAACCGCGCCTAGGAAGGCGGGGTCCTTGGTGGACCAGGTTCCCTTTCTCGATAGGCGTTCTTAGGAGATCGGGTCCTCGATGGATTATGATAAGATCAGGTGTTCTAGAGCGGTGCGGTACATGATGGGCTGGGTCCTTTTTCTCGTTAGGTCCTTTAGGGAGATCGAGGTTGCCTCCATGGCTGGTACCAAAGGGTGGTGACGCTCTTTAATTGGAAAAGCTCTTCCTTAAATTAATTGCCCATTTTTTTCGGTTAACAATAGGATTAATGGTAATTGGATTATTTAATAAAGGAGAATGAGAGGAAATGCCATGATACGGAAATGTTGATTCATGAAAAATGACATCACGAGAAGTGTAGATTTGACGAGTTTTGAAATCGTAGATACAGTATCCCTTTTGACCATATGGGTATCCAACAAAAATACCGGGTTTAGTGCGATCGTCAAATTTGTGTCGAATGTTCATATTTTTAGCAAAACATAAACACCCAAAAACTCTTAGAGAAGAGTATGATGGAATAGTACCAAGAAGAACTTGATGAGGTGAGCGATGTTTAAGGATCGGAGCTAGAAGTTTGTTAATGATGTATGCAGCAGTAAGGATGTATTCGCTCTAAAATGAAAGGGATAAATTGGATTGGAATCGTAAAGCACGGGCGACATCGAGAAGGTGTCGATGTTTGCATTCTATGACCCTATTTTGTTGAGGTGTCGCAACGCAACTACGTTGATGGATAATGCCATTGTCATGAAACCATGATTGGATTAGTTTGGAAAGGAATTCAAAACCATTGTCTGAACGGATGGTTTGGAGCTGAGGTAGAAAAATTCCCCCATCTCCAAAATTTACACGAGTGATTTTCGTGCCGAATTGGCGAGTGATTAGATTAAAAAATTGAAGTAACATTTTTAAGGTTTCAGACTTATGCTTCATTAAGTAAATCCATGTACATCTAGAATGATCATCAACTATAATAAGAAAAAAATAACGTGATCTGTTTTTGGAGGGTATAGAGAACAGGCCCCAAATATTAATGTGAACGAGTTCAAAACAATGTAAAGTGAAAGTTGTACTTCGAGGAAAAGGAAGACGTGATTGTTTGGCACATGGAAACACATCACAAATAAAATCTTTATTCAAAACAATGTCTTTAAAATTCTTAACGATGAAATCAAAACGACTACTAGATAGATGTCCAAGGCATGAATGCCTAAGATCAAACTTATTACAATGCTTGAAAGAAAGAACATAATTGAAATTAAAATCTAAATCCAGGTAGAAAAGTTCATTCCTAGCACTACCTAGACCAATCGTAGTCTTCGATGCTCGGTCCTGAAAATAACATTCAGAAGATGAGAATGTGACATCACAATTAGATGATTTCGTTAATTGTGAGAAATAACAAATTGAATTTGAATGATGGAATGTGGAAAACATTAGTTAAAATGAGTGATGGTGAACAATGAATGGTGCCTATGTGTTTCACAGGCGCTTGAGAACCATCAGCTAGTTGAACAAATATAATTTTTTTAATGACTGAAAATGAACTAAATTGTGAAATTGATGTACAAATATGACTAGAGGTGCCTGAATCATTAATCCAAGAAGACGGTAAACAAGTAAATGCTGTACTTGCGAGATGGGCGGATGCTCCATCAGATTCATTCATTGCTAGCAATGCAAGGAATTTAGTATACTTGGCAGACGTTAGATTCGGTGGACGAGCGGAAGCAAATTTTGATGAAGATGATGTCTTAGCTTACTTATCTAGGTAACCATGGATTTGGAAGCACGTGGCAAGCGTGTGGCCATGCTTGTTGCAATGTTCGCAAAAGGAACGTTGACACTTGCCGGAATACTTACACATCGATTTGGATGCTTGGAGAGCAGCTGAGTCAACAATGGAAGTTGAGTTAAGGTGGATTTCCTGTTGTTTCTCTTCTTGACGAACCAGGTTATATATTCACTAGATTGACGAAAACGGACCCATCAAAAGGATTATGCTTCGAATAGTAGAAAATTGATCATGAAGTCCTTGAAGGAACTCCATGGCACGATCTTGATGTTGTTGATCGATGATACTTTTGGCATTCCCGCAGATACAGGCAGTAATCGAGACAATAGAATTTAGCTTGTCCCACATTGACTTAAGTTGTGCGAAATATAGTGAGACAGATAATCCTTCTTGTTTGAGGAAGGGGATATATTTTTTTAACTGATATATTTTTGGCGCATTCGATTGTGAAAAACAGTCCTTAAGATCTATCCAGATTTATGCTGCAGTTTCAGCATAAAGAATACTTGGACAAATTTCAGGAGAGACCAAGTTTAGAATCCAACTCTCGACCAAATCGTTGCAGCGTTCCCGGCTAGTGATGTCCTCTATTTTCGTTGGTTTTGGGAATGAACCATCAACAAAACCCAATTTGCTTTTTGCACAAAGTGCCATTGTGACCGCACGACTCCATGATCCATAATTGTCCCCGGAAAGCAATGGAGAAACAAGGATAATGGAAGGGCTATCAGAGTGATGGATAGTGTAAGGATTGAGTTTGGAGTTTGTATCTGGTGTTGGTGGGATTGAATCAGACATGAAGGAGTCGGGTTGCTCTGATACCATCTGAAAAGAAAAAGTAGGAGATGAAATATGCAATTTTCTTTATAATTCACGACTTACTTTTTATTGATCTATGATAGCAATATATATAATTTACATAAAATAGTGCTTTTACAGATAAAGAGAAAGTTTAAATATTTAAATATACAAAGATAGAACTAAATAATATCTTAGTACAACAACTCTAATAGAATACAATTTTAACTAAACTAAAAGAGTTTATTTGGTTGAGATATTATTTTTGAATTAAAATCTATTTGGTTGAGATATTATTTTGAATTCGAATTCATTTAACAATTACCTTTCAACTTCTTCGACGAACGTCAACACAAGGATGACGCAAGGACGATGACGATGGTGATGATAGAAGCTTTGCAATTCAGCTTCTTCAACGATAGGGTTCCAGGGAGAGAAAAGTTATGGTTTTCTAGAAACAGATACTTCGTTTTCCAAAAGTAATTCGTCTATTTTTTTTTTTTTTTCGTTTTCAATTTTCAATTTAAAATTCAAAAGTAATCTGAATCATTACAACCACATTGAATGACGAAATTACCCTTCAAATAAATGGTCAACTGTTAAATTGGATGGCACAGGGAAGTTAAGGGGCTGTCCTGTAAGCGTTTTTCATTGATTGTTTTTTGAAAAGAAAAATGAAAATGAAAATAGTGTTTTTGGTTTCAGTTTCGAAATCCAAAAACACGTCTGGTAGCATATGCGAAAAACAGTATTCTGAAAATAAAAACATTAAAAAGGCATCTTGTAGGTTAACCGATTTTTATTTTTTTTTAATTTATCAACAATTCATCCCAAACAATTATTAACTGGGAGCTTCTTTTGACAATCCATTTTTTTTTCTTTTTACACTTCTTTTCTAAAAACACCTCATTATCAAAATTTAAATTTTAAAAAATTCTAAAGACACTTCATTTTGTTACAAGATTATCTTTTTTTATCATTTTTGAATTAAATTATTAAAGAAAAAAATTATCTCTCCTAAATCATTAAAATAATTATTACATATTAAATACTTTCTCCTAAATTTTTAATTACCATATTAAACTCTCTCTCCTCCGATAAATATCTCTAATTTTCTAACTTCATTCTTTCTCAAGCAAAACTAACAATTAAGAAAAAAAAACTTACTAATAAGCTTGATTTGTAAGAACCATATGTATGTATATATTAAAAAATAAAAAATAAAAAATAAATAAAAAAAAATAAAAAAACTCAAAAAATAAGTACCTTGTTTTTATTTTTTTATAAAAAAAAAAAGAAGTTTTTTGTTACTATTGTAGGTATGTGATTGCCTAGAGAACTTTAATTCTTTCATTAGTATTAGAAATTATGAGTTTAATCAAATCTAATTAAAACAATTGAAGCTTTCATATATCTTTTTTTTTTTTTTTTTTTTTTTGTGAAAACTGACTTTTTAATATATATATATATATATATATATATATATATATTACTGTTAATAAAAAACTAAAATATTCATAAGTTTTTTTTGTTTTTTTTTCCTTACTATTAATCAGAGATTGATAGAGAAAGTATGGAAATATGATATATATATATATATATATATATATATATATATATATATATATATATACAGTCTTTCTTTTGTCGATTCATCCTAATAATAAATATATCAAGACGAAAAATGTGGACCACAGATTATGGAGAAGTTTTGACAAGTGCATACACTTTGAGTCAAAGTATGTAAATCTAGTGGTCCACATTCTTCGTCCTGATATATTTATTGTCATGACGAACTGATAATAGAAAAAAAAATATATATATATATATATATACAGTCTTTCTATTATCAGTTCGAACTGACGAAAAATGTAGACCACAGATTATGGAGAAGTTTTAACAAGTGCATACACTTTGAGTTAAAGTATGTAAATCTAGTGGCCCACATTCTTCGTCCTGATATATTTATTATCAGTTCGAACTGATAATAGAAAATCTGTATATATATATATATTTAAATGGATTCTTCGTCCTGATATATAGAATGTTTAATATGGTAATAACAAATTTAGGAACGAGAGGTTAATACGTAATAATTAAGAGCATCTCCAATGCAAATATGCATTTTTGAGTTTCTAAATAGTGACATATCAGCATATCTATTTATTATGGGCCCACTTTTGAAAAAATTTTAGAGAAATGCATATTCACATCTCCAATGCAATTATCTAAAGTCAAATATGCATCAATTTTATGTCCAATCATAATAAAACAATTATTACATTCTCTCTCCTCTTTTATTTTACAATTAAATAAGGTTTAATCTTATTGGTGGAAAGAGTTGAAAGCTTTAATCTTATTGGTGGAAAGAATTAGAAATCCTAGTCAGCATTTCTATGAGAGTTTCTAGAATTAAAAACTCAACTCCATATTCTCTAACTTTTTTTTGGCCACATCATCTCAATATTCAATTTAGATAATAGCATTGGAAAGAGTTTTTCTAATTTTTTTACAATAATGCTAAACATTCCACCTAAAATCCCATATTTTTTATCCCACTACATGTGGCATGTGAGGTGTCAAATTGTGAGTGGATACACATTAATTACACCTACCCTATGTATCCACTCACAATTTGACACCTCACATACCACATGTAGTGGGATGAAAAATGTGGGATTATAGGTGGGATGTGTAGCATTACCGATTTTTTTAATATCTATCCTATGTGATACTCTATTTTCTCTAAATTCATAATAACATTGGAGATGCTTTAATCTAATGATTTAGGAGAAATAATTTTTTTTTTTAATAATTTAATTAGTTTGAAATGTCTCTAAAATTCTTTTTATCTTGTTTAGTAATTTTAGTTTATGTTAAAATTGTCATTTTATTTTTTATTTTTTTAATGGTTATACAACAACTGCCGGGACCGGTAAGATTGGACTCTGCAAGCACAGCCCGAACCACAACTCCCACTTACAGGGAGAGAGAGATCACACATAGGTGGTACAACACCCACACAATTGGATATTGGTGGGACTTGGAAAATTTGCACAAATCCATGCATGCCATTGGGACTGAACCTTGGTGGTGGAGGCTCTCTATGGAGGAGCACACCACAATGGCAAGGGCTCATTGGCGTTAAAATTGTCATTAATAAAAAAATTCAATTTAGAGTGTGAATTGATAATTTATGGATCGTAAGAAGAAGCTCTTTTATTAACTAAGTCTGAATTTTTTATTTCCCATTATAACCTAAAACCAATTTGATTATTTAAAATTATTTTGTATAGAAAATCTCATAAATTATAACAGGAGATGGGATCGGGATCTGGCTCTGGTCTCGGACCTCTCGGTAGATCTGCGTTTACATCTTCTTCGCAGACAACAATAGGAGATGATATTTTCTCCAACTTCGGTAGCATGAATAATTAAAATTTTGTTCATTTTACCAGTGTATTCTCAATATTCCTTTGCCTATATTTGGCTGAGATATATTTGCTGCGTTGAGCATATTGCGTGCCTTGGTGTTTCTTGTTCATAAATACATCAAATACTTGATTATTGTCCGTACGAGTGCAGACCTTGTATGACCTTATTGTTGTAAGTTAAATTGAATTGAAGGCAAAGTATTTTCACATGAAATCCACCCATTTTTTTGTCAGCTTTGTTTTAATTAATCAATGAGAAATTGGAATATAACACAACCGAGCAATTTTATTATTTGGTATTCTGGTATAAAACAATAATTCACCGAACTGATCGAAGGTGGTGAGATCCTCCTCCAACGACACCGATCTGGCCAGATCGGCGTCGCCGGAGGAGGATCTAACCTCCTCCGACATCGGCGACGAAGAAGAGAGAAGAGAAGAGAGAAGAAGAAGAAGAAGAAGAAGAAGAACTGACCTGAGTTAACGAAGGAGAGAAGAATGATTTAAAAAAAAAAGTCTTTTTTTTTTTAATTTGAAGAAGAAAGAAGAACGAATGAAGAAGGAAGAAGAAGAGTGGAGAAGAAGATGAAAGTAGGCGGTGGAAAAAAAAAAAGTTTTATTAAAATAAAATATATATTAATGATATGAGACCCACTTATTTAACGATATGGGACCCACCTCATATGGAAAACAAAAACAAATTCATGAAAAACTTTTTTTTTTATTTTTAAATTTTCCACTTTTAACATTGGTTTTATTTTTGTATTTTAAAATAAAACTAAAAGGGATAATTACCCTGGTGGCCATCGAATTGATGACACACTATCAAAATGGTCATTGGATTGGAAAGTTGTTTCAAAATGGCCATTATTGGTAAACTTTGTGACATTAATGGCTATTCCATCCAATTCCATCAAATTCCATCCAATTAGTGGCATTTTGGTAAATAAATGGATGCCATTAATTTACAATGAGTGATATTTTGGTAAAAAAGTTAATGACATTAATTTATTTTAGATGTTTTTGGGAAATCAATTTTTTCTTTTTTTGAAAAGAATAATTATATTTAGTGTGTATAAAATATATATTTATATATTTACACACGCTAAATATAATTATTATTTTCAAAAATACAAAAGAAATGGTTTAGATAAATATACGTATCTTTTCTTTGTTTTTTTAAATCTTTTATATTTTATAACCTTAATCTTCTTTAAAAAGATATATATATATATATATATATATATATATATATATATATATATATATACCAAATCTAAAGAGATATTGAGAGGTTCGAAAAAGCAAATTTGTTTAAGAGACAGAGAGGGCAACTATTATTATTGAGATGATTTTTTTTTTTTTTCAGCGGTTATAATTATTTTTAATATATAGCAATATATATATATATACACAGACAATTATACACACTAAATATAATTAATCTTTTCAAAAAATAAAAGAAATGATTTCCCAAAAAAATCTAAAATAAATTAATATAATCCACTTATTTACCAAAATGTCACTCATTGAAAAAATTGATTTCCAAAAAAATCTAAAATAAATTAATGACGTCCATTTATTTACCAAAATGTCACTCATTGGATGGAATAACTATTAGTGTCACAAAGTTTACCAATAATGGCCATTTTGGAACAATTTTTCAATCCAGTGGCCATTTTGATAGTGTGTCATCAATTCAATGGCCACCGGGGTAATTATCCCAAAATAAAATGAAAAACGGTTACCGAACACGAATTCGAAATCATTTTTGGAAAACAAAAACGAAAACATGTTGAAAAACGCCTATAGGACAGACCCTAAGTGTCAATTTTTACTAAAGTTGATTCCGCGTGTAAAAGAGCAAACCGAATAGGTGTTTTTCACCCTAATTTTTTTTTTTTTTTTTAATTTTTAATATCCATCATAATCTATTCATCACGAATCTGCAGCAATAAGAGTTCTTACATGTACATAGATATGTAAAATGAAGTGTGATGAATGTTGAGTAATGCAAATATTAGGACAATATAGTCACGATTCCTACCATTTTTATACACTTAATTGCCTAAATGCCACTATTATTACTCATATACAGTGTTGCAAAAGTCGCCGCCTAGGCCCGCCTAGTCGGCGACTAGTCGGTAGTCGGAGCCCCACCGCGGCGATTTCAGGGCAGTCGGCGAGATTAGGCGGGAGGAAGGAAGTCGACGACTAGTCGCCGTCTAGTCGGCAAGTCGGTTCCAGTCGGTCAAACCGATTTTGACCGACTTGCGAAGTTGGTGACAAAAATGTCGCCGTTCTGAGCTTTGGTAAGTTAGGTTTCAGACTTTTAGTGTTCCACTTTCATTTTTTTTTTAAATTGAAATAGGAGAGAACTCAGAGAAGTGAAGTGAGAACCGAAGCAAACAGCCATCGCCGTCGCCGTCACCTCCAGCTCGTCGCCGTCGTCGTCGGCCTCCAGCTCATCGACGCCCAGCTCATGTCGTCCAGCTCATCGGCTCCAGTTCCGCCGATCGTCGTCCAGCTCATTGGCCTCCAGTTCTTCTTCTTCATTGCTGGTTCAATTTTTTTTTTTTTTTTGGGGGGGGGGGGGGGGGGGGGGGGGGGGGGGATAAAAGTGGGTGGAAGTCTTTTGTAACTTTTGTTTTATATTGTGTTGAATTTTAATGGTGTACTGTTGAAGATTTAAGAAGAAGAAGAAAAAGAAGAAGATCGAGAAGATTAGAACAATCAAGTGGGAGAGAATGAGAGGAGATAATCTGTTGAATACAGAGAAGAAGAACGAGAAGATGAGATCAATTGAGTGGGAGAGAATGAGAGGTGAGAAGCTGTGGAAGTGGAATACAGCTGGTGGAGTGGTAGCTTAGGAAATAATCTAATACATTGAGCTTACCACAACACTACTAATTAGTTGATTTGATTTTGACTTTATTTCTTTGGAATTTGATTTTCTATTTTAGGTTTAATATATGAAAATATATGAAATATTATGATATTTATTCAATTACAAGAAAAAAATATTATAAAAAAAAATTCCGATTG
This sequence comes from Acer saccharum, assembly GCA_030490815.1. Taxonomy (NCBI): domain Eukaryota; kingdom Viridiplantae; phylum Streptophyta; class Magnoliopsida; order Sapindales; family Sapindaceae; genus Acer; species Acer saccharum. The sequence continues at coordinate 8,684,231 of CM059875.1, read as the reverse complement.
GTCGTCAGTCGGCCGTCGGCCGACTTCCGACCATCTGCCTAGTCCCCAACTAGTCCCCGATTAATCCCCCTAGGCGCTAGGCGGTGGGTCGCCGCCCGACTGGCGCCTAGCGACTTTTACAACACTGCTCATATATCATTGTCGAGCATTCCATTTTGATGGATTGATTTACTTAAAATGTCATTGATGAATTGAATGATGACCAATTACCAATTAATAAAAGAATTCTTTAAAAAAAAAAAAAAAATTAAAAAAAATTGAAATTAAACTACATGCACAAGTCGTTATCTGAGATTCTGAGGTATCCAAGGTAGTTGAGGGCAACACATACAGAGAATGGACAGGACCCCATGCTTTGTAATGGGATAATTGCATAAGGGTTCTTTTGGTGTGCAGGATAGAATATGATTATTTGCATGGTATGAGATTGTATTGGATTGAAAAGGATTATATTATTTTCATGCTTGAAAAGGATTCGATCAATGCTCTCCAAACAAGGTGTTAATTGTCAAATTTGACAACCTCTCCAAAGAAGCATTTTCCCTAGGAGCCATAACCGCAATAGGTGAGAATCTCATCCTTTCAAGACCCGATGGAAAATCAAATTATATGGGTCACACACGTAAATCAGGAATTAAGTTTCTGGAGAGAGAACTTAATTGATTCCCTCTTCCGTATAAGGAATCAATTAAATTATTTTTCACATGGAACTTGATTCCATTTATTTTATTCCAAACGTGCGACTATAAAAGGTGAAAAAAAAAATGTATAGACGAGATGAAATTGGTCTGGTTGTAAAACCCCTCACATATTCATCATGAGGTTGCGGGTTTAAGTCCTCCACCTCCCCAAGAAAACCCAAAATTTATATAATAGTGTAATATTTAAAATAAATAAATAAATAAATAAATTGTATAAAGAATTGTCTGCCGATTAGAAGAACAAAGAGTTCATATTTCCTTCCACATATTTTTCATAATTTTCTCAGTAGTAGACTAGTAGGGGAGATAATTATAAATTAAGACTGGTTGGGTTTTAAAATGAATATTTATAAATTTTTCTTCTCTTCAGTCTAAATTTTAGTTAAATGTTAAATGATTAAAAACAAATGGTAATCTCCTGATGTGGTTATTAACTCGATTGCTACAGACTGTTTGAAGGCTAATCAGTCTGCTGCTGTTCGAGAAGAGGGTTTGCTGTCGATTAGGTGGATGGAGCCGACTGAGGGTTGGGTGAAGGTTAATGTTGATGGTAGTAGGAACAATGATTCTGGTATGATAGCTGCTGGTGGGGTCCTGCGGAACCACGGGAAAAACTGGCTAAAGGGTTTTCTGACGAATAAAGGGGTTGGAAGCATCATTGAGGCAGAGTTGTGGGGTTTGTATGAAGGCCTGTTGATGGCCTGGAATTCTGGGTATAAGAAAGTTTTGGTGGAGGCTGACTGTCTTGAAGTTGTCCAGCTGATGCAAAAAGTTACCAAGCCAAACCACCCGTGTTTTAGCATCATCCAAAGCTGTAAGAACCTTATGCTTGCTTATTGGGATTGCAGTGTTAACCATGTTTACAGAGAAGGGAATAAGCTTGCTGATGGGTTGGCGAGCATGGGACATAACATGGTTATGGGTATTGTCTTCTTTGACATCCCTCCGTATGAGATTGCTCCAATTTTTGAGGCCGATTTCAAAGGTCTTCTTTGTTTTAGACAGTCTTCTGTACTTTTCCACCCTTAGTTTTTTCTTTTTTCACTTTCTGGGCTAGGCCCTCTTTTGCACCCAAAAAAAAAAAAAACAAATGGTAATTGTATGAGTTTTAAAGAATATATAAATTTTATATATATATATATATATCAACCATCATTCATTATCAAATACGTAGTGTATTTGCAAGCCATTTAAAAAATTAAAATTAAAATCACTTAAAGGTATAAGATTTTTAATTATATGAAGTTAAAAATATAATAGTTTGTTCAATTTATATATAGCAAGTTTTTTTCAATTAATTTAGAAAGAATGTGGAACCATACACATGTATACATGAATAATAGGAGAATTGACTTGAGTATTTGCCACAACTATTTCAACCATGTAATAATGAAAGTGAGTGGAGATTACTATAAAGTTTAGGTCCTCTATTCTTCGAAATGATTTAAGTTATGATTTTAGCACAACCTCAAAAGCAAATTCCTGGGCAACAACTCTATGTGTGGCATTGGATGGGAATAGTAGTTAATAATGTGATGGAGCTCAAGGATAGAGAATCTATGCTCGACAGTGGACACTGGTTGAAGAGGTTTGCAATATATATATATATATATATATAACTTTTGAGGTTGATATTTTCTACTATGAAAATAATTCAAATGCAAAGGCGATATTGAAGTTCAACAATCGGAATTTGAACTGAGCATCGGGGTAAGAAAGATTGGCATTCACAAAGAAGTGTTCCTGGCTATAATATATATATGGCTGCACGGTGCGGATGACAAATTGACCAATTGGGGAATAAAAACATTATAGTTGCAAACCTTTGCTAATAAAATTGATATGACAAATGAAGATCTTAATAGTATAAGTTCAAAGAGAATAAAAAGACAAACAGACTACACTATGCTTTTGTCATAACTAGCTGGTCAGCTTCGGTCCTCGTCTTCCTCCACAATGTATCTCGTATCTTTGATACACTGTTGCATATGTGTCAAGTCTGGATTTTTTCCAAATACGCAGCCCATTCAGCATACTCACCCTATGTAAGAAACTCCAGGAAAGCTTGACTGAGTTCGATTGTGCCAACTTTCAAAGAATCATTCATTTCTTTTAAGAAATCAAGTAACATAGTGACTGTTGTATGTATAAATTCGCCAACCTGACACGTCATCAAAAGAACCAACGAAAGACTGCCACGTCACTCATTGACCGGGTCAAGGGAAGAAGTTTGACCAGTCAGAATGATAAAATAGCTCAAGGCAAAAGGGAGTCAAAGATACGGTCCCCGAAACTAAATACCTACTAGAAATGTGCTCGCCAAAGATACGATATCCAGAAAGTGAAGGTACTCGCTGGACCAATACACTGGGCCTGAACCGACTCGGCAGAAACACAGAAATAAACCCTAAACTTTTAGAAGACCCAGAACAGCGAGGAATCATAAAAAGGAAAGAAAACCTGATCCGTGACAAGAAAGGATCTTAGTACGAATCAAAGAGGGAAACCTTCAGCCCACACGGCTAAAAACAAGGGGAAACCCTAATTAAACATGTATAAATAGAACCACCTATCCCATAAGGAGGGGGTTCAGAAATCTAGAGAGAGAAAAGAGAGCAATTGTAAGAGAGATCTAAGCGTGTAACAAGGCAACGAAAACCTAGTATTATTCTTCTGCCCTCAGGGGCGACGTGGTTTTTTCCCATTCAAGGGTTTTCCACGTAAAACTTGTCTTTTGCATGTGTTCTTAATTTTCTTATTTTATATTGAATTGATATAATTGTTGAGTGCGTGGCAATCCAAATTTCACCGTCAACAATTGGCGCTAGAAGGAGGGGGCAGTCTTTGAACAGAAACTTCGAGGGACCCTTGCGAATCAGACAAACAAGAACAAAGACAGCGACAGAGATGGTAACTCCAGCGGAGATTTAGTTGTTGAACCAACCGTGACGACGGGAGACAGGGCGGGTGACAATCGGGGAACAATCAGCGGCGACACCAGGAACTAGGGCAGCTGATCCCGGGATTCTGCAGCACTTCCAAGCTGCATTGGTAAACTTAATCAGCGAAGCCAGCAAAATAGGACTATCGCTCCCCATAGGGTTGGGAGTTTCATCTCCTTACGAGTTAACCACTCCTGGAATTCATCCACCCGGAAGGCTACGATCAGAAGTTCACATTGCAATTCCCGATACTCAAGCAAGACAATCCACTTAGGAGACTCCCCAAGACCACACTGAGGATTTCGAGGGGAGAAAGCAAAGGAAGGGAAAAGGTTTGATGAATGAAGAATCCAGGGAGGAACGAGACCAGGTGCGAACACATGGGGTCAATTCCAGCGACACGTATCAACGGAACCGACGGAGACACCGTTCCATCTCATCTGAAGATAAGAGTCCTCGTCCACGAAGGGAATTACGATCCAAAAGAGAGAAGCGGAGAAGATCCGAGAGCACTGAAGATCGCAGAAGCCTGGATGAGAGAGGCAATCGTGGTAGAATGACAATCAAGAGTAGACTCGATCCAGCAGGAGAACCAACTGGTCAGCGAGATGTCACCCTGCAAGAGCTATCAAGAAAAGTTTCAGCAATGGCGCGAAGGTATGGTCGTAATGTATCTTCGGATGATGAGTCAGATAGCCCATTCATCGAAACTATTGCTCGCACCCAATTTCCAGACAGATTCAGAATGCCAACCATTGAGCAGTACAAGGAGAATAGGGATCCGAAGGAGCACGTTCATCGATTCCGTAGCATTATGGCCCAGTACTCATCCAACGATGGGTTGTTATGTCTCACCTTCCCGCAAACATTCGACGACCTTGCCTCTAGGTGGTTTGGAAAACTTCCTCCCGGAAGTATAAGTAGCTTCTCAAATCTCAGCAAAGCGTTCATAAGGCAATTCATGGGGAGTGTCCAGAGAAGAAAGTCACTCGCTCATCTATCCAATCTGAAACAGGAACTTAACGATTCGATCAAGAAGTATCTAGCGAGATTTGGGAAGGAGGTTGCTCAAATTGAAGACGCCAGTGATGTAACTGTGATCGCCGCATTCACCAATGGGTTACAAAGTGAGCGATTATCCTTTGACCTACGAAGGGAGAGACCAAAAACTTATGAGGAAATGATGGAAATAGCTGGCGACTATGCACTGGCGGAGGAAGAAGAAATAGCGCAAGGGGGTAGCTATGTGCATGGACACAAGCCTGACTCAAAACCGGATCATAAGGATGACAAAAAGACGCAGTCACGTGATCGCCAGAGAGATGAGAAGGGCCAAAAGGGATACCCAAGAGAAGGCAGAGGAAGCGCTCGAGCCAATAAGTTTCGAGGAAGGTACAACCATTACACCCCTTTAACTGGCGATCAGGAGGAGATATTGTCTGTGGTAGAAGACAAGGGACTCGCCAAATATCCTCGGCAGTAATCAGCGAATGCCAGGAGAGATACAACCAAGTACTGCCGATTCCACAAAGATCATGGGCATGAAACTTCAAAATGTTTTCAGTTACGCGATCACATTGAAAGCTTGATTAGAGATGGGCACCTGAAGGACTTTGCTTTGAAAGGGGACAAGCACGTTGGTCGTCAGGATAACCACCAAGGAAACAGGCAGGAAAGGAGTAGTCCAAGGAGGAACAGCCCAAACGCAACTATAAACACCATTTTCGGCGGACCTCATACTGGGAGGAGCAATCTAGAAAGGATGTCAGAAGTCCGGGAAGTAATGTATGAAAGCAGAGGCATGGAGATCAATTTTGTGCAGAGAAACCCCAAGAAAGGAAGAGAAGGACATGATCCCATAACATTTACAGCAGAAGACTCAGACGGAATTGATGTAAAGCCTAACGATGCGATCGTCGTGGGGGTTCGAATAGCCCATAGGGATGTCCTTCGGGTAATGATTGACAACGGAAGTTCAGCTGATATCTTAAGTGCCAGAGTATATGATGAGTTACGGCTGGACAGAAAAGATCTTGAACCATTCCATGTGCCATTAAAAGGATTCGGTGGTGCAGAAGTTAGGTCGTTAGGAACTGTGAAGCTGCCGGTGAGATTTGGTACAGCACCATGCCGGCGAACGATCCTGTTAGACTTTGTCGTAGTTGACATCCATAATTGGCCGTGTAACGCTCTACTTGGCCGACCGTTTCTTAACAAAGCTCGAGCTATTACTTCAACCCATGCGTTGAAAATAAAATTCCCTACAGAATTTGGTGTCGGAGAATTGAGAGGGTCACAGGAGATGGCTCGCCGCGCCAACCTATCAATCTTCAAAGATAAAGTGGGGATGGAAACCTTGAGCATATTTAAGGTAGACAGGGAAGTACAGGAAGATAATCTGGAAAACTTCGAACTGGACCCAAGGGACAAAACGAGCAGAGAGAAAGAAGAACCAACTGAGTCAGTTGTCTAGATGAAGCAGAACCAGATAAAACAGTGAAGATCGGAGCAAGGCTGACTGAACAAGTTAAGAAAGACGTGACAAGCTTGTTGAAGGAATATAAGGGGATTTTCGCTTGGTGCCACGAAGATATGCCAGGGATTGATAGGAGCGTAATTTCGCACAATCTGGTTGTGAATGAAAAATGCAAACCGGTTGTGCAGAAACGGAGAAGCTTCAACCCAGAAAAAAGTGCAGCAATAAAAGAGGAAGTATCAAAGTTACTCGCCGCAAGGTCAATTAGAGAAGTCAAGTACCCGGAGTGGGTGGTGAATGTAGTCCTAGTGAAAAAGAAAAACAATCAATGGAGGATGTGCATCGACTTCACCGATCTGAACAAGGCCTGCCCCAAGGACAGCTTCCCGCTACCAAGGATTGACCAATTAGTCGATGCAACAGCCGGACATAAGACGTTAAGCTTCATGGATGCATATTCAGGATATAACCAGATAAAGATGCACAAGCCAGACGAAGAGAAGACAGCGTTCACCACAGATCAGGGGCTGTATTGTTACACAGTTATGCCATTCGGCCTGAAGAACACTGGGGCAACTTACCAGCGCTTGGTCAACAAAATGTTCGCCAGGCAAATAGGGAGAAATATGGAAGTCTACGTTGACGATATGCTGACAAAAAGCATCACAGCAGATAGACATACAGACGACCTAAGGGAAACATTCGATGTGCTGGTCAGGTATGGAATGAAATTGAATCCAGCAAAATGTGTATTCGGTGTACCATCTGGGAGGTTTCTCTGATATCAGGTACATCAAAGAGGAATAGAGGTGAACCCTGAAAAGATCCAAGCACTAGCAAAAATGGTCTCGCCAAGAACTTTGAAGGACGTCCAAAAACTCACGGGGTGCCTAGCATCGCTGAGCAGATTCATAGCCAAGTCAACAGACCGATGCCTACCATTTTTCAAAGCTCTAAAAAAGGGAAAGGGAATCGAGTGGAATGAGGATTGCGAAAAGGCCTTCCAGGCCTTGAAAGATTACCTTGGACAGGCACCGCTGCTATCAAAACCAGAAACAGGAGAAACGTTGTACATGTACTTGTCCGTCTCTGAAGCAGCCACAAGCTCCGTGCTAGTGCGATAGGAAGAGGGAATCCAGAAGCCAATATACTACACCAGCAAAGCATTATTACCAGTCGAAATAAGGTACTCGCCGGCTGAAAAAATGGCACTTGCTCTAATAACAGCAGCTAGGAAGCTAAGACCATATTTCCAAACTCATAAAATCGTGGTATACACCAACTGCCCACTGAAATTAATCCTGCAGAAACCAGAAGTATCCAGTCGATTAACAAAGTGGGCGATCGAATTAAGTGAATTTGACGTAGAGTATCTCTCACGGACAGCAATCAAAGCACAGGCAGTGGCAGACTTTGTGGTAGAGTTCATCGAGCCAAGCATAGAGGTAGCTAGAATGATGGTGGAGCAAAATAAGAAAGTGTTCAAATGGCAACTCCGCGTCGACGGTTCGTCAAACACGCACGGCAGCAGGGCAGGGGTAGTAGTGTCAACCCCGGAAGGAGATTCAGTCGAATGTGCCCTGCGTTTTGACTTCAAAGCTACTAACAATCAAGCTGAATACGAGGCACTCATAGCATGTTTAAAAGTTTGCACAGTCCTAGGGGCAGATGAGGTAGAAATCTTCAGCGACTCCCAAGTGGTTGTCAATCAGGTACTAGATGAATACCAAGCGAGAGATGAAAGCATGATTACCTACCTGGAATTATCAAAGGAACTATTAGGAAGATTTAAAGAATACATAATTGTTCATGTCCCCAGAGAAGAAAACGACCAAGCTGATGCCCTGGCCAAATTGGCATCTGCCACAATTAACATCTGGCCCAAAAGTATATCCATGATCCGCCTGTTGCAGCCGAGCATAGTCAGATCAAAAGAAGTAGGGGCAGTCTTTGGCGAGAGGAACAGCTGGATCACACCAATCAAAGAATATCTCGTCAATGATGTACTCCCAAGTGACCCATTAGAAGCAAAACGGTTGAAGTATAAAGCTACAAGATACTCAGTACTCAATGGAGAGCTGTACAAAAGGGGGTATTCAAGGGCACTGCAGAGGTGTGTCGGACCTGAAGAAGCAGAAGGTATCCTGAGAAGCAGAAGGTATCCTGAGAAGCATACACAGTGGAAATTGTGGGAACCACGCTGGGGGTGTCAGCCTAGCCCACAAAACATTAAGGCAGGGTTTTTTCTTACCAACACTATTCACCGATGCCAAAAGAATAGCAGCGAGATGTGAGGCATGTCAAAAAATCGCCAACAACATCCGACAACCACGTGAACTTTTGCAAAGTATCACCTCGCCGTGGCCGTTCGCCATGTGGGGAATTGATTTAATTGGTCCAATGCCAACAGCAACTGGAGGGGCCAAGCACGCCATAGTGGCCGTGGATTATTTTACGAAGTGGGTAGAAGCCGAACCATTGGTACATATAACAGAGGCGAATACTATAAGCTTTGTAAAGAAAAATATCATGTACAGATTCGGGATACCAAACACCATCATCACGGACAATGGGACCCAATTCGATGGTAGGAAATTCAGGGAGCTGTGTGACAAATACGGCATCAACAACTACTACGCCTCCCCAGCACATCCACAGACGAATGGCCAGACTGAGGCAGTAAACAAGATCATAAAGCACAACCTGAAAGCTAAATTGGCAACCAAAAAGGGCAGCTGGGCGGATAAATTACCACAAGTGCTCTGGGCGTATCGAACCACAGAGAGGGGTTCAACAGGTGAAACCCCATATTCCATGGTTTATAGAGCTGAAGCTGTCATTCCCGTGGAAACATCATTCTCTTCACCAAGGGTACAACTCTTCCAACCAGAACTTAACATTGATATGTTGAAATGCGGTCTGGATGAGTTAGAAGAAAGAAGAGAGCGCGCACAAATAAGGAATACTGCGTATCAACAGAGGGTAGCCAGATATTACAACTCACATGTGCGTGAAAGGAGGTTCTCGCTTGGTGACTTAGTACTGAAGAGGGTGAATTCAGGAACAAGAGACAAAGCTGCAGGATTACTCACAGACAAATGGGAAGGGCCTTATCAAATTACAGGAATAGCTGGCCACGGGGCATATCGCATCACTCGAGAATGCTTTGGCGAACTACCCCGCCCATGCAATGCGCAGTACTTGAAGATATATTTTCCCTAACTTTTTCAAAGTTTAGAGCTTTCCAACCTTTTTTATTATGTCTTAGAGCAGTTTTTTGTTTTAGCATTTTTTCTTTATGACTATGTTAACAAAGTTGCAGGAAATATTCAATAAAAAGAGTAATTTATTACTGAGAATTCGCAATTGCACTCGCCAGTCACAAAGGGTATTCGCCATCGTATATCACCACCATCACATAAAGACGAGTTTCATACTCGCAGCAATGATAATTGGCGAGAAACAAAAACCCGAGTTGCAAAAAGCGGCGATCGCCATTACGGAAAAATATAATCCCTAGAAGCCAGAAAGCCAGCTGAGCAAAGACAAAACATGTTAAAAACTTGGTGTATGGTCGGATACGTCCTGACAAATACTAAGTACGCCAAAATACAGCAATGGCAGCTGAATATAGCTATAAAATACGCTAAAAACTTGGTATATGGTCGGATACGTCTTGACGAATACCGAGTAAGCCGAAAACTCAGCAATGGCAGCTAAATAAAAGCAAAAAATATGCTAAAAAATAACTTGGTGAAAAACTAAGTAAAGCCAAAAACTCAGCAAAGGCAGCTGAACAAAGAAAAGTATATATTTATAACTTTGTATCATTTACAAATGAATGAACAAAAGAATAAATTTACAGTCCTAAACAATAGAAAAATCCAAAAACTCAACCAGCTGCAGGAGGGCCCTCGCTTTCTTCCTCATCTTCAATCTCCTCGTCCGAAGGCCAAATGACTTCCTCATCCTCCATGGGCATGAAAGGCTCATAATCCCTTCCAGCAACGGGATCCAAGTCAGGCTCAGCACCAGAGCCAGAAAAGCTGCCATTCTGACCTGAGTAGTAAGTATTGAAGACGCGCTTGCTGGGGATCTCCAGATGCATGGGATGAGGTTCAGTCCTGTTGTAACGGTAGTGGGCTTTCCATAGTTTTATTTGATCTTTAATCGAGTCCACGTCGCTGGCCATGTGCTGTTGGAGGGACCTGTCGAAACGCTTCAGAGCTTTCTCGTTAGAATGATCCTTCATAGCAAAGAATTTCTTCGCCTGCCTCATGCCTTTCTCAAATTCGCGCAACAAAAGCGCATTGTAGGCAGTGGATCTCTTGAAGCGATCAACTGATTCGGCCTCCAGCACAGCTTTCAAATTTTCGAAGATAAGGTCACGGGAAGACAACTGGTTGCGTAAATCTACCGCCTCTTGCTCGGCCTTCTCCTTAGCCTCTTCAGCTACCCGCTCGGCCTCCAGACGTGCTGCGAAGGATTCTTGACTCGTAGATAGAAGCTCCTTTAACGAGCGAATCTCCTCTTCAACAGTAGAAAGTTTTTCTTCGGCGGCCAGCCGAGCAGACAGATGACCATCTGAGGACTCTCTGAACTGGGTGAGCTGCTGAGCATGGGATTCTTCAGCTGAGAGCTTTTCAGCCGCCAAAACAGAAGCCTGCTCGCGCAAGCGTTTAATCTCACGGGAGGCTCTGATCCCATACTTGTAAGTCTCACCCATCTCAGACATCATCTGAGGAAAAAGATAGTCGAAGTTAGAAAATATATGGAAAAATAATAATACATAGAGATTTACAGCGAAGAACTTACCAAGGAGTGGCAATTGAAGAAAAATTCCATCTTCCTGTTACAAAACTTGTCTTTAACATGCCCTCAGCTATCACCGATGTATATATCATTATTGGCCAAGTGGGAGCATATTTCAGTAGCCGAAAAATCAAAAAGGGACACGTTCCCTTCATCGGCTTCAACCGGTCCGACAGGAGGGGCTTCATGGGAAAAACCTGAACCGGAAGCAGAGGTCCCAGCCTGTTTTGACGGGCCTGGCCGATCAGTCGACTCAGGTTGGCCAGATGGCCTAGGTTGATCTGAGACACTCGGCTCGCCCATAACCACTGCAGGAGAAGCTAGTCGGGGAGAGGGAGAAGGAGAAGTAGAAGCGGGGAGAGTCTGTTCATTAACCCCCTCAGAGGGAGGCGCCGCTACATTCTCCGCTTCAGCAGGACCCTCATGAATAGCCGGTTGGGTAGAAGGGGTCTCAGCGACAGCTGGCTCCTCAGCGCCTTCCTCGTCGGAAGAAACAACAAACTACACCACCCGTGAAGCCCGTTTGGGAGGTCGAGCAGAATGATCAGGCGTGCTCTCAGCAGGACGTTTACTTCTCCTAGCTTTAGGGGCCAGGTCACTCGCAGGATCGAGAGGAGTCTCAGGAACATCCGCGTTAAAAAAAGGGATGTCACTGACCCCTCCTGAAACCCCAACCTTCTCCTTACCCTTACGACTGGGGGTGGTCGCAGTCGGGGTAGTCGCAGCAGTAGCAGTAGCAGTAGCAGGGGTAGTCGCAGCAGCAGCAGTAGCAGGGGTAGTCGCAGCAGCAGCAGCAACAGGAACAGTCGCAGCAGCCTCTGCACGCCTAGGGGGCTGCCCCGATTCAACCCCTCTCCCGGTAACATCACCGGCGTCTTCGCCATCAGAAGGATCATCACCATCCGGGCCAGCAATTCCCTCCTTGGCCAAACCAGCAGCATGCCTTTTGCTGGCAGCCTCGGAATTCTTCACCGCCCTGGCTTGCAAGTCGCAAACGGTGTCAAAGTCACACACTACAAGAAAAATAAACAAAGTGTCAACCAACGGAATAAAACGAAACAAAAACAAAGAAGGAATAGACAAAGGCTTACAGCGAGGAAGCCTTGCATGTAGGCGTGTAAAAATCCCCTCAGAAATCATTTTTTCCTCATCCAAGAGAAAGGATCTGTCCCTCGAGTCCAAAGGGAGGACAGCCGCCGCGGCGAGGTGAGAAATCTCCCTATCCAACAAAACAGGGGCTGCCTTCGACCAGGCTTCAGGAGATGTGAAATACCCGGGAACCCTCTTCGCCAAAAGATTACGGTGAGTGCTAGCTGGCACATCCCTACCCCACTCGCCACCGGTGAAAAACCAACTGTTTTTCCACCTTTTATTTGAGGTGGGGAAGCCCCAGATGAAACCTTTCTTCTTTTCATCACTGGAGACCTCAACTTGACCAGGGTTCGCCACACCCTCAGGGATCCAGTTCTCCACCGGCGAAGAAAGAAGGAAGTACGTGCCACCATTGCCCGCCTGCCTTAGAGTGTAAAAATGGCGAATCTCGCAGGGTGTAGGGGGCCCATAACCCTTCAGCTTCCACATAAGGCACAGGCACATCAGTATCCTGTAGCTGTTCGGAGCAAGTTGTGCCGGTGCAATCTGAGCCTCGGCGAGAAACCTCGCGATGAAAGGCTGAAGAGGAAGTGTTACTCCGCAGCTGAGCATGGCACCATAGATGGCGACCACGTTCTCGGGAGGATTCCATGCTGCCCGATCACCAGGTAACATCAAGGTAATAGAGTCGGGAATGTCGAAACGACTCTTATATTTGCGGAGCTCGTCCTCGCCAACCACATTAACCTCCGTATCAAAAGAACACGGACGGTTCGGCGAGAAGTGCAGCCTATCTCTCTGATGGTCCTCAACATCAGAGTCGACAATCGTCTGCGCATCCAGCAAGGACTCACAGGGAGCCCTAGAGGCACGTCGTTTACTACTTGTTGGTCTAGAAGATCTCGGCATCGTGGGAGAATCGCTGTTAGAAGACGGAGGAGAGATGTTAGGAATAAAAACATCCTCAGAGGACGGAACATAAACAGAAATTGGGACAGGAGAATCCGGACGAAAATTACGAATCAGAGATTCGATTTTATCTGCAGTACTTTTATCACCAAGCTCCATGGCTTGCATCATCCGATTAAAAAGAGAAGAACGTAAAGAAGGGTCCATGGGAACTCACCAGAAAACCCTAGGTTAGCGAAAGACACACAGAGGGGCAAGAATAGTCGATTCCGGTGAATCGTCCGGCAATAGAAGGCACAGGGAAAGGGCTGAAGCAAGTACTCGAAGAAATGAGGTAGATAAAAACGAAGAATCAAACTGTTCTTTTCTGCTCTGAGAAAAACGATGGAGGAATAAATGGAAAGAGTGAAGTGGAGAAAAGGAAACGATCGGGCCTTAAAAAGAGGGAACTTTGAAATTCAAAAAAAAAAAAATCAAGAGCAATGATGTGCAATTAATGAGAATGACGGCCACAGTCACCAAAACCGCAACAGTCACCACCAAGTAAGTGACATGTGGCATCTCGGGGATAACCAAGCCGTCAAAATGTCCCTTCACCTGTCAAGCAAGTGGAAACGCCAGAAGTTGTGTGGTTTAAATTGAAAGCTTGCACCGAAAGAATCAAATAATAATTACAGCGCGTGGTAAAAAGGAAAGAGGGAGTTATTGCCAAGTGTGTTGAAATCCTATAAACATAAATATAAATACTACTCGCAGAGGCAAACGAAGTAGGAAGAACAAGTCATTCGCCCAGCTCGAAGTATTTATGGGGGTATTGTTGTATGTATAAATTCGCCAACCTGACATGTCATCAAAAGAACCAACGAAAGACTGCCACGTCACTCATTGACCGGGTCAAGGGAAGAAGTTTGACCAGTCATAATGATAAAATAGCTCAAGGCAAAAGGGAGTCAAAGATACGGTCGCCGAAACTAAATACCTACTCGTCGAATGTAGAAATGTGCTCGCCAAAGACACGATACCCAGAAAGTGAAGGTACTCGCTGGACCAGTACACTGGGCCTAAACCGACTCGGCAGAAATACAGAAATAAACCCTAAACTTTTAGAAGACCCAGAACAGCGAGGAATCATAAAAAGGAAAGAAAACCTGATCCGTGACAAGAAAGGATCCTAGTACGAATCAAAGAGGGAAACCTTCCGCCCACATGGCTAAAAACAAGGGGAAACCCTAATTAAACATGTATAAATAGAACCACCTATCCCATAAGGAGGGGGTTCAGAAATCTAGAGAGAGAAAAGAGAGCAATTGTAAGAGAGATCTAAGCGTGTAACAAGGCAACGAAAACCTAGTATTATTCTTCTGCCCTCAGGGGCGCCGTGGTTTTTTCCCATTCAAGGGTTTTCCACGTAAAACTTGTCTTTTGCATGTGTTCTTAATTTTCTTATTTTATATTGAATTGATATAATTATTGAGTGCGTGGCAATCCAAATTTCACCGTCAACAGGATACATACCAAATACCCACCCATCTTCCACTGTGATAGATTACCAATCTCGTTGCATCCATATTCCTGCATGTAAATGTCAAATAATAATAAAGACATTTAAAGTATTTGATATGAAACATTTAAAGTGACTGAGAACTAATATGTAAATTTATAACTAACCAACGTGTAAATTTAAAATGAACTCACATGTAACAAAAAAAAAAAATAGCTGATGACATGTAACTTCAAAAATAACCAAATGACATGTAACTTAGAAATCAACTAGGACCCCATATACAATTCAATTATATATTTTCTCTTGCATAAGTTTCCTACATTCGAGACATTTTCAACAATAAATTGAAGTATCATTAGAATAGGATTTGATTCCAAAAATAATATGATTTTTTTTTTTATATAAATTGGGTATGTTAATAATTTAAGAGGGTTTTTAAATAAAATGTATTAAAATGAATATATTCATTTCAATAAGAGTACTATTGGCATTAGAATGTGTGCTTACAATAATGATTTATTTTTAAATTTTAGACACCGATGTACTTATAAAAATGAATATACTAATTAGTTTTATGGATAGCAATATCAACTGTGATTATGCAGTTGTGAGAAGCGCCAGTAATTCAGTATATATATATATATATATATCAGTCATTAAAATTTATCGTGTACGGCTAGGGGCATGTTTGACAAGTCATTACAGAGTTGGATCGGGTTGTATAATATATTAGAGTAGTGATATATGAATAAGGCCATCAATAAGGTGTCTGGGTTTGTGTTCGTTGGCCCAATTAAAACCAATGTATACTAATACACTATGAAGAATTGTTTTAATGACTTTTATCATGGAATAATGTTTAATTTGTCAAAGAATCAGCACTCACTAATTTATGACTGTATAATACGTCTCCACTCTCCATCAATTTATGACTCTTCTTTCAATATCTTCAAAGAAATTATCAATAACTCAATAATTCAAATTAATTTAATTTATGACTGGTTAATACGTCTCCATCTACTGCTACTAATTTTAAAAAAAGAAGTAATTATATTTGATGCTTAGGAGGGAATCAACTTATAATAAATTAAAAAAATAAATAAATAAATAAAAAACTAGAAAGCAACATTATTTGAGTTAGCTTCGTCCAACTCATCAGATATACAGAAAAATATCAGACCAGAATCATATTCTTTTGCACCAAATCAATCGTGTTTGGTTATGTAAATTGGATCTTGATATTTTGAGAAGAACCCGAATAAAGTGTAAGACAAACAAAATGAAAGACAAAGTAGAAAAAGAATAAATATATTGATGAGAGATTGAGAGACGTATGTGAATTTGCAAAGTAAGGTATTGTGAAGGAATATATATACGAAAAGCTATGGAGGTTGCAGATGGAAGGTGGAGACTGGTGGGTGGTCGATCGTGAATTCGTGATGGGGCAGCAATTAAGCAAAAGACAAAAAGAGTACGTACATGGCACCTACAAAATATATATATATATATATATATATATATGTCATATGTATCTCGTGATTATGACTTCGCCTTTCAAAATCAAAATACTGGTAGCAGGTAGCAAGAGACGTATAATGAAGCTTCCTGATGCATTTCTCCATTTTCATTTTTCAAACGCATGACTCACCGATTGGCACTTGCTCCAATTATTTTCTTTCTTTTGTCTGCTAACCCACACACGTATGACGTACCTATATATATTGATCACAACAATCTCCAAATGTTGATACTACGTCCAACCCCAATCTTGCAAAAATACAACCCCAGTTATTACATTTGTACTCATTTACATTATTAGCATATAATCAAACCTCATATATATATATATATATATACACACATATATATTAATTATTAAGTCACGGTCTTATTTGATACTTGCAATAAGTCTTTATATATATATATATATATATATATATATATCTTAAGTCACGGGCGTAGCTCAGCTGCCGGTAGATGGACAAGCTTGGAGTTTGAGCAAATGACGTTCAAGTCAGTTGCTTGAATCATACCAATAACAAAAGCTTTCAAAAAAATACCTAGTCCCGAATTAATGTATATTATAAAATAAATAAATAATTAGATTTTTTTTTTTTTCTTTCAGGTTTATGTTTTTTTTTTTTTTGTTTCCTCTTCCCATCGATTTCTATTCTACTAAATGTTGAAAGTTGATATATTGTTTACAACTTGAAAAATATTATCTTTGTGAGAAAAACTATTTGAATATATATGATGTGGAAGAAAGAGAGAAGGAAAATGAAAGAGAAAATAAAGCGAGGGATTTAATTAGCGCACATATTTTGATGTTATTAAAACTTAAATAATGAGTCGAGTGTTAAACCATAAAATTAGCTATAAAACGTGAACAACAATTAAAATCCAATTGGATAATAATTTTCCAGAGAGATCGATGTTTGTAAGTTGTAACGAAAAAGTCTTCAATGCACAGTGCGACACATTTGACCATGGAAAATAACATCTGACCACTGATATCATGCCACCTGCATGGAAAATAAATCTGATTGACTATCTGTTGTATAGCATAAAGATTTCGCTATACTTAGCAATGAGTTGTCTTATTGCGAATTCGTGTCTTTTCATGTTCGTGTCATGTTAAAATTGTCCCATCCGAACTCGACCCGTTAGCTTAATGGGTTTAAATATAAAACCCCGATTCCATTTGTTAAATCAATGGGTAATCCAACCCGATCCGTTACAAAATGTTATATTTAAGATTTATTAAGAAGTTGAAAATAAATAGTAGTGAAACATGATCAAACTCAAGCAATCAACTCAACGTAGGCACACCTATATCCTTTCGGAAACATCTTATCTTAAGACAAACAAAAGTCCAAAATAAACAACTTGAAAATAAAATCTTTCATAAATCTTCCTCTTCAATCTTTATTATATTGCGATTGAGAATCTCAATCAAGGTTAAATTGCTTGTGTTAGATATTAAGAAAAGAAGAATTAACCCCCATTATTAAGTTCAATACATTTGTGAATATATAATAACTTTATGAATAAATTCAGACATGTTAAAATTTACTAGGAATTGACGATGACTAATTAGAGTAAAGTAGAAGACAACGACTTTTAGGGTTAGGATTAGAATGTAGTGTTATAATCCATTTAGAGTTTTAGAGTTTTTAATTTAGTTTTTTTTTTTTTTAAATTAATTATTAAAATATAGTCTAACTATAATTATAGATATATATTTTTTTTAGAAATTCCATAACTTTAATAAATTTATTTATTATTGAGTGAGTAAATACAAATACAAAGAGTTTAGAATAAATTTCATAGACATATATATATATATTTTTTAAGAAATCCTAAAATTAATGGGTTATAACAAATTAAATCATTAACAGTTAGTTTCGAATGGGTTTATATCGTGTGAAATTTTGACAGGTGTAAATTTTGTTGTTGGTGGTTCTCGTGGTTGTGATGGTTGCACATGTTAATGTCATTATATATATTATTATTATTTAAAAAAATCCTAGTTGATATCCACCTTTCGTTGAATGTATGATGTGTTTGGTTATGACTAGAAGGTGGCTAGGTGGGGTCACATGATTCTATTTTACTTACATTTACAGACAAGCGACTTTCTATCAATATATGTACTTTAATTACTTTAAAGGTTCATTAATTATTAATTTCCACATTTTTGATTCAATTAATTAAAATTTAAATGAAGAGATGTGAAAGATCGATCGGTCCACAAATAATTTGTAATCTAGTTAAAGTCGCAGCAGAGCAGGAGGAGGAAATTTCCGTTAGTACAGAAATAACAGCCTCTTCTCTTCTGTAACTAATTTAAAGCAAGGGCAATATCGGTATTTCAATCAATTCCGAATTATTAGTTGCTCCAACTCCAAGAGAGAAGACAGAATTGAAGTCTGGTTGAAACACCAGAAAGAAAAAACTTGTATTTTTTTGTTTTTATTATTATTATAAATTAAACATTCGGTGTCGATTTATTATTGTTGAGGTAAATTATTTTAGTTTTTGTGTTTGGATTCTGTTCTGTTTCCAGCTGGTTATAGAGGATAATTTTGATCCGAAGAATCAGTGGAATTCTAAAGGGATTTGATGTTCGAGAGATTTGTATCGGAGATTGTGATGGAAGCTGCAGCGGCGGTTGGAGGACAGTCTCTGTTAGGGACTATAAAGATTGCAGTATTGCCAATCGCCAAAGTATTCACCATGTGTTTCCTCGGATTTCTAATGGCTTCTAAATACGTTAACATCTTGCCTGCCAGTGGAAGGAAGCTTTTGAATGGGGTTTGTTTTCCCTAATTTTGAAATTTGTTGCTTCCCATTGGTAGATGATCTATTAATCTCAAGTGGTGGTTGTTGTTGTTATGTAAATGCAGTTGGTGTTTTCGCTTTTGCTTCCATGTTTGATATTTTCACAACTCGGGCAAGCCATCACTCTGGAGAAAATGATCGAGTGGTAAGACATACTCACATATCTTTCTCCCGCTAATGGGTAACTGATTGATTTTGGTGACTGCTGCAGGTGGTTCATTCCTATGAATGTTGTTCTGGCTACCATTTCAGGTTCCCTAATAGGTTTACTTATCGCCTACATAGTTCATCCGCCATATCCCTTCTTCAAGTTTACAATTGTACATATTGGAATCGGTAATCAATTACACTAATTCTACTATATATATATATATATATATATATTGTGTGCTTTCAACTTGAGGTTGCTCTTTAAATTACTTGCACAATGGAAAGTACAACCTACTCCTAGTCGTTAACTTCATTCTGATTCCTTCTGTTTTCATGCTTTTCATGAATTTACATTTAAGTATGTTCTGTCTATTGAATTATATGGGTTTTAACATTGATAAATCTCAGGGAACATCGGGAATGTGCCGCTTGTTTTGATTGCGGCTTTATGTAGAGACAAGTCTAACCCCTTTGGCGACTCAAACACATGTAGCACACAAGGGACTGCTTATATTTCATTTGGGCAGTGGGTAGGTTTTTTACATTCTCAGTTTCTAACTTTTGCTTGTGTTGGAGACTTGGAGATGAGCATGTTTTTTGTTTTATACACAACCATACTACACTGATGAGGCCTGAGCCAATGTGGCAGTACTCGTTTTTATTGTCACAAAAACTAGATTTTCATGGATAATATCTTGGTTTATTGATTCATGTTTTCCTCTCTTTTTTCATGCAACCCTTAAATTATAGTTAGGTTTTTTTTTTTTTTTTTGACTAAATGAGTTTCAATGTATGTATGCTAGGTTGGTGCAATAATCCTGTACACATATGTATTTAATATGTTGGCACCTCCACCTGGAGGTAGCTTTGATGCTGAGGAAGCAAACCTTCCCATCAAGAACTCTTCAAAGGATGCTGAAGCTGGACCTGAGCAGGTTCCATTGCTGACTCTTGATGTTGTACCAACTGATTCAGAAGCTCCAAAGAGAGGAAGGGTGAGAATCAACTCCACATGTGTATAAAATCCATTTATTTTTCTATGGCTTGATATATATCACTACTTTTCTGTCACAGAAAAATTAGTTGATCTCTGAGTTGCTAGTTATTGTATGATGAAACAATGTTAATGAGATGAATATCACAATTTAGTCATCTTAATATGGCAGCTTATTGCTCTTGGTGTCATGAGAGAAACATCAAATTTGTAATATAACACCAACTGTTCATATCTGTCTAAGTTTTGCGAGAGCAGGAATTTTTCCTGTTTTGAGTTTTTGCTGTTTTTTTCTCCAAGTTTTTATGCTTTTCATTGTTTTTTATTCCTCAACATCAACTATGGTTTTAGTCACATTATATGCTTCCTGATGCAGGTTGCAGAGATTTTAAGTTTTCTTTATGAGAAGTTGAAGCTGAAGCAAATCCTTCAACCCCCTATCATTGCTTCTGTAAGTTCTACCTCATTTGGTTACTTTATCCTTAGAATTCACTCTCTACTTTTGAGTGGCATATTTCCATACATGCTTCTAGTAACTCCAAGTAATTACAATAAAACCTACAATGAGGATTGAAATTATGTGTTCCACAATTTCTCTGATGCTTGTTAAAATGCATTGTTGTATTCTTTTTCACACATTTTTTAACACAATGACTTAGTAATTATACTTCTTGCTGAAGAAATTTTTGTTTTTTCTCCTCCTTCAACTTTATGTTTAATAGCAATGGTTGGATTTGCTACAGATTCTTGCCATGGTACTTGGTGCAGTACCATTCCTGAAGAAGTTGATATTTACAAATGATGCTCCGCTTTACTTCTTTACTGACAGCTGCATTATTCTAGGGTATGCTCAGTTGCATTTTAAATAAAAAGAAATGCTTGATCATTTTATCTTTAGAGATAAGTGAATTTTGTCCCTTAAAAATACCAGTTATGATTTTGTCCATCGGGACATTGAAGTAACATGTTATTCTCTCAATTTTGTTTTATACTTTTACTTCACATGCATTTGATAATTGTTAAACTGTGCTTGTAATTGTCAGGGAGGCCATGATTCCATGCATTTTGTTGGCATTAGGAGGCAACCTTGTTGATGGTAAGTTATCTTCTTAATAATAAGTTTTTTCTACTTTACAGTTTACAGCTGTGATTTATATTTGTAAAGTTTACTTGGTGATAGTGTCTTATAAGTGTACTAGCTTAGCAGCCTAAAAAATATATAAAACTAATGTGTGCAAGTTTATATGTGTGTTTACTTATTGCTTTAGTGTGACAGCACTTTAATGATACTTTGATGCAAATGTTCTTTGTTATGCTTGCAGGACCAGGAAGTTCAAAACTTGGTTTAAGGACAACTGCGGCTATTATATTTGGGCGGTTGGTTTTGGTGCCTCCAGCAGGACTTGCCATTGTCTCATTGGCTGATAAGCTCGGTTTCATCCCCGCTGGAGATAAGATGTTCAAATTTGTTCTACTCCTTCAGCATACGATGCCCACATCCGTGCTTTCTGGTAAAAAAATAAGTTATTATGAGGAGTTGTTTCAGTTTCAGCGAAACAAAAGATGCTAAATGATATATAATCTGAACAAATGTTGAGATGAATAATCATCGTGTTAGGCCTTAAGAGGACTGCAAATTCAGTTGTGAAGATTCTTCATCTCTTGAGATGCTGCAATTTATAAAAAAAATGGTTTGTGGTGTGCAGGTGCCGTTGCCAGTTTAAGAGGTTGTGGAAGGGAGGCAGCTGCCGTGCTATTCTGGGTTCACATATTTGCAGTTATCTCAATGGCTGGATGGATTGTTCTATATCTCAACATTATCTTCTGAAAGTGCACAGCTTTTTCCGGGGGTTGGCCTATATAATATTCCCTGTTAATTATTGTTAGTATAGCTTACTAGATTAAGATCGATTTTTAAACTTGCTGCCCTTGGATTGAAGAGGTGGCAATATTGGCCGCCCATTATAGTGGGCATCTGTTTATAATCGAGTTGTAGCAGTTGAGCTCTTTTCCTCTTATCATTTTATTTATTTATTTATTTATTTATTACTCGAGTAATCGAATGCTTTCTCAAAGAACATAGACGACCAAATCTGATAATTGAAGTCTCGCCTTGGAAACTTGCAAGTTTAAAATTTCAATCATCAGGACAACAGATGCACACTTAGGTAAAACTAACTCATTTGATGCCTCGCGGTAACTAGAAAGAATACAGGAAAAAATTCAAGTATCAAGTAACGAAGGATGCAAGAAATTTGCAATAAAACGATGATGTGAATTTTGTAATATAAACAGAATCACAATTATAAGAAGCAATGGATCGCTGAGAGGTCATTTCTCTTAAAATAGTGGACAACAGTAAAGTTCCTGATAATCCAAGAGTTTCTTTCGACCATGTCCATTCCTCATTTGGTTCCGATACACAAAGCATGAAGCATCAGCAATAGAGTTGGTGTGGTAAGAGTAACATATCTTCTTTGTTCCTCTATTTTGGAGGTAAGAAAATAGATGATGTTATGGCAACAACTCTTCAAAGGATGTTGCGGCTAACTCAACTTGTGTGTATAAAATCCATATATGTTTCTAATTCTATCACTACATTTTGTTGTCAGTTGATGACTAATTGCTAGTTATTGTAAGATAAAAACTATGCTAATGAGATCAGAAAACTATATATACAAATATCTGCAGCGTGGCAGTAAGAATATCCAAGTTGAACTAGAAAAAATACATTAAACATTTGCAACCAGCCAGCTCTTTCTAGACAGTCAAAAGCACAAACACAATTTTCATGACCAAACAACACAATTTGTCAAAAGTATGCAAACAAGTTATTGCCAAATTATAATTATATCTACCAAATCCATGAAACTAGTTAAAAGAGAGACCACCATCTCCTTCTGTTCTCCCTTCGGATTGGTGGGGCGGAGCCAGGTATGTTCATTTGACGCTGACTCACTGCTCCACTTCTGCCTGCTAGTGGATTGCCTAACCATAACACCAGAACAATGCCCACAAGACTCACAATTGGAGCAGCAGCAGCGATAAAAAACCATCTTCCTCTACCACTCTCCCTGCCTGAGGATCTACTTATGGTAGGATCTAAACGCTGAAGTGCTCCCAAACCTGGACTAAGTTCACCGGTTTCAACAGCTTCAGTTCCATCTGAAGCATCAGAGGAACTGTCATCGTTCTCATCCTCTTGCTGGATTCCATGATTCTCCATTCTGCTGGTAATATTCCGCTTCTGCTCCTCATATTCTTGGTCATCAGTTGGAAGCTCATACCGACAGAGGGGGCATGAATTTCGCGCATTCAACCATGGCAAGATACAGGAAGGGTGATACAGGTGAAGGCAGGGAAGCTGGTTTACTTCAGTGCCAATAGGTAAAACATCCCTGCATATTGCACAGGTCAGACCATCGTGCTTCTCATGTCCCTCGTTGACAATCACACGAGGTAGGCCATTTATAAAAGACATGGCTGCAGGAGGCGCTCCTCTTCTTGAGTTGTCAGTCAGAAAAAGATGCTCAAGCATTTCTTCATAATCTCTATCATCAAGATAATGATAATCCCAACGAATCCTAACATTAGTACGAGACAATCTTTCCCTAGCTCCTGAAACCCAACGAAATCTACGCCCAACTTCAGCAGACCGAAACTGCCGATGCTCACCGCTTTCACTGGGATTTGAAATGTAAGAATTTCCAAGTTGGAGTCCTGCCACTGTAGAGTCAATTGTGTCCTCCTCAATACCAGCTTCTTCCCATTCACGGGTTAATCTTTCTCTACCTCCTGTAATCCAACCAAACCTACGCCCAGCTTCAGAAGACTGGAATTGCTGATGCCCATTGCTTTCACTGGAATTTCTAAGTGGAGCTGTAGACTCAACTGTGTATTCCTCATCGTCAGCTTCTTCCCATTCACCATCATCTTCTTCCTCCACCTCCTCCTCTTCTTCCTCCTCCTCTTCTTCAGGGTCATCTGAGTTCCATTGCTGGTTCATACCAGCTTGCATTGGATCAATATCAGTGTCACTATCAAAGATGCTACCATCGTCTGGTGGAATAAACATTTCTGTGTCCATAAAACTATGTCCATCCACAGATGCATCAGAATCACCCC
The DNA here is from genome assembly GCA_030490815.1 of Acer saccharum. Lineage (NCBI taxonomy): Eukaryota > Viridiplantae > Streptophyta > Magnoliopsida > Sapindales > Sapindaceae > Acer > Acer saccharum. The sequence goes on along the minus strand of CM059875.1, from coordinate 8,660,185 downwards.
CATAAGCACTAAAAGAAATTGCATCACTTTCACCATGAAAAACCCTATAGCGGCTGAAACTCACATTTGACTCACTCTCCCCATAAGTAGAGTCCAGAATATCAAAACCATCGCTTTCAGCATCAGAAAGAACCCGCCGCCATCTTCTAGAACCACCCGGGGTTGCACGGGAACTAGAACGTTGAAATAACCTTTCTGCAGCATCACCATCTAAAGATTGATCCTCGTGCCCAGATAATGTGGACTGGCTTTGCCTCACCACATTAATCATATGTGAGAACTGTGGTGAGAAAATATTTTCAATTGACTCAGCACTACTATACCTTGTCCTTCTTCCTCCAGGTGGCAACCACAGATGAGAGTCTTGTGTGGATGTCCCAACATCTTCGAGCAATAAAAATTTACAGTCACCACATAAACTAGAAGCTTCAAGATCATCAGTTGGATCATTTTCAGGTGAAAGGATTCTTCTGCACTGTGTACATACAGCCAGTGGGATAGAATGGTCAACAACTACATCACCATCTACGCTGCCATGGGCAGTGGGCAAAGGGGCATCTTCTAAGTCTGCATCCATCTAACCAAAAATGCATTTGATCAGAACATTCCAAGATAGATATCATGCAGCAAAAGATACCGTTTATAACGTGTTGGTTTCCTTGTTTGAATAACTACAACTACTCTCATTATCTCATACCACACAAGGACAGGCAAACTATTACCGACTAACCATACACCCTCCGTGCAAATATCAACTAAAGACAAATGCAATAAACTTGCAATGGTGTGATCAGAAGTGCTTAAACAGGGTTGGGAAAACGGCGAGGGTTGTGATGTCATGAGAATCCATCCAAGCACTATAAATTTTATTGTGAAAGATTAGTTCAAATCCAGGATCAAAATTACAACATTGCAAAATGACGGACATGTAGTCTCAGAGGCAGCATAACTCATCCATAGAAACTTACGAGTACCACTAAGCAAGAATAATTTCAAGCAATTCCCCAAAACTCACCTCTGCAAATTGTATCAATTTCACAATAGCTAGGAAACAAACAACTAGGAAAAAAAAATCCCATTTATAAACCCTAGAATCAGCTAATAAAAAAATTTAAACAACTGCCTCATCGAAAAAAACTATAATAATATTTTTTCCATAAAAAAGAAAGAATCCCAAATGGGGCCGTATTGTTCGGAGCATCAATTGGATAAAACATCAAACACATGTCATAAATTTCCATAACAGTGAAAGAGCAAAGATAAGATAGCAATAATTGAATAATGGGAGGGTCAGAAGAGTTACCAGAAAAACAAAAAAGCTCCGATCTTCACAATCAAGATTCACAATACAACAACATGTAATAATCGAAATGGTGAAAAGATGAGGAAATATGTGTGTGTCAGATGGAAAAGAGAGACGAATATGGTGTTGTTGGAACCAGTCATACGAATATTTTTATTTATTTTTTTCTAAAAAGAAATGGAAGGCCACTGTGTGTGTGGGGGGGGGGGGGGGGGGGGGGGGGGGGGTACTGTTTACTCTCTTCTTCTTCTTCGTCTTGTTCGTGGGTGCGCATCCAATGAAAGAATTACTATCCACCACCACCAACCAACCAACCCACCAACCTCTTTTATATCCAAACCAGTACCACTTTTAATATAAATATTTCCACGTCTCCAAGCAATTTGTCTGCTACTTAGGCAGCTATGGAGGCCCAGGCCCAAATAAATCGACACATTAACAGCCCATAAGAGTGAGCTTCACGCTCTTGGTTAGCGCGTTGTCTATCCAAAAAATTGTAGAGCTGAAAGCTGATACATGACATCTGTCTGAATGTGATTCCTCGAAGAGAGGAGGGTAAAAAGTACAACCACCCCTCCTCTTTCTCTCTTTCTCACTTTAAATGTTTTACTGTTTTAACACCACCACCAGTCTTCTTCTATTGATTACTGATGTTGCTGTACAAGTTAATTTGGAAGCAAAAAAGAAAACAAAACATTTGATGGGTTAATGTATTTTCCTTGTCTGCAATTTTCTATATCTCTCAAAATATAGAAACCAAATCAATTTGCAAGCTGTACCTTTTAATGCATTTCTTAATTCTAGCTCTCCCCAGACCAGTTACATTCCTCATAAACAAAACAAAAAAAAAGATCTCTTTTTTTATTTTCTATAAAGCTAAAATGAGCAGCTGATGACCATCCATGGTTGTAATTTCTTGTTCTTCTCAGTTTGCAAGGATATCTTCCAGGTGGGTTTCAAATGCATGTCAAAAAAATGTTTGCTTTGTTGCTGTATATTATATATGATAAAATGTTAAAGTGGTAATTAATAAATAATAATGTAATGTGTAGAAGAAAAGTACAAATGTCGATGATGTGGAAAGAAGGACATAGGAGGAGAAGTCCAAGAATATCTGGTTTGAATAATGCGTGCAAAGCTCAGCCAATGAAGCGCGTGGAAGTTGGTGGTACTACAAATGTTAATGCTGCTGCTGATCACCATCATCATCATCATCATCATCGCATAAATGGACCAGCCTCTCGCACTAGAGCAAAGAAAAAGAGAAAGCTCAGGCCCCTTCAACATGTCTCTGTTACTTCACCAACCATCTCTCAACAGGTCTATTTGTTATTTGCTCTACATTTTCATTTCCTTGTTTATTGACATCTCTGTTGCTAGCAGCATTTTTTTTTTTTAATGGTTTTACTGTTGGGAATTTTCCAGTCAATTAAACTAATGCAGACAAATTAGTTATCTGATAACCGATAAACTCACTCTCTTCTTTCATGGGGTTTTTTATTTCCTTGATATTGAAAAGTGAATTATCTAATTGAACAAGCCTGCTGATTTTTCACCATATTTTAGGAGGAATGGTTATTTTTTATTGTAACTATTTCCATCACACAATTGAATTGGAGTTATGCTGATATGGGGTTGTTTGATTTCTGGTCTATTGTCAATAGATTGTTTTAATCATTGTAAACAATATAAAGGCTTCATTATGTTGTTGTGTAAATTTTAGTCTCAGGATCCCGATGAAGATGAAAATGACGCGGAGTGTGGTGAAGAGCAAGGCCATGAACATCCTCCAAGTGATATTGGTGAGACTTTATGCATTGTTGCAAATGTCATTTTCAAATATCTGTTTGTACATTTCTGTCCAAGTTACATGATTGCCTATAATGTTACTTGAGACAGATAAACCACTTCTGCAGAATAACGACAGCCATCAAGTTACCTATCCCGGTTACTCTCATTTTTCTCTACTAAAATTGGTCTCTTTTTTTTTTATGATATATGTATCTTTATTCTTGACATTGTTGTGATTGCATCAGATCAACCATCAAGTGTGCCATCTGCCACATGGATGCCTGAAAAAAGTGTGCTGCAACGTATTATTGACATACTTCAAAGGTGAAATCTTATTAAATATAGGAAGAGAATCATAGCACTGCTTTGTTTTTAGATCACAAGAAAGTCTATTACACTTGTGGGGCATCAAAATGTTCACACTAAAGTTTTGTATATGTTGATTTACTTTACATATTCTTTTGAATGTTAGGAGAGACACCAACGAAATATTTGCAGAACCAGTTGACCCTGAAGAGGTTTGCATTTGGTTGTTGATTTCATTATGTCAAATTGTGTATGTCCTTTTCTCCTCTCTTATGCATCATATGATGGTATTGTCGGCTGTTATTAGGTTAAGGATTACTATGAAATCGTCAAAGAGCCTATGGATTTTGGCACCATGAGGGCTAAACTTCATGAAGGGATGTATACAAGTCTTGAACAGTTTGAGGTCTGTTCTTTTCTTTAAGAACCAATTTTCTGTTTCCAATTCTGATGGTAAATGTGTGTTTGTTCATAGTCTACTAGTAGCCCTTCTGTGATATTCAACTACGTAATCCAGCAAATTGATGTTAAATACTACTTCGTATTCTACTAGAGTTTCTATCTCCGTGATTGAATGGTTTCTCATCTGACAGATGGAATATATATTAACTTGGTGATAGATCACCATAATAGTGCAACTGACTCTTTCCGGAATATTATGCAGCATGATGTATTTTTGATATGTGGAAACGCAATGCATTTTAATTCCTCAGCCACCATTTTTTTCCGACAGGTATGATTATCAATTTTACATCAATGTCCGGAAGCGATGTTCTAGAATAATTTAGTATGCACACTCGGATTATTGCTGTCAACTGTTTGCAACTCTTTGTTTTACAGGCTCGTGCAATACATGAACTAGCTAAGAAGGTTTTTCAGGCTCTTAAAACTGACCCTGACAATTTTGAATTGGAATTCTCGGAGACAAGAAGAAGAAGTGGTCGAAAGCAACAAAGTGAAGCTAGCGGTCCAATTCATAGCCCCAGTCCAAAGCTTGCTACAAATTTGAAATTCAATAACACGGCTGCTAATGTATCATCGAAAACCATGCGATGTTCTTTGAGTGGTTCATCAAATCTCAAGAGAAGCAGAGGAACCCCTGGGTGCTCTACTGCTGCAACACCTATTAGTGCAAGAGATCATGAAATGCTTTCTGGTAAAAAATGAACTCTGATTACTACAAGTTTAAATTTCTTAGTCTTTTTCGTTTTTGTTAAAATTTTACTTGCATAGTTATGAGCTTTTGAAACTTCTATAGAGTTTTATAAACTAGTTCTGCTTATGGAGTGCCAAAGTTTCCAACATTTATTTTTCATAACCTGGTGCGACTCTGATTGGAGTTTTCGTTGTACCTTCTTTTTGCATCTTCATTGACCTTGACCTTTTTTTATTAAGTTTCCTTCTTATTGTAGCTGTTTCTTGTTACAATTACATATATTTGTCAACTCTTCAATAATAGCTATTTTCTAACAGGTGCTAAAGATGGTAGAAAAACCAGTTATGCTGAAGTAGATCGACGATGTACATACATTCCCTGGACGTCCTTCCTCAATGAGAATGATTCAATGAGTTCAACAATTTATAATAATTCCAAAACTCTAAAACTTGTGAGTGTTTTTCACTTTCATTTGTGTATGTAAGGCTTTTATATATTTTCAAAGGGTATTATCAAATTTAATGAGATCATATGCAAGTAATTTCATGTAAAGCTGATGATTTGGACCCATCACTGCCGATAGTCAAGAGATACATGGTCCACACATTCTGGCTGGAAGAAAGCATATGAAGTGCACCTTTTCCATACTTGTGCCAAATGGTTTGATTTGACCGCCTTTGTTATTTGATGAAGGCACTGAATGGTTTATGTTTTTAGTAGCTTTCTTGGTTCCTATACCCTATCGTGGGTGGGGTTTGTCCATTATTAAAGATTCATGGTGTTCAAAGCTTCTTTTTTTTCCTAGGTGGGGTATCACATAAATCATAATTCATCTTTATCGGATACTATTGATTTACAAAATCTGCCTTTGTTATTATCTCAGTACCTTAAACTTTTACGGGGCTGGTCCCGAAATACTGATAAGGAGAGTGGCATTAGGTGGCCAGTCAGTTGGAAAACTTTAAAAACCTGTTAGATATCTGATGTTGCAACCCCACTAAAAATTTATGTCTGAATAGTTACTTGTATGCAACAGCATAAGTCCAATACATGAATTCAATGTTGTACTTTTATGTTAAACATTATTTTTCTGGTAGTTTGATAACTCTTCTTTCTGGATGTGGAGCTGAAAATTTATTTCTATTTTTGTGTAGGTGAATCAGCAGGATATCGGTTATAAAGAAAGCTTGATGTTGTTTGTTAAGGATTTGGGACCAACAGCCCACATAATTTCCAAAAGGAAGTTACAAGGATGGTCAGCTGAGGCTTCAAACTCTCGGTTGCAAGCTCCAAAATGTCAAATTCTTCCAGCTTTTATCTCCGCTCAGAAGAGACCTACTACTCCAGATACTAGTAACTTCAGTACCTCGATGTCTCGAAATATATTGGACCAGTTTCGTGGACTTGAAACCATCACTAATGAAAGCACTGGTGCTCGTGATGTCTCTACAGAAGTGTCACCCAACCCCAACAGTGATGAAAAGAAGATCCCCAGTGAAAAGAACAAGTCCATCGCGGCTGCTAGAGAATTGAATTGCTCAGTTGCTGGGTTGAAAGATGCAGGTAGCAAGCCCCCGTTAATGAAATCAGACAAGAGCAAGTTGTTGGAGTACTCAACCTTGGAGCATTGTCAATCAGATGTAACTACTAAACACAGCTGGAGAAACAATCCCAGATCATCATCTGCATGGCCTTTACAAAGAAGCAGCAGAGTGTCAACTTCTCATCAAACAAGAGGTGATGATCATCTAGCCGATACTATTGGTTCATCTTCATTGAGGGCAAGCCAACCTTTGCCTATTGTTTCCCAGTTTACCTTTGATCTACCATATCTGATAACACGACTTGATCAGTTAAACGCGTCAAGGCAATGCACAAGTAGTAGTAGTGGAGGTTCGATTTTGGAGAAAATGAGTTATCAGCAGAGAGTTGATCAGAATCATCATCAACACCAATCCTCATTGGATGCTAGTAGTACTGGTGGTTCTTCAGCTGTAAGTTAAAATCTCTTAGCTTCTTTTATTAGGGAAATATGATCAAAAGAAAACAAGTTATGTGGAAGTATGGTTCTGTAATGAAATGAAAATGAGACGCTGTCTCTTTGTATTATAGATTTATGATGAAGACCAATTCAGATAGGACTTGGGAGATTGATTGCTTCACGTCAAAGAATACAGTTCATCTAAACTACAACTAACAAGAAAATTAAGGTTTGGTCCAAAAATATTAAATGATGGGAACTTCAACTTTCACCTTATCTGAGTTGTCATGTCAAAGGCCACAAAAGAAAACAACTTTAATATGTGTGTTGTGATCCTACACGTCTTATTGTAATTTGTAAAGCAGGAGAAATTCATGCTTCAATGGAATAATTCTCCAATAAAATGTTTCATTTTTGTTTTTGGGTCAAATTGCATAAACAGCCCTCAGAAAACTTCATAATTTGAGTCGTGCTTGTTGTAATTGATTTAACCAAGTGAAACAAACCATGATCCGACCGGTGCGTAACGGCATCCTGATTTATACCGGTGCATGATGGACTCAGGTTCGATTTGCTTCGATGTAAATTGGAATCCCGCGTGGAATCAAAATGAAATGATGAGGTGGAACCGAGAGAAATGAAATAGATAAAAGGGGTCAAAATTGTAATCAAAGAACAGGTGTCAGCGTATGAAGTCGTATCTGTAATCTGTGTATTGAAGAAGAACATATTATGGTAGTTATTTTTTAAGGTACAACATTAAAAACAGGAAAAGAGTTGGTTGGTTCTTGGTTGTACGTACAAAAACGCTGCTGGAGATCCTCCATCCTCAGGTATCATCGTCTGAGTTTGCGGTGGCTTTGACGGCTGACTCCGTTCACCGTTAAAGTTTACATCTTTGTGTGTTTTGAAATGGCGTACAGGAGAAGGCAGGGCATCTCCAGATCGTCAACTTTCAAGGAAGAGATTCATCATCCTCCCGAAACCAACGACAATAAGCCTTCTCCTCCTTCTCTCACGTCTTCTCTTTCCTTTTCACCCTCCTCTTCCTCTTCTTCCTCGCCGCCATCGCAATCTCTTGCTGCTCAGGCGATCCGTGCCTCCGCCGCTCATCGTCAATCCACGCTCTGTCCTGCTTATTCTGGTGCTGACTCTCAACAACGATCCAGGGTAAGGCTTTTTGAGATCCATTTCATTTTCAATATTCTTTACTCTGTTTTGTAATTGAATGTGATGTGATTTGATGATGCCTGAAATTTCAGGCCTTTCCTGCATATGAGGACGGGTCTTTGAAAAACGAATCAAAAGGTTTCTGGGGTGTTCTTGCTCGAAAAGCCAAAGCAATTCTCGACGATGAACATGAACATGAACATGATCATGATCATGAACAACAACAATTCGAACAATCTGCCAAATCAAGATGGCAGATGTCTGACACATCACCAGCAGCTGTCCAGGTCAAAAAACAAAACAATCCCAAAACTTAATTGATTTCAGTCAGTCTCCATGATATCTTAGCTTTATTAATTTTGAATTTCCATCTGTTTCAAAATTGTGCAGTCGCAGCAGCAACCACAACACCATACATATGAGAGCTTTCGAAATGTGGAGAATCAGCCTTCTTTCAGGAGGGGATTGGACAAGATTACATATTCCCTAAATCAAATTGGTGACACCTTTGAAAAGGCTTTTGAGGTTAATGTTAAATCAAGATTATAATGTTAATTGATTTGTCTACAAATGAGAATTGTTTTCACTTTTTTTTTTTTCTTTTTTTCTCTTCAGGAAGGTAAGACAATGGTGGAAAACAAAACTGCAGACATCATCCAAGAAACCCGCAAACTCCAAATCAGGCGTAAAGGAGGCAGTTTTGAGGATCAGCCTATGATGCAGACTACACTAGCACAGAATCAAACCCACCATGAAACCCAACTCAAGGCATCTCGCGACGTAAGGTGGCAACTATGTTATTGTGTGTTCACGGTTCATCTAATACCTAGGCACCAACCATGAATCCTTCAATGCATCGTGTTGAAGCTTGTAGGACTGGTGATTTGGGGTCATTTAAGATAATTTGTAGTTTGAGTTTGAGTTTTCATTGCTCATGTTGAACCGTATTAGCATTGGGAGAAACTTAACTTTTATGAGATATCTCTCTTATCCAATGAATTGCATTTTGGGATTTGTGTTTATGATTTACAGGTTGCGATGGCAACAGCTGCTAAAGCAAAACTTCTTCTACGGGAGCTGAAATCCGTGAAAGCAGATCTTGCTTTTGCAAAGCAAAGATGTGCTCAACTGGAGGAAGAGAATAAACTCCTTCGCGAGAGTCGCGAGAAGGGGCAAAACCCTGCAGATGATGATTTGGTAAATCATCTTCTTTTTTAGATTATGTTGACATGATCACATTTGCTATTAATTTGTGTTTTCTGATGTTTCTGTACAAATGCTGTCACAGATTCGCCTTCAACTAGAGACTCTTCTAGCAGAGAAGGCGCGACTGGCACATGACAATTCAGTATTTGCAAGAGAGAATCGGTTTCTGAGGGAGATTGTTGAATACCACCAACTTACAATGCAGGATGTGGTGTACTTGGATGAAGGCACAGAAGAAGTCACAGAAGTTTATCCAATCTCATTTCCATCAGTCTCCCAGATGCTCTGTGTTTCTTCGCCATTCTCGCCTACATCACCAGTAGTCACAACAAAGGAAATGTTAACAGTACAGACAGTACAGGTTCCTCCTCCATCAGAAGAAAAAGAAGAAGATGATGATGATGATGATGATGATGATGTCTCCGAAAGTAATGTTCCACAAAGTTCATCATCAAGTACTGAGGAATTAGCTCAAGGAAATGATGCAAAAAGACCCTCAGTATCTTCTCCTGCTTAAACTTTAGTTTGCTGTTATTATTATTTGATTGGAACAGAAATATTTGTAACATTGTTTCATTTTTATTTTTTTACGAGGAAAGATGGAGGCAAGAGAGGGGAATTCTCTCTTTTGTTATAAAAAAAAAAAAAACAAAACAAAACAAAACAAAACAAAACAATTTTGGCATGGATTTGTTATTATTTTGTGTATGTAAGTTCTGGATTTGTTATTAAATAAGACTTGGGAATTTCCCTTGCCTCAACAAGGATCCTAGGGAAGAACATGTCTTTTGTCTCATACAATTAGAACCAATCACAGCTTCAAGAGTTTATTGCTAGCACAACTCATGTCTCGTCTCGTGTGTAACCAAACACCGACCACAAGCAACACAACATAGTTCATCAAATAATATTGGAATTGGAACCACTTTTCCAAACACCAACCATCAACATAATAATATTAAATGCCTAACTGTGAACACATGGAAAAAGGGTGGGAGGGAAAGCTTTCATTATAATAGCAAATGATCATTGACATATATATCGTTAGTATTTTAAAGACCCCGAAAAGGAAAAAAAAAATTTGAAAAATTCCTGTAACTTAATGACCCTATTAGATACATTCAACATTTTTTCCATCATCATTCACATTTTTCAATCCAACATACTAACACACACCCAGACCAGTTCAATTCTATTCATTTCGCTTCGACTTTCTTCTTGGCAAACGTCATATCCATCAACAAGGTAGAGTAGCAGCTGCAGCATACAGTCAAATTTTACTGGAGTAGATGATATTCAGGAGAAACAGCTTTGATTAAGTAGTTAGAACTTCAAAGCAGAAAAAACTCCCTTATTTGATCAATTAGAATATCTGGAAAAATAAACTAGTTGATCCATCCCCAAATGATCTCAGATCTGCCGGCTTCACCAAAGCCCTGCACAACGGGCATGTCCTTTCCCTCTCAAACCTGGAAAAAAATATGTCAGTCACTTCACAAATTCAGGTCAGATTAACATTTAAGAAAATAAAAACACTAGGCAGCCAAAAACTAACCACTCTGAGACACAATCTTCACAGAATATGTGTTTACAACGAAGTAAAATAGGAGCATGCATCTTCTCCTGGCAAATAGCACACAGATCTCCAGCTGCAATTACCTACAATAGATCACCAGCACCCAAGCAAAGATTATAAACCGCTTATGAAACTCAAAAAGCTTCAGAATCTGAGACCAACAAGGTATCAAAGAAGTAACATGACGGAGTATAGTAGTATAAGGTATGCTAAGATGTAGAATGTTGGTATATTGACTTTTATATGACAACACATCGCCTTTCATCTCAAGTGAAAATGTGTCAGAGATCTTCAACAATCAAAGAGAATTAAAACAAAGTATTCTCTCAGTTAGGCTTTAGCCGCAGCGTGACATACAACTTGGAGATTCAACAAGTCCACTATTAAGGCCAAAAGAGATTTCAGTCAGGGTCTAAAAAACCCTGACAAGAAAATATTACTTAACTAGACAAATATGGCATAGAAGAATAATAACTAAGCCAAGCCCAAATCAATGACATTGAGGCCATGTTTAAGTAAGATAAGTTATACTGGTTGCTAATGTTGACATCTGAGCAATGCATTTTATTTATAGATTTTCTCATCTTTAACAAAAACTCAAAAATTGATAATATGAACGGAAAAAATATTGCATTGAAAGTTGAAGGTAGATATGCAGCACCAGCAGTATTATATAGACACAATATTCAGGTCATTTGATGCTTGGGATTAGGGGAAAAGGCAAAATCCAGACTACCTGCTCTGATGTCGCATGAGCTCCATAATGCACCTCTTTACGTGATAATGCCTTCAATGCAGCAAAGAAGGATTGCACCTAAAATTCACAATACATATAAGTGAAAACGAGAGAGAGAGAGAGAGAGAGAGAGAGAGAACACCTATCACTACTAGACGTGAAGTCAATCATCTTATGGAAAATCATACCTTCTCAACCACAGATGTGAGCTTGAAAGTTAAGTACAGCCCTGTCATTAATGATGAGAAGAGGCTCCCATATTCTTTATTTAAGAAGAAACGATACCAGACTGGGGTTGGCAATAAAGCTCGGTATAGCAGCATCATATACTCGACCAAAGTTAACAATTGACCCTGGAAAACAAGAACTTCCAATCAGAAACTCTATTTCTCAGAAACAATGAGCAAAATGACAATGATAAGGAGCACATCATGTTTAAAATTACAAAGAAAAAGAAGCCAATTTAAGAAGTCTTCTTTCACAACCAAACAGCATGTATATATATTTTCTGAATGCTACATCTGATCAAATATTACCCACCTGCTTTCGATAATTTCGGCCTCTACTATTCTTGTAATACATTAACAGAAAACACTTCAAAACCATTGCCGCTTGCCGTGCCAAAGTATCTGAGAGGAACTCATATTAAGATACTGCCATAAATACAAGTATAATAGTATATCAAGCATGCATAAATAAACATGTTCGCCTAAATAGTAGTTATATATTTGAAGAAGAAATGCATATTCAGGAGATGAATGAGCAACATCAGAAATTTTAAAATCTAAGGGCCCGTTTGTTTTTTGCCACTTAAATATTAATTGAATTAAGTACTTAAATTAAGTGGCTTAGGTTTGTTAGTTTTTTTTTTAACTTAAATCTTAAATTAAGTTAAAAAAACATCTTAAATTAAAAAGTTAACTTTTTTTGTACTTTCCACTTAAATCAAATCATAATTATCAAGACGAGATGAGGTTGGTCCGGTGGTATACCCTCACACCTACACCACAAGGTTGTGGGTTCGAGTCCTCCCCCTCCCAAAAAAAAAACCCAAATTTATGTAATACTTCAACCAAAAAAAAAAAAAAAGATCGTTTAAAAGTAAAGGTCATAATTATCAAATTAACACTGATTTCCTGAAATAAACTCATACAATTAAATCATTACCCAAAATACCCCATTCACAAACAAAAAAAAAAATCCCTAATTTCACCAAAGAGTAATGCTAGGCTTCCCAAATTTTTTCCTAAAAAACTTCCCAAATCATGTTGGCATGTGAGTTGTCAATATTTTGTAAATTTAAGTGGTGAGGGATGTGATGTTGACAACTCACATAAAACATGATTTGGGAAGTATTTTGGGAAAAAATTTGGGAAGCCTAGCATTACTCTTTCACCAAATCCTAACCCTAAAATTGGAGATCCAATAGAAGGAGGCAGTGCCGCTGCCACCGCCTCCCTAGGATACGAGTATACGACTGAAGGAGGCCGGCCTCCTCCTTGTGTCTGACAGGAGGAGGCCGACCAGCCTCTTCTCAATCTCGGCGACAAGAGCCGATGGCCTTCATGGGGGGGTGCATTAGAAATAGCCAAACCACTTAATATTTAAGTTAAGGGGTCACACCAAAAAAAAAAAAAAAATTAAGAGTCTTAAACATTAAGTCCTATTAAGTACTTAATTAAAATAAGTACTATTAAGATAAAAAACAAAAAATAAAACAAACGCTACCTAAAGTTCCCAACACTTTCTGTCTACAACCTAAAAAAGTTGGGCCAAAACCAAAAATCTAGTAAAACTCATTTTTTTTCTTATCTTATACTGAAAGTAATATGGGCCAAAAACTGAAAACAGGATTAAAAACATTTTCATTTTATTTGGCTTATTATTATTTTTTTTGTCAGAATATCCCCAAAACTCCCAACACTTTATGTCTACAAACTTAAAAAGATGCACTGAACGGAAGTGGCACAAGATAAATATCATCACAGCCATAAATTTCTTCACCGCTGCACAATACAAAGATAGCCAAAACAAATAACTTGAAGAAAAGAACATACCATTGACCATAATGATGAAAATAGCATGCCAGAAAGGTGGTATGGATTTGGGAGGTAGCATGACCAACGGGTACAAAAGATCATCATTCCTATACCACCAGTAAACACCAACAACATGAAGCATGAATGCGACAGAAATACCAATCAGAATAGATATCTTCCTCTCTCCCTGCAATAACAAAAAATTTGCCCAGCTTAGTTTTTCATATTCTAGTCACGGGGAAAAACTGGTGGAAATTGCTCTCACTCCCATATATATCAATCAAGCACAATCCTGGAAAAATAAATAAGGCACAGAATGACATATCACAACACCTTCAAAGCTGTTTCTTTCCGTAGAATGTCATTTGATTTGAACATGACAGCAGCAATCCAAATTGTAACAAAGAAACCTGCAAGCCCCCACAAAAGGAAAATAGCACAAAGTTGAGAAATCAATAGTTGAAAATGTAGGCAAAGCAGATCAAATAAGTACACAATGGTCAACTATGGCAATCCCAAGCATGAATAATAAATATATAGAAATAAGAGAAGGAAAGAATACCTTGCAAATGCTGGCGAATGAAGACCACCAAAAGAAGCAAAGAAAAAGGAAGGACCTGCTCAATCCACCTTGCAGCTTGCTGAATATCATATCTCTGATAAGACGAGTCTCTCCCATTAACGGCAGGCCTATCCCCAGCTTCAGTGTCACCATTCCCATTGGAAGACTGAGAAACACCGTCTCCAGACGCCACTGCCCCACGGTCACTCCTAGCCTCTCCCTGACTATCAGCCACCAAAGACACCGATGGCACCTCACTCTGACCGGTCACTTCCCTGACCTGCCCAACCACTAGTCCTCCAGAACCATCTCTCTCATGTTCATGCTCCCCCGCCCCAATTATCCTAATGGCAACCTCACCATTGTTGTTATTTACAGTAGAACCATCGAGGCGGGTATGGACACCAGTATTGATCAAAGACTCGGATTCATGATGACTCGACCTGGTTCTTAAAAGACCAGAGTACTCTAATAAGGTGGATATAGGCGCCTGAATTAAATTGGATGCCGAAAACATTCCATATCTTCGTGAATTACTACTTGTTCCAGAAGAACCTCTGTACGGGTCGGAATTGTTACCGGACGCTTCCATTTCCGTTGGTGCCCTAACCCTAGACATTCACTTTTATGTTTATACGCAATTCTCATACATATATATATATAGTAATAAAATCATATACGATTATACGAAATTAAATGATAGCATTTTCACATAGAGACATTTTATTTCCTTGCAAAGGAAGGAAAGAGGCCTAAACAAAACAATCAAAAAAATGAATTAAAAGAGAAAACCAACCGTACCTTCGAAAACGAAGCTCCGTGGAGAACCCTTTAGGATTTCAGATAAGGAGAGATTTCATCGGATGATGAAAAAACCCAAACCCTAACCCTAACTGGAGTCCAGAGGAGACGAAGAAAAGTCAACAAAGCGAAACAATCGTCGCCGTCGGCACAGAATCGTCGGTTTGAGGTGTCAAAAATATCCTCGGATGATCAAACGAAAATGCGAAATGGTGAGAAAGAGAGAGAGAGATGTGAGATTATGAACAGAAACGTTTCGTCTCTGTTTTCCTTTCTTTTTCTCTCTTCTTTCGTTCCCTCCTCGCTGAATGGAAAGAAGAGAGAAGAAAGAGAGGACAAAATAATACCAACTTGTTTTTAATAAAGCGGGACCCATTTTCTCTTTGAGCATGTCACCTTATAACAATACTACGTCTGCGCACCCAAAGGCAAAAACACTCGTTTATATGTCGGACCCACCTAATTTCTCTTATTCTTTTTATTTCATGATTTTTTTTTAGTGATGTCAAAGGCACCGGAGTCCTGACGGATCCGATCCCGTCCGATCCGAATCTGTTTACATATAATCCGGCTTGGTCCGAAGTCCTATACGATTCTGTTTCGTATAATCCGGCTCGGTCCGAAGCCCTTTTAATCCAATATGAACGTTTTCAAAATCCAATTTCAGGCTTTTCAAACAAAAAATAAATTTTGGTCAGAATCCATTACGATTTACGAATTTGAATGTGTCCGATTCTAATCCGGGGAAAGTGCGGTTCGACCAAAATTCGATAAAAATCCAATCTGATCAGATATTTGAATTTACATGTTTTACTTCGTTAGGCTCAATCTAATCGGGTCTCAATAGTATATAGACCGCAATCCGACCCGATCCAAATAATAACTAAATCGAAAAAATTTAGACCGGACCAATCTCACCTATAATTATTGAGTGTCGATATTTACACCCCTTAAAAATCGTATGTACAACCCAAATTAGTATGCTTTTAAAAATCCAATGAGAGTTTCTTTTGACAATCCAATTTTTTTTATTTTATACTTCTGTTTTAAAGACACTCCATTCTCAAAATTTAAATTTAAAAAAAAAAAAATTATAAAGACACTTCCTTTTGTTCCAAGATTATCCTTTTTATATTTTGGCACTCCTATTCTAAAAACACTCCATTTTAAAAAATGAAAAAAAAAAAAAAAAAAATTTAAAGACATTTCATTTTTTTTAATAAAAGTTACGACGAACCATCATAGCATTTGGATTCATCCTCAATCTTTTTTAAATTAAATTATTAAAAAAAGAAATTATCTCTCATATACCATTAGATTAAATATTACATATTAAACACTCTCTCTTAAATTTTTAATTACCATATTAAACTCTTTATCCTTCAATACATATTTCTAATTTTCTATCTCCATTCTTTCTCAAGCAGGACTAACAGTTAAGAAAAAAAAAACTCATGAATAAGCTTGATTTTTAGGAGCTGTATATATGTATATATATTAGAACTTTAATTCTTTCATTAGTCTTCGAAATTCTGAGCTTAATCGAATCTAATTGCAATAAATTAAGTTTTCATATATATATATTTTTTTTTTGGAAAAACAAGGTATCTATATTGACTTCTTAATATATATATATATATATGTTAGTAAAAAACCGAAATATTCATAAGTTTTTTTTTTTTTCTTTAACTATTAATCAGAGGGATTTTGATCCTCTATTTATTTGATCTTTTTCCTTACCTTTTTAAAGCATGTGATTAGTTGTTGTTAAAGTGGTTGTGGAAACCAATTATATCTTAACCATACATTCATTGCAATACTTATGTGTCATGAGATTATGTGAGATCAGGAAAAAGATCAGATCAATAGAGGATCCAAATTCAATTGATAGAGAAAATATGGAGATAGGATTTTTTATTTTTTATTTTAAAAAAATGGAGAGTGCGAGTAATTCAGGAGAGAGAATTTCTTTTTTTAATAATTTAATTAGTTACGAGTGTCTTTAGAATTATTTTTGTCTTGTTTAGTAATTTTAATTTATGTTAAAATTGTCATTAATAAAAAAAAAAAAAAAAATTGGAGTGTTTTTTTTTTTTTTTTTTTTTTTTTTTTTTTTTTTTTTTTTTTTTTGATGAAATTGGACTGACCTAAAGGGGAAAAACATCACGAGTGATCATATGCTGAAAAACTCCTAAGCAGTATCCATGAATATATATATATATAAGGAAAAAAAAGAAAAATAAACAAGAGCGTGTTTACTAATCAGAAATGAATGGAATCATAATTAAGTTCCACCGGAAAGGGAATAAAGGGGAATCGGAATCAAGTTACTAAATTATATTCCCGTGTTCACTAACAATTTAGGAATCAGAAACATAATTAAATTTATTCCATTTCTAATGTTTACTTAAACGAAGGAATTGGAATAATACATAATTGATTACAAAAATACCCTTGTGTATAAAACATGATGATATATATATATATATATATATATATATATATATATATATATATATATAATTTATTTGAAAAATATATATTTCATATTACTCATAACACTATAAATATAATAATTAACATCTTTATATTGTAATATTTGAACTAATTAGATAAAAAACTATTGAGATAACTTGATTAAAAAAATAATAATAAATAAAGCCGCAACCGTATATATAAGAGATATGAATATGCCATAGTTATTATTATTATTTTATTTTATTTTTGAAAAGTGCTATAATTATTTTTAGTTCATAAATTGTATTGTAATATGTATATATAAAGATAATTTTTTTTTATAAATCACACGGCTAGAATAATATAAATTATTAATTATGTAAACCAATATTAAGATTTAAAAAAAAAAAGTAAACTAATATGATTTACGTAAATTAAAAACAAAATTCAATAATCATGAAGAAAACGGTTTTTTTTTTTCTTTTTTAAAGTGATGATATTTTAGTAAATAAATCATGAATTCCTTTTTAAATCACGATAAGGAACTTGATTCCTAGGGTATGTGGGAGGAATCAAGTTCCTTTTCCATGAGGAACATAATTCCTAATTTATAAGTGGGTTCCACGGAATTTAATTTCCTGAAAATTTCGTAAACAGTGAAATTTAAAAATCAGGAACTTAATTCCCTTTCCTAAGTGGGATTCTTGATTAGTAAACACACCACAAAAGAATCCACAAAATATATATTTTTTTAAATAATTTGAGTGTAAATAGATCATTTTGTAGATTGTAAGGAGAAGCTTCTCAAATCCAATAAAACCCTTGAGTAAAATTACCAAAAAAACTAAATCGTTTGTGAGCACACCCACTAATAATTATTAATTGATTAGTTTCCAATTTTAATTTTTTTGTGAAAAAAATAAAGTTTATAATGATTTGATATTAACATGTATCATTAAAAGCTCTTTCCATTTTTTTTTTAATCTAGATTATCCTTTAATTAATGCTAATTTCAAATACATTTTCAATTAATGAAACACAAATTGATTGCTAAATATAGAGAATGAATCAAAATCATCCAAAGTTGGTTGTGAAAAACTATTAAAAAAGTAAGTTTTAAATTAATTTTTATTAGAAGAACAAATTATTATGCATTGTTTTCTCTATAATTTGCATATCTGTCTAGGGGTTTTTCAACATATGATCATTTATGATATTTTTTCCTCTTAGATCAATCCAATTTTTATAAAATATATATATAAAAAAATTCTTTCAAACAGGTTTTGGACATTTTTTTTTTTTTATCAATACAACTTTCACAAACATAAAATGGATCCACAACTAGAAAAATCTCAATTCGGAGTGATTTTGTGGACAGAAAACATTCAAGAACAAATAGGGAGAGTTGCTTGACATGATGACTGAGAAAAAAAAATGGAGTCTGATTTTGTGGAAGGAAAACATAAAAGAGGAAATAAATGCAGGAAGAGAAAGAACCGTGATAGAATTAAAGATAAGAGAAATGTTATTGACAATCCATTAATTATTTGTTTACGCTCAATTTCTTAATTGATGACAAATTTAACCTGAATTAAAATTACTAAATCAAATATGAAAGTTCTAAAGACACTTCAAACCATCCTTTTTTAAAACAAGCTTTTTTCAATCTTTAGTTTTTTTTTTTTTTTTAATGTTTTTTTTTTCCTGTTTTACAAACCCTAAAATATCTTCTTCTTCTTTTCAAAAATATATTTTTTTCCACTTAAAATATTTGTTTTACTCAATTGATTTTTTTTTTTTTTTACTCAACTTAAAATCCAAAGAGAAAAATAAATATTATTTTCCTATTTTCACAGATTGATCTCCAAAACAGTTTCTTATTGTTTTGATCTCTTCACCTTTGTTCAGTTTTATTTTTATTTAATAACTTCACATCTCTTTTCCATTCCTCGTTTCAAATTTTCTAAATAGAAATATTCAAAATGGGTAATATTAAAATAAAAATTGAGTGTCCTTATAATTATTATTATTTTAAATGGAGTGTGTTTAAAATAGGAATGCCAAGAGATAAAGGGATAATTTTTGAAAAAAATGAAGTGTCTTTGGAATTTTTTAAAAAATTTAAATTTTTAGAATAATATGTCTTTAGAAATGAAGTGTAAAAAATAAAAACATTGGACTATAAGGGAAACTCTCAAAATATAATAACAAAATTTTAAATAATAATAAAAGTGATTAAATAACATAATAAATTAATAATATGTATAGGTAGTGTGTATATACAAAAATACAATACAATATAATTAAAGAATTATTTTTCATCTGTTTACCGTTTTTAAAGGGTATCGTTATCACCACTTACAATTATTTTTCTTTAAATGGGCCTTACCTTCCTCTGTTAAGCCCATCTTCCGTCTAACTTCTCGCTTTTAAGCCCATTTTGTTATATTGGCTTAGCTTGCGTTTATTTTGTTTGAAAGAGTTATAGTTTTATGGGAAGAACTAACTTATGGGCCAGTGTGTGCAAATTGCAAAACATTGTGTGCGGACAAAACTGGGCAAGTGCTGTGTGTTCAATATATGTGCAACACAGTAACAATATACAGAAACACATAAGAGATTAGATGCGGAGAAAATCAAGAGAATTTTCTCCCATCTTTGTTAGAGTGTGGGTACTTGCATCGTGATCAAAGGGAACTTTCCGGATTCATGATCGTCCTCCGACCTCCGGTGATACAGTCCGTGTTCGATCCTACTTCCGCTGTGGAATTCGGATTTCCGTATGGTGAACGGTAATAATTCGAATTCCTTTTGTTTATTTAAGAATTTATCTTCATTATTAACATTAAAATTTAGACATTGTATAAACTGAGGTTGGCTAAACTTATGTACTGACTTGTAATCTCCCCATGAACAATTGAAATACAACTACAACCAAATGGTCCATTGATATATTTGTTCCAACCCAAAAAAAAAAAAAAAAATGGCATTCTTGATGTAATTCTACCATCCCCAAAGGCCAAAACCATAATTTTTCATCTACCAATACTAAAAATGAAATAATTTACTTCACTCACTGTCAATCTTCAACTTCACTAACATCATTCATGGATTGACAATTACATGGAACTACCCCATCAACTCTACAATATAAGAGCTGCAATCCAGCAGAGATTGTGGACTCATATTTTCCTTTTTCTGTCATCTTTTTGTTTCTCTTAAATGCTAAGAATTCATCCAAACACGACAAAAGTTGAGGTTAGTCGCGCGTTAATCTTCTCACACGCTCAAACATTGAGATCGTGGATTCAAGTCGTATCTCTTATTTAATTCAAGTATATTTATATCCGTGTCTTGTTTGGGAATGGCATAGGGAAAATAAGGGAGGTGGAGCCCCAAGACAACAAAGAACAAAGTGACCATTCACACACACACACACAATTCTAGCAACACGACGACGCAGCATCACGAGCCTGTTTGATTTAAAATACTTGGTTACTTGCTCCAAAGATCCAAAAACCCAGTGGGGCCCCGACAGTGTTTTCTTTCTTTCTTGTTCTCGAGAAGCTTCTAATCTGCGCCTATTGTCAACTGCGTACGTTAGCAGATATAGGTTTGGTACCTTTTGTTTAGGGTAAATACACTTAATGTCCCTGAGGTTTTACATAATTGCAGCTAGAGAACAAGTTTGTTTTTATCTGTTCAAACCTTTTATACTCTTAAACTTGAACTAATAAAAAGATCAAACTACCCTTATTTATTAAAGTATAAAAAAATTAAGATAATCTTTTTAATAATTTCAGTAGAATATAAATTAAAATAATATTTTTAAATGGAAAATAAAAACTATTTTTAAAATTTAAATTATTTTCATTTTAAATTTATTTATTTATTAGTATTTTTAAAATAAATATAAAAATAGTTTTACTTTTTTTTTTTTAATTTATTCTCATTTTCAAATTGAATTTTCAAATATTATCTTCATTTTGGAATTTTAATAACTATGGACAATTTGATCTTTTTGTTAGTTCAACTTTAAGAGTAGGGGAGGTTTAAGTAAATAAATGCATATTCTTTTAAGTAGATAAATACATACTTAATCTTTAGTTGTATTTATGCAAAACTTTAGAGGAGATTAGTGTATTTACCCCTCTTTTTTTTTATAGTAAGGGTTAGTTTGGTCAATTTACAACAAGAGTCACACTGTAAACTCACATCATGGGGTGATGTGGTGAATGATATAGACAAATCACGTGGCATATTAATTGGGTTGGTTTTTTGACTAAATTTTTGGAATGACTAACATTAATGTTTGTTAAATGTTTGATATTTCTCTCCCCGTATTTGACTATTCTTGCTCATTTCCACACTCTCTTTTGCTTAACTTTCTCCTTATTATTATTTTTTTAAATTTTAATTTTTATAATATCTTTTGAAATATGTACTCGAATAAGCGAAGGGTCTATCGACACTTGCCGATATTAAACAATATATGAACTATGAATTAAAGATGTCAATTGATCGAATGGGGAGGTTCCCCATACTCGTTTAGATTTGGGTGGAAATTCTCAAGTCCCCATCCCATTTTGAACAACTTATTATCTTGAGATAACTTCTTACCTTAAGGATAGACTCATGTGGGTGTTTTGGGCATCACTAGTCCAAATAACATGAGATATCTACTTCCACAAATATTAGAGACAAAAATCCCACATTTGTTGATACTGTCGTGTAGGGTATACCACCTCCCGTCTACACCCACCGCCCATCACAAGTGTAGACAGGGATATTTACCATTTGAGCTGCGAGAAGATATTCTTAATTAATTAATTGATTTTCAATTAATTAATTTTGCTCAAATTCAATTTGATTGAATTTCATCTTATCTTTATTTTGAGTTTAAGTTTGATTTAATTCAATTGAAGGATTTGTTTTATCGTATAAACAATTATTTCAAATTTAAAACTTATATACAATCGATAATAACGAATCAACAGTTAAACCTATCATTCTATCAATTATTCAATTCTATTTCCTCAACGTATGAATAAAGATTTACTTTTAAAATTAAAAAATCAATTATACCGGTTGATTATAATTGAATTTACTATGGTAGACAAACTGAGTATAAAATTGCATAATCACTTTTGTATACAACTCATCATATGCATTTATCAACAGGTGTGGAGAGTTTTTTTTTTTTTTTTTTTCTTCTATTGTGTGAGTTCATGTCACTTCTAACTAGTTTGTGTAGAGAATAATTCAACTTATTATTTCTCATAGAATACTTGAAATATATATATAAGACTAACAGTTGGTATCCTAGTTCATAACTGACAATTGATAGTATCCTAGTTAATAACTGACAACTAATAGTTTGATGGTAATACCACCTCTAACTACCGGACAGATAATTACATAATTAAATATATACGAGATATAATCAGATAACTGTTCAAGATTGGTGTCCTTGACCTACCCACCATCTTGCGGGGGCGTATTGATACTAATCCAGATTCATCATAGTTATCTGATTATATCTTGTATTTATTTAATTATGTAATTATCTGTAATTATCTATCCGGTAGTTAGAGGTGGTATTGATACTATCAGTTGTTAGTTATTAACTAGGATACCAACTGTTAGTCTTGTATATATATTTCAAGTATTCTATGAGAAATAATAAGCTGAATTATTCTCTACAGTTTGGTGTCAAAATAAAAAAAAATACAAAATACAAAATGGACTCATTTCAGTATTTCACTTTAATTGATGTAAATATCCACCACAATCCACAATACTGTATTTGACAAAATAAACATGAAAGTAATTTAAGAATTGAAATAATAAGATACGTACCAACTCACTTATGTGAGTGGTAAAAGTTAGGAAAGAGAGAGGCCAAGACTCGAGAGGGCACATGGCGTAGCTTAGCATGTGTGGACCAAAATATATGGTCGCAGGAATATGAGTCCGGTGTGTGAGCTGGTGCTATGTAACCTTTTAAACTTTTTTTTTTTTTTTTTCTAAATATTTTCCATTTTTTTCAAATTATTACTATAGATTCGAAATTTGGAGTGAGGGAGATGATGTTACATTTCCCAAATTGATTCAATGTCAATTGTGACATTGACATCTTTGGTTTCTAAAATTATAATCGCTCTTAATCAAATATCTTAATAAAGCATAAAAATATCTTCAAAAAAACACTTGCAAATTAGCAGTTTCGAAATATCGGTTTAGAGTAGGGGTAATAATCATGTATATCAAAGAAAGTTTCGTAAACATTATTTATTAGCCAAAGCTTTTTTAGTGATGCGTAATGTTACAAATATTAATGTCATAAGGAGAATGTCCCTTTTATCTTATACAAATTCCAACTTAGTGAACCCAAGATTGAATTACATAGGTATAAATTTTGAGACAACAGGGTTTCAAAAGATAACTAGTAATACTCAAATTTTCCAAAATAAATAGCCAATATATTAGAGATCTATCAAGACCTGCTAAAATAAACCGCTACAAGTGCGGTCTAAAATGTAACACGCACCACAAAAAGAGGTTGAGCTGAGAGCTTTGAAGATAGATTTTCCTACACTCTACGATTTGGACTAATGTGACTTGAAACTCTTTAACTTTTATGATAGAGAGAAGTGGACAACAACTTTACTAAAAGTGAATATGCCTTAATATTAAACTCCATTTTATTTTTTTAAATATTACAAAATAAAAATCCCATGTTTGAGGTCAAATGTTTAATAAAACAACAAATGGTATTTAATATATGTATTAATTAAACAACAAATAAAACAACGTTGAATTTAGAACACTAATACCATCTCCAATGGGAGCACCAAACGCCATTCTGTTGCAGCAAACCTTCTCCAATGGGAGGGCTATTCTTTGTGCCAGAGTGCAGCAAACCTTCATCTGGCGCCAGATCTGACGCAACAATCCTCTTTACACTAGAGTGCAGAAAACTTTTTTTATTTTTTATTTATTTTAATTGTTTTATTGTTTTTGATTGGTTGAGAGAGAATATGTAAGAAAATATTCTTTTTAGAGTAGGATTTGGTGCAATGAATTGGAGATGAAAGTATGAAGCAATAAATTGGTGCAATGGGTTGGAGATGGTCTAACAATTTAATTTAGTTTGTGTAGGTACTAGCCTCTAGTAGGTTGTGTAATGGTGGTTTTAAGAGAGAGGGAAAAAGGGACAGGTTGGTGTATAAGAAAAAAGACTTGAGGGCAAAAAGGGAAGAATACAAAAAAAATCATGTGGGGTTTTGACTAGAATCTAGAGAGAGAGTGTGTGTTTTTTTACACCAACACACACCTGTAAAAAAGAGCAGAGAGAGAGAGAGAGAGTCTATGGTGGTGGACTGGAGTAGTGAGAAGGCAATTTATAAACTAAAGGCAACACATTTTCTCTCTTTCCTTTTCATTCTCTCTCTCTCTCTACATCTCCTGTAGATTTCCCATTTCTCATTTCTGGGTTTTTGTTTGTTTCTCACGAAATTAAAAAAGAAACAAATAGATATCGCTTACATACATTTTGTAGTGTAGAGTGGAGTTATAATAGAGAAAAAAAAGGCTCTGGATCCGAAAACCCACTAAAGCATTATCATCATCAAATCAAAATCGAGTAGGGGTCAGCCACGTATCTTTTCAAGTTTGAGATTTTCAATCGATAATGCAACTACGTTTTACAAGCTAATTACAAGGGAGCTGCTTCGATTTTTTTGATATACGACTCTACTCGCATTACTCGCTGAAGATGATCATGATATATCTCAAGATTCTAGGGTTTTATGGTGGTGGATTTTTGTGAGAATCGCTGTTCTTCCACTAAAATCAGGTACACAGTTGGGCTCTACTACTACTACTACTTGTACGTAATCTTGTTAGCTGATTCCCAATTTTGGAAATTGGAAATAATGCTGGATTGGCCGTTCAAAATCAAGCCTTTTATTTATTATCTGGGTCTTTAATTCTATTACTGTTTTGTCTTTTATTTTTGGGTGTTTAATGGGGAAAAATGCTGGAGAATCCTGGTGGGTTATTGATTCCTTGGAGAACATGAAATGCTGTCAAGATTAGGATTTCAGTTACCGAGTGAGAGAGAGATTGCTTTCTTTTACAAGGATTCCAAAAGAGAAACAAAGCGGCTTGCAACGGCTTGAAACCTTCAAAGCCGCTTTTATTATAAATTCCGTGAGAGAATATTTTTATTTCTTCTTTTATATACAGTGTATCCGTTGTTGTCACTCACGACGTGACCACCCCAACTATTTGATTTTGACGATTCTCAACCTTCCTATTTTGGAAGATTTACTGCATTATCTGTCTGCATTCCCTTAATTACTTGTTTTGGATCTAGGGTGTTAATAATAACTAATAAGTTGGGTTTGTGTGTGTTTTACTAGGGTTGATTTGAGTGGCTAGGTTTGAGGTTCCAAAGCATCGATGGGGCTTCTTCTTCTTCGAAGTCTCGCGATGCTTCTTGTTGTTGTTCCAGTATGTTTGTTCTCTTTTTCGTTGCCCTATATTGTGGCTCAATCGGATACGAAAATCTCTGCTCGTGCTCTTGATGCCCTTCTTCAAGACTATGCTTATAGGGCTTTTGTTCGTCCTAGGACAAGGACAGGGATTGTCTACAATGGTTCTGTTCCTTCTAATTTGACCGGGATGAAGATCGCTGCTATGAGGCTCAGGAGTGGCAGCTTGAGAACCAAAGGCGTGAAGATGTATGAAGAGTTTGGAATCCCTATAGGAGTTACCGAGACGC
The DNA here is from genome assembly GCA_030490815.1 of Acer saccharum. Taxonomy (NCBI): domain Eukaryota; kingdom Viridiplantae; phylum Streptophyta; class Magnoliopsida; order Sapindales; family Sapindaceae; genus Acer; species Acer saccharum. Next base: position 8,634,313 of record CM059875.1, on the reverse strand, counting down.
CCTATGTGGAACGGCTTGTTTTGGTGTACCAAAACTTGGGCAATTGGTCTAAGACATATTATCCGTTGCCTGGTTATACCTACTTGTCTCCGGTGCTGGGTCTTCTTGCTTACGATGCTTCAAACTTAACAGCTACCAATTTGCAAGAGTTGGAAATTAGGGCATCCGGTGATCCTCTATCAATCACATTCCAAGATATGATGTCTGCCCCAGCTGGGTCTGTTGCCAAGTGTGTTTGGTTTGATTTACATGGTTTAATCAATTTCAGCAATGCAATATCAGGCAATACATGCTCAACTACTGAACAGGGGCATTTTTCTATAGTTATCGAGTCTGTTGCCCCCAGTCCATCACCAGTGTCACCACCCGGTGTTCCACCAAGTCCAGGACGTGAAAAAAAGAAGAGCAATTCAAAAGTATGGATAATTGTTGGACCTGTGTTGGGTGGCTTAGCACTGTTGGTGTTATTGGCATTTCTGGTGTTATGGCTGCATAAATACAAGCACAGGAAGAAAATGGAACAGATGCAAAAGGCTGCAGATGTGGGAGAAGCCTTGCAGATGACATCAGTTGGGGACACAAAGGCACCAGCAGCTGCAGTAACCCGAACACAACCGGTTCTTGAGAATGAATACGTTCCCTAATTCCCACCATTGATACAGCAAGCTTCTCTTTCTCCAGCCATCCCCACAAGCACACATTCTTATTCAAGTTCATTCATGTATTCAGAAATTTTTCTAAATCACACCGTTTTTTAATGGTGTCTTTGTTTTGTCGCGCCTTGTTTGGTATTATTGGTAGGTTCTTTTGGTTGTTAGTGTGGGTAATATAGGATTGTTCTGTAAATCTGTTATGACTCACAGATCCCCTTGCCATAGTTTTATGATTCATTTGTGTGTGCATCATGTAAACCCCAAAGTGATTCTATATGTGATGAATTTAGTTGTCCATTGACAAGGAATAAAGCTTTTTTTTTCTATTATTCTTGCCTCATTGTTTATCAAGTATCCTCTTGTAAGTTGTATGATCTAATAATCACTTCCAAGGACTACTTCTTCCTCTTGGAGGTAAGAAAAGTGCTTTTACAAGTTATTGGACTCTGCAAATTGTACAAATCATATTTTGTATGCTCTGCATTGATCCCTAAGTCAAGTCTATGGGGGCAGTTTACAAAGTATAAGTAGTACTTTTTTGTTGTATGTATGTATAATTTTTTGTAAATGGCAGGACTGGAGAATCCTTTTTTTCCTTCAAGTACACATATGATATACCAATCCAGAATGATTCCAAAATGATAAATTTCTTTTTCATTGCTTAATTGAAGTGCTATGCTTGTCTTGGCCCATTATATACAATTATTTAAGAGAGAGACACAAAAACAAAACAAAATTAATAAAGTACCTTTAGAAAGTCTCTACTTATATTTTTAAATTGATTAAAGAAATGTATTATCTATCAAATCAGGGACAACAAGAAATGAGCATTATTATAATAAAAAGGACTCAACATACCACAAAAAAAGATTATACAAAGAATGGGGAGGGGTCTCTAAGAGAATCAATGTGCTGCACAAAACAAAAAATGGGTTAATGAACCCATAAGACATCTGTCATACTACTGGTTTTCTTCCTTCTTAATACTAAAAAAAAAAAAAAAAAATGCTTGTATTGCCTACCACATGCCCTTGCAATTTATTGAAACTACATTTGGAAATATGTCTCAATCCCACCATTTCATATGCTTAGGTTGACTTTATACAAGTCTCTATGTGCTATATAATTTGATATTGTACAATGAGAAAATGATTCATTTAAAATATAAGGGACTAAAAATGAGTTGAGAAAAGCTCTGCTATGGCGATGTCAGGTGGAGTGGTGGTTTGGGAAGGTAGTACTTGTGATGAATCAATTATTTGCAAAATATAACTTTGTTTGATCAGTTTATACTAGTTATGTTAGGTATTTAATTTTGGAGCAGCCAATGGTACACCATTGTTTTCTCTATTACAGCTTATCTGGAAGTTATTCAACTTTGTCTCATGCTTTATTTTTTCTTTTTTGGTGATATGATATTTTGATGTATTAACATGGAATTCCACTAAACAAGATAAATGGAGGTGAATCTAAACAATAAAGCAAAGGGGGTTTGGTCAATTAGGCATGCGTTGAGGGTAGGTCACATGGAGGGAAAATAGCATACCAACTATGTCTGGCTTCTGTGCCCTAATATTTCCAAGACATTACGGCCCGGGCCTCTTCGTAATTGAATCTGCTCCAATCCAATCCAATCATTTGCACCCGACATGGAAAAAAAGAAGGTAAACGTTTATATAGTATCAATTAAATTTTCAACCCCACAATTTATCTCACAACTATGATGTCAATATTCACACTCGTGATAGTATAAGGTCAGCTTCCAATAATTTAGGCACACAGAACACATGACAAATAGGTCAAAAGTGTATCAATACCGACAAGGCTCTAACAAACCAATTTCAATATGTCAAAATTAACAAGTAAAATTCACTGTTGGGCAAACAAATTTTTCCTTGAAACAGTTTGAAAGCTTATGCAGATTCACATACAAAAGAAAAACGTAAAATAGACAGGTCTGCTGCAACTTCTCTTGAGTCTTCATGAGCAAAGCAGAATATCAGACGACCACTTTATTCATCCTTCTTAAGTCCACCGGCGAAGCTTCCTGCAATTTTACATTATCATCAGTTTCATCATCACAATATTCACAAGAAAAAAGGAAAAAAAAAAAAAAGGGAGAAGGAAAGGCATGGTTAATTTCTTAAAGTGGGCAACAATTTGGTGCACTGTCTTATCTCTTTAAAAGATACACATTAAAAGCAGCTTGGAGTCTTAGCTGAAACACATAATTAGATATGCATGAGCATTCCCCACTACATTCACCTCCACCCCACACTTACAAATGGTCATAGTTTCTGCATTGTTAAGAATCGAGAATAAAGAAACCTACATTTCCAATTAATATACACGCTATGATGCAGAAAATTACACATAGTACTACTAAGCAGATCTTGATCTTCTCTAGGATGGGACAACATGAAGGGCCAGTTTGGTATTGCTGTAACTTTTATAATAATCACTGTTAGCTGTGCTGAAGGAATAATCAGCTGTGAAATTAATTAGCAGATGTTTGGTTAATTGTATTTTTAAAACTACAGTATAGCTCAAAAACAGTATACATACGTTTGGTAATTTTATTGTAAAAGTGTTGAGATTAGTTACAATGACTAAAATATACATGATTTTAGAATCTTATTTCATTTTTTTCATTAATTATATATATTAAATTAATATTTAAGTACAATATTTAAATTAGGAAAAAAAAATTCCATAAGAACAATAAAATATTTTAAAAAGATTTTATAAATCAAATCAATATTTAAATAGAATATTTAATTTTGAGATGAAATAAAGTATATAAATGATTTTAACTTTATTTCATAAGGATAATAATGATATTTTAAAAGATTCATTAAATGCTGAAATAGATTATTCCATAATCACTTTCAAAAAGTAACCCCCCATCTACTTCTCAAAATCACTATTAAAACTTGCCAGATTATCAATTAATCACTTTTGGAAATTTTACCAAACATCATTTTATGTCAAAATTATAAAATAATCCGATTTTAACTTTTCAAAATCAATACCTAACTGGCCCGAAGTCCTTTTTCAATCACGTTGATGCTAGTAGAATTTTCCAAGTAACGTTTTACAAGAGTATACAAAAGAGGATTTAGCTAAAAATGAAATAAAAACAACTACATATTGGGTTTCAGATGAAAACAAATGCATATTGGGTTATTAGTTATGTATAATTGTATATGCAACAGGAGATAACTAGAGAGGAAGACGGAGAACTTTAAAGAGAGTTAGCAAATGAATCTCAACCATTTTTCGCAAAGCAATAGGAAATGCTACTTCTATTGTAACCTCTCTCCAACCACCCACCAATTACGATTTTGGGAATTACACTATTGATTGCAAAGTCCCATCATACAAACTATCCCCTCGCAGTTAATGGGGTACAGGGGTTAAAAGTCTTTGCACTTCCTATAATATGCTTAGAGAAGACATGTATATGGTATACCCATCAAAATTAATTGGCTTTTAAGCAATAAAAGATGCAATTGATTAAAACTTTCTCACCACCGTTAACTTAATGGTGAACTGCATCACGGGTAAGCTTTTGCCTCTTTCTGTATCATATACATATCTAACACCTAGCATTCTAGCAAATGAATCATGGATTTATAACAAGATGGAGTCTGAAAAAACATAATGTCTTTCACAGAGGTGCAGGATGATCACTGATACTTCATACAGCATAGGCCAAAACAAAGAACAATCAGCAATAAGACTCAAGAGGTCAAGGACTTTCCCTGCTTAGCTTAATGAAAAGCAGGTCCCACCAAGGATTATGCCGGATACTATCATAATTAACAAATGAAGACAGACTCAAGGTCAAATAATTCAAGCTTTCGCCATTGAGGGAAATCCATGAATTTTCAGTAATAAATAGGAAAAAAAAAATTCTGGCAAATTTTCCACGGGAGTAGTTGACTTACATGAAACTTTATTTTATTTCAGCTGATTAGCCTTTTAATAAAGTTGGTGGGTTAACTACAGTATACTATATAAAAGAAATCAACCGGACAATCAATCTTGATTGCATTATGAAAAATACAGAATTCAAAATTTGAGATCTTCAATGTCAGAGGATCCTTCCATTCCAAAATCTTGGGATTTTTCATGGAAGAAATCCCAAATCCCTCATAATTAATTTCCCTCTTGAATGAGAGTCGATGGCAGCGTGATGATTAGGGCATTGATGGTGCTAATGAGGAACCATTCAGCCAAAAATTCAAAGGAAGAAAATCACGATGATGTAGATTGTAAGGAGCATCTAGTGTGAGTAAAAAAAAGAGAAAAAAAGGGTTAAACAATGACAAGGCTGATACAGCAGTACACTACAATTTTCAGTGAGTAGACCGGTTAATATATGTTTGATATTATCTCAATTAATAATCTTCTCCCATCGATTAAAATAACATGAAATATATAATCTACAAAGTTAATTCCTTCCACCTCTACTTCATTACATCGTTCAATGCCTTTATCCATGAACAACACAACATCTTCAGAAAACTTCTCAGCTTAATTCGCCCTCATAGTACTAAGATCGGAGCTACTTTCTCACCCTATGGGACCAAAAACAATGGTCACCGATATGTTCAAAGTTTATCCTGAATAATCATGTTACTATCTCCCGAGTAAAACTCAAATTTTTTTACACTCTTGACATGTTCCTAAAAATCTTGGAAGTATCCATCATTTATACTAAAATCACTCTTAATAACAAATTCAAACGCAATTTTGATTACAAAGGCCCAGAACTCTACAGTTTTTGAGTCTCCAGGTCTCAAAGTCATCTTTTTCAGCTAATGAAATCGCATAAAATACACGTTGCAAGAAATTCTAACAATCAAGTATTTAAAAGCTAGGAACTTCAATTGAATGTTAACAACCCAAATGTCATAAATTAACAATAAATAGATCAAACCACTTAAACCACACCACATGAAACAGAAGCATAAACAATTAGATAGCATAAAAAGATTGAATTTTTATTGTTAAAAAAAAAGTAGCAGCAGGAAAGCAAATACACCTACATCTAGTCATCAGAAGAAGCAGGTTCGGTGAGCTTCTTGTCCCTCCTCTCCATGGCGACGTCCCACATATCGTTACCGATGTGCTTCGGCTGCATCAGTCAATAAAAAATCAAAACTTTGATAATCCACACGGTGAAAAAATTTGGGATCTGAAATCAGACAAATCGAAAGAGAAATTACCCGTCCATGAGCGGCTGTGTGGATGTAATACTGAGCATTTCCCATAATACACAGCATCCCAGCTATGATACCCAGCGGCAGCATCGCCTCCAACCAAATTAACGACATCTCCGATGACCACCACCACCACAACCACTAGTTTTGACTGTTTTTAGACGATGATGCACTCGTGTTCTCTCTTTCACATTTTGTATTGTTTTCTTCGTCTTTATTTGCATCCACAGCACACCCCGCGTTGGGCTCTGATCCAGGCCCATTTATAAATTCAAGCCCACTTACGAGATCAATTATCTTGTATATAATAATTGAGTAACGCTTTACTGCTCAAATTATTTTTTCAGTAAATGAGTTTAATCAGCACACCATTCATCACATTATCTCATTATTAACATGTTTACAACTCACACGACATGGCATTTGAATAGCCTAACATTATTTATAATAATTATCAAGTGTGAGATTCTCATGCTTTTTTTCATGCAAAATTAACTCTGTAACGTTATAAAATACACTATGTAACATTAACGTTACGACGTTACATATTGACTTATAACTACTATCCCAAAAATGACTCTATAACTTGATTACCATTCTAAAAATGACCATGTATCGATCGAAACTGATATTTACTTCATCCATCGGTTCATTTATTTCGTTTAAAATGAAAAAAAGTTTATAATGGGTTTAATAATTAGGTGGATATTCATTTAAATGGTATTTAAATTAAGGGAAAATGAGATATATTTTTTCAACAAAGAAAATATATGAAAAAAAGATATAATTTAGAGGTGGTAAATGATAATGCATAGGCAAGTGATTTTAGTTTGGTCAAAAAGTGGTCAAACACTCAAAACAAGCGTGTTTCACTTCATATCCAAACAAAGAGGAGGTTTTCGTAGAGCTAAAAACAGCAGCAACAACAACAACAAAAAATAAATATAAATAAATAAATAAATAAATAATTGTAAAAAGAAAATTAATTAATATTTTCCCTTAAAACGACGTCGTAGTGTAAAAAAGTGTAGGACACACTCACAGTCCAGCTAAGACTGCGTTGGCAAACATCATTATCATCTGCCAATGATCTCTACACAAAGTGGGGCCTCTTACTCTAATACAACCTTGATTCGATGCATGCTTAACACGTGTCAACATCTGAAAACACTCCAGTGTACATCACATACACACTACACATCCTCACCTTCTCTCTTCCACTTCCACCACCAAAGCAGTAAAAAAAAAAAAAAAAAAAAAAACCTTTGCTTTCCTTTTATTACGACCTTATTTTCCTTACTGGGTCACTTCTACTTCCAAAAGTTTTCATTTTTATTTATTTATTTATTTATTTATAAATTTCTCTACAGAGAGTCAGAGACTGACACAACCCAAACTTTTAGAGAGAAGTTAAGTGTGAAAAAATAAAAATGAAAATAAATATAGTATAAATAAAAATTTCCCTTGTTTCTGCAAAATTCACAGAGGGGTTGTCGACTTTTATTTATTTTAATTTATATATCTATTTGTTATTGCAAAACAGCCCCTTTTATTGATGGAGCTGTGTTTCTCCTTTTTATTCTGCAACAACCACAACTAAAACCCTTTTCCTTTTTTAAGAATCCCCATTTCTTTTGTTAGTTCTAAATTCTCTAAAAAGCAAAGGGACTTGCAAAGCCATGTCAGGTTTGTATAATCCCAACTTCTCACCTGCAAGAGCTGCTTCTCCACAAATTAGAAGCAACCCAGATATTGACAGGTATGCCCCTCCCTCACTGACGACTTTATATCTATCTATCTATCTATCTTCAATAAGACTTCCTAAACATGTGTAATAGCTTGATTGGTCAAGCTGTTGAATTTTCTTGTTTATCAATCTGTGTGTTTCGTTTGTTTTGAAGAATTGTGTTGTTTTTGATCTGTGTCGGTTTGTTTGCTTGCAGCCAATACTTGTCAGAGCTCTTAGCTGAACATCAAAAGCTAGGACCTTTCACTCAGGTGCTTCCGATATGCAGCCGACTGTTAACTCAAGGTTGCTTACTTTATATCTGAGTTTTGGATCTAGGATTTTCTTGCTTTTAATGGGGTTTTCTGCTTTCTATAAGTTCTTGTCTTTACAACTACATTGCTGCTTCTGCAACTTGTGCTTGTTTGCTTTGTATAGATCCTTCTGATTGTTCTTATTTCCAGTAACCTTAGTCACTAGTTTCAACTACTCTTGATGCTTGTTCTGATATGCATCCATCTCGTTTATTTAGTTGATGGGATTCTGATCATTTTTATTTTCTTTTCATTGGGTTCTAGATGGTGGCTTGGCGCTTATGTCAATTGTGTTCAATTGCTGCATCTATGCAATTGGTGTAATTTTAAGTTTAACCTTCCGATTCAGGAAATTAATAAACTTCGATTGTAATATTTGGCATATTTCCCTTGTTCTAGATGGAGTTAGTTTGAAGTAACTATAGGTAGTTCATGACTGGTATTTACATACAGGATGTAATCATGTCTTACATTCCTGATGTATGACAGGAGATAGTCGTTTCGTGGGCTAGATTTCAGCACAATTGCCACTTAAAAGCTAAAATGGTCACAATCCTTAACGAAATCAAATGCCCTTCATATTATGTCTGTGTTGCAGCATTTTTCTTCTTGTTCATTTGTTTTGTTTTTGAGTGAACTTCTTCTATATTGTGCCTTTTATTTTATTTTGGTTGAATTTCTTCTTTCTTGTTTTATATATTATATCGGAACTGCTGCTGATTGTTATCTCATATAAAATGCTTGTTTATTTGCAGAGATATTCCGGGTTTCTGGAATGATGCCCAATCAAGGGTTTGGTGACTTTGATAGACTGAGGCATAGAAGCCCCAGTCCCATGGCTTCTTCAAACCTTATGTCCAATGTTGCTGGCTCAGGATTAAGTGGTTGGAATAACCTACCACAGGAGGTAATTGTTCTCAGATTTTCAATTAGGATCTCAATCTTGTATGCGTAATTTGCATTTTTTTTTTATAAATTTCTATTAAGTTGTAGTTGAATACTTCTTCTTTTCGTGCCTCATTTGAGATACAGCTTTCAGAACATGTGTCATGTTTAGCTGTTTCACTTGAAATTTTCTTACAAATGAAGTGAAAAGTTGTTTGAGGTGTTCATTTTCAAATATGACCTATCCTACAATATATCTTATATTTTATTTTTCCTTTAGCTACTAGGACAAGAACAAGATTACGCTTGTCGTTTCAGTTGCTTTATTTGTTCTAGTGTTGCAGATAATCCTAGTTCAATTTTCAAATTGCTACAAAGTTCCCGTCATTTAATTTCTTTTACTTGTTCATAGTTTATTAAAATTTGAATTCTATTGTGAAAGTGGCAGCGCTTGAGAATGGGTCTAAAGTGTCGATAGGTCCTTGGTTGATCTGTGGAAGGATTATCTAGTGGCATGAAATTGAAATAAAGTTAAAAGTTGATCTTGATTAATAACCTAGTTATTTAGGGTCTATTTTTTCGGCTGTTTTATCTATCTGTATATTCCGAGTTAATAATAGAATTCAACTTGCAATTATAATGTTCACAAGAGTGAGGCCCTACCATTTCTAACAAGGGCATTTGTTTTCTTCTCAATATCATCTATGTGAGATTATGAGGTTCTAATTAACGTAATGATTTCACCTTTCCAAGATTCTGATGTGAATCTGTGTTTTTACTCGTTTTTAATCCATTTAAACAGGCTGACAATACTTTAAAAAAAAAAAAAAAACAGGCTGACAATATAAAGATGGAACGTAATTGGACTGAGTAAGATATACCAAAGTGAATGTGAGAAATATTCTGATTGAAAGCTTGATAAGAGTTTGGTGTACCAGTGGATATATGGCCTCAATGACTTCTCACGATTGCTAGTATTGCAGTGTTCATAACTGAGTATAAAATTCTTTCTTCCATCTTTTGCTTATGTTTTTTTTTTCTTCAATCTGTTTCCTACCATTACATGATATGTCTGGCAGTCTAGGTGCTGTAGGTATACCCATAACAATTTAACTTGTTGGAAGGAAAAGGTTTAACATTTAGATCGGAAGAGAAACAGATGAACATGGGGATTCTGTTAACTGCTTTTCTGTCAGGTCATCAAAGACTTTGTTTTTAAATATACTTGGGCTTAAATGTATGTTTGATATTTAGTTATTTAAACACTCCTTTTTGCATACTTAAAGGTGGAAACAATGTTCTAAAACTTTTGTCTATTGTCTATTCGATTATAGTGATATGAGATATTCTTAAAATTGAAGTTAGTGATATGCAAGAACGATAATTGCGGATTACTCTCCTCTTTGATATGCTTATTCATTTGTTCTCTGTTGATTGGTTGGTTATCTAAATGCTGAATAGTGAATACTGATTTTTTGTTTTTTTATTACTGCTGTATACTAAGATATCCAAACCCAATGTTTACATAACAGAGAATAGGTGGACCTCCTGGAATGACAATGGACTGGCAAGGTGCCCCTGCTAGCCCTAGTTCATATACAGTGAAGAGGATTTTGCGTTTGGAAATTCCTGTGGATACTTATCCAAATGTAAGCTTTATAAATGAGATGTTTAGTTTATCATGTCAAATTTGATGGGTTGATTTACTTCATTTTAATAATCCAAACCTTTTAATGGATACTATTGCCTGGACTGTCTGTTTTCTTATTGTTTTGTTAGTTTAATTTTGTTGGACGACTTCTTGGCCCAAGAGGCAATTCACTGAAACGGGTGGAAGTTACTACCGGCTGTCGCGTGTACATTAGAGGGAAAGGGTCAATAAAAGATCCAGACAAAGTAAGCACACCCATTTCTTTACTTTCTTTTTAATTTTTTTTTTCACTGGTCCAATTCTGCTGGAATTAGCTAATTTGCAATCATGAGTCATCTGAAAATGGATATGGATACAGTGAATTTCCAAACAATTTGTAATTTTGTATCCAATCTTTTGACATTGAAGATTGGTTCTGGTTTCTGTGCTCAATTATTTTCTATCCTTTCTCATTTCAAGGAGGATAAGCTAAGGGGAAGACCAGGGTATGAGCACCTCAATGATCCACTCCACATCTTGATCGAAGCTGATTTACCTGCCAGTGTTGTTGACATAAGACTGAGACAGGCACAGGAGATTATAGAAGAATTGCTGAAACCTGTGGTGTGTATCTTGATCCTAGTTCTCATTCTTATAATTTTAAATTTATACTATTGTTGCTCACAAATATTTACCTCTTTCATGTTTGTCCAAAAACTTACCTTTGAGTGCATGTCATTATGCTTGAAGAGGAGACATGATGAAATTTCGTGTTAAGATTTACCACTTCAAGGATTTAGTTGTTTTAACTGTTAAAAAAAATGAAATGTGTGCATCAGCCTTGTCTTTAATGAAGTGAAGAGAACCTCTTCTGTTGTGGAAAGGTGAGCAATTGATAGGGATTGCCGCATAGTTACTACCTTTGCCTCCCCTAAACACTCAATCCACATTCTTTGCACAAGTCACTTGACTCACTTCCAGTAGAGCCCTCAAAGATCTCCATTAAAAAACAACTTAGTCAAATAGTAGACTAAGGATGATTATCTGACACCATAAGGTTGCTGGTTCAGTTAACCAAAGAATTCGTTTTCCAGCAGACATACTATGCATGCCTCTAATTCTCTGCATCTTGGTTTTGGTTTTGATTAATATTTTGTCAAATTTTAAATAAAATCTCTTCTGCAGGATGAATCGCAAGATTATATTAAGAGGCAACAGTTGCGTGAACTAGCAATGTTAAATTCGAACTTCAGAGAAGATAGCCCCGGGCCAAGTGGTAGCGTCTCCCCATTCAATTCAAGTGGAATGAAACGTGCAAAAACAGGACGCTAAAAGTTGATATCTATCCATCACCATGTGAAGTTGTTTTTACCCTGCTCCAGAATTTCAAGGCTGATTATACCTTCAGATGATACATGATGTCAGATCAGCACAGCTACAAAAGATTAGGCTAACAGTTCTTGCTGGTGAGCTTTCTGGTGGGTTTTTCTTTTCTTATGGTTTTGTTTTTTGGAACAAAAACAAAAAGCAAAAAATTGAAAGACATTAAAAAAAAAAAAAAATTATATAGTTGGTTATTGGAGTTTTAGGTTTGTTGAGGTCAGAATTTCCTGTAAACTTAATACATTCATTGGATTTATTCTTGTGTCAAGTGACTTTGAGGAGTGTGGAATATATATATATAAATATTAATGGTTCAAACACTAGGTCCTATGCCGAAAAATCGAGTTTTGTAGGTGTGTTTATTATGTCTATATGTTTATATAAAAGCATTGAGACAAAAAAGTGATGTAAGTTGGGTCTGTACTGTACTGCTCCCATTTACAATCTCAATAATTTACATTCACCATAAATTTCACATGGCTTGTGCTTCCTTTTGTATTGTTTTATTAGTATAGGTTATAGGTTGGTTGAGATTCCACCAAGTTTGTATACTTGGCTGCAGATTCCAAGGTGGGGTAGTTTAATTTTATTCATGTGATTGTCTGCTCATATGATCAATTATATACCTTGTGGAATCCTATGTTTTGATCTGTATTTTACTATAAAATACAAAAGTGCCGAATTCGTCAACAATCTGAGCAGGGATGAGAAAGGTTAGTCTTCCACTTTCTTCAGGTCAAACCCAGAACATGAATGATTCATTGGAATCATAGTAATTATTATTCAGGAAGAAGCTAATAATAGTAGGAAGATCTTTTCATTCAGGAGAATTGGGGAATAAAGCTAAGTAAAAGCAATGTATGATATTGATAGTTTAGACTGGTCAATGAATTCTATTCTCTTTCTTTTGTTTCTTATTTCAAACAACAAACACAATCAAATCTTTCTTTGTCAAATTGCAAACTTACAAATTACAATAATCAAAACGTATACGGGAAAGCATATCTCCTTTTAATTTAGGTGGTCAAAACGTATACGGAAAAGCGTATCTCGTTTTAATTTAGATTTAGGTGGTCTGCATCTCTTTTTTCATATCGGTGGTAGTGGAGGGTTCCAATATCCAGACTTCACATGCATTGTTTAATATCAACAAACCCAATCTTAGACTTTACAAATTACAATAATAAAAAATAAATGAATAATTCCGACCAACCGGATTCGAACCCGTGACCTAAGGATGGCTACAAGGCAGATTACCCACAAAAGGTATGAATTAGGTGGGGGATGGGACTGATGGCCCATTCCCATATCATGTTATTCATGTGAAAAACGAATCGGGTATTTGTTTAATAGTCGAGACTAGAGAACCAAACTTGAGACTCGACTCGAGACTCCATAACCTAATCAAAACCATTTTTTTCTATTTTAATTTATAAAAAAGCTTCCACGTTTCATGCGCCGCCTGCACTTTCTAGTCATCTGATCATCGCAATCTCTCTATCTTTTCTCCGGTACATTTCTAACTTTGTTTTTTTTCTTCATTTCTTATTAAGCTTTCTTGCTCTGTTGATAATTTGATATCCGATCAATCGTATGTTGTTTTTGTATGATTGTTGTTGTTGTTTGATTTAGACTTTAGAGAGAAAAAGAGAAAAACTTTGAACGACATGGCGACCGTGGCTCGTCTCCGTTATTCGATAATGTCTACCACCAGACACATCTCAAATGTTTCTTCTGTCCCCGAAAATCGCCAAATCTCCTTGTTCACTTGCAAACTTCCTGCTGTTTCTCACAATCACTCTCTTCGTATTCTCCGCCACCAAACATCCGCTCCCAGATTCCAAGTCTCCTCCACCGGCGGTGGAAACAACGACACTGGAGGAGGAAACAATAGTGGTGGTGGCGGTGGTGGTGATGGGAGTGGTGGTTTTGATAACAGTTCGTCTGATCAAGGTGTTGGGGCTTTAGGTCTTTTAGCAAGCGGATGGCGATCGAGAGTCGCGGCGGATTCGCAGTTTCCGTTTAAGGTTTTGATGGAACAATTGGTTGGCGTGACGGCTTGTGTGCTCGGTGACATGGCTTCTCGTCCAAATTTCGGACTCAATGAGTTGGACTTCGTTTTTTCTACTCTAGTTGTCGGATCCATATTGAATTTCACTCTCATGTATCTCTTGGCTCCGACTATGGCCTCCACCTCCCAAACCCTTCCTGGGATTTTCTCCAAATGTCCGACCAGTCACATGTTCCAACCCGGACCTTACTCTTTCATCAACAGGCTCGGGACTTTTGTCTTCAAAGGTGTTGTCTTTGCTTCGGTAGGATTTGCTGCTGGTTTTGTTGGGACTTCGATCTCGAATGGGCTGATTAAGCTGAGGAAGAAGATGGATCCGACTTTCGAGACCCCCAACAAGGCTCCGCCGCCGATTTTGAACTCGCTCACTTGGGCCCTTCATATGGGGATCAGTAGTAATTTAAGATATCAGACGCTTAATGGGGTTGAGTTTATGCTGGAAAAGACGGTTCCTGGGCTTGTGTTCAAGAGCTCTGTGGTGGTTCTGAGGTGCTTGAACAATGTGCTTGGTGGGATGTCTTTTGTGATTTTGGCAAGGATGACAGGAGCCCAAAGCGTCGGAGGAAAGGACAAGACGGCAGCAGCTGCTGTTGTGGAGGCTACCGAGAAGCAAAAGCTACTTGATGATGGCGACGAAAACTTGAAGAGCACCAACAACCAGTCAACAAATTGACACTCTACTCAACTCATCATATCAGTATCGTTAATTTGAAAGTCTTACGTGCAACAATAAAATGTAGTTGAATGAACATCTTCTTTAAGAGGATTTGAATTTGAAACAATTGTCTGTTTTTGGGTGTGATTTTCTCAGAAATTACCAAATAGAAATCAGAAGCTTCTAAAATAATTCATACCATGTATCTCATGTATGTATGTTAAGGATTCAAAGTTGATGTCTTTTCTGGTTGATGTAACAAAGACAAAAAAGCATTATTGCTGATAAATAAATACACACCACAGATATTTGTAAAATCAAATCAACTTCAAGCTTCAAATGAGTATATCATTATTATTCTGAAATGAAGATTTTTCACTTATCTCAGTATAAAAATTGATTGCCAAATCAATTGTTTGTACAAAGATTTAAAGCAAGGACAAATCATCCCATGTTCTTGTCCTTTATAGAGTACAATTAAGTGTTGCATAGAATGAAACTGAAACCTCTCATCCTATTTTGTGTGTTCTAACTATCATCCCAGGTGCCTAACTTATGCGCTGAAACCAATTTACACGAGAGCTTTGGTAGGCTATTTTTCATCTGACAGCCTCTGGAGCCGAATTGCAATAAGGGGTATGCAAGCAAACCAACTTGGTGCATGTTAAACAGAGAATGGCAAATACGATTCCTACTGCAAGTCCACAACTGCTTTTCCACACATCCAAGCCCAGTGCTCTCTTTACTATTCTTCCGAAACTTGGGAGTAATCCCCCACACGCGAACACCATCACATGGTCTAGACCAGTGTAATTGTCAAGTCTTGCAAGTATGGCTCCGATTGCAGACGTTGGACCCATGAATCCAATCAAAGCAGCTGCTGCGAGGGATCCAGACCAGCTATCAGTTGCCCCAAATATGCAGCTTGCCACGGCTGCACCTCGAGGGAGGCCATGCAGGGAAACAGGAAGGACCATGTGCTGACCGAGTCCATAAGCTTTTGGTGCAGCAACTCCTAGTGCAAGCCCCTCAGCCAATGCATGCAAGGCCACCGCTCCACATGATAAGAATGATTGAAGGGTAAGAACACTCATTGGAAACATGGTTACCGAAGGCAAGGTAACTGATGAAACTTTTTTTCGGCCTGCAAGCTTCAATATACTGGAGCTCAATACATGGACACATGCAGCCCCTAGTGCAAGCAGAAACACAAGGGGAACAAATCCCATCTTTGATGACACAAGTAGCTGTAGTGGTCGCCAGCCGCCAAGGACAAATGCAATGCCAGAGGCTGCTCCCATGAGAAGGGCATGCTGAAGCTGAAAAGCGAGAGCAAATGCAACAAGGGCACCACCACCAAGCAATGGCCCAAGACCAAAAAGCAATGAAACAAAAAAGCCAGAAGCATCCTCTGCACTGCAAAGAAGAAAAGCTGAGATTTAATTCAGGTGAAGAAGACAAATACAATCTAATTAGGATACAAAAAGAGAAAAACAAATTAGAGTTGATAATGCAATGAAAGGGCTGTGTTCTGTGTACCCGTGGCTTAACTTTATAAAAACAACCAGAATGGATGCATATACTTAAGTATTTGAAGTCTCTAATCCAAAAGAAAGTTAATACTTATAGAGCACAATGAATGACAATATAAAATGAGTAAAGCAAACCCAAATAGTTGAGATATTGCTTATGTAATATTGTTATTCTGTTCATGCATTCTCCTACAACAACATGAAGTTAAAAAAAACAGCTCACCTGTAATCACGGCTGACATTCTGAAACAAAGCACCAAGAGCTTCCATAAATGCCACAGAAAGTGTAGCTGCTGATGCCACTGAAGATGAAGAGGCTTCCTATAATCAAAATGCCAGGGTATAAAACATCACGTCTAAAATCTAGGATCTAAAGTTACAAATTTGAACTAAGAAAATTTAAACCATATTCAGCTTCCAAATAATGAAGTTCATAGAGAGATTTATTTAGCTTTTAGAGGTCGGTTTAGGGAGGACAAAGGGGAGTGGAGACCTGGGGCAATCTGCTAGATAGACTATTTCTCATGGGTTGGGCTAAATAAATTTAAATTTCTGACTTAATTTTTTGACCCCAACATTGTAATCATTGGATTAAGAATACTTGTGCAAATGAGTGGTTGAGATGTTGAAGTCATAAATTTAAGTTGATATAGCCTAACCCATTTCTCATTATTTATGTTACATTACTTTATAACACCAATTATTTAAAGGCATCAAAATTCAGTCATTTATGTATTGATCTCACAGAAACTTTATAGATCAATTTAACCACTATATATGTCAATTCAGTCATTTAAGAGGGGCAGAATGTGTGATCTTATATCCGTTAAGACAGGTTACCTTGAATGCGTCAGGGAGTACTTCAGCAACAACCATCCAGATCATACATCCAGCAGCAAAGCCAGTACAGAACGGAAGGAACTTGTTAAAGGCATCAGCACATATAAATGAAGGAACTGCTACAAGAGGCTGCAATGAATAATAAAGTTAAAAATTTAGCTTTGTCAAACTAGCTTCAGATTTTAGTATTTTCAACTTCTCTGTTTCCGGCACATATAATGTAAATGACATACCAAACCCTTCAAAATCACAGTGCAATTAGAAAAACAAATTGGGTTGCTTAAGTTGTCAGTTAGCACAGAGAATTACTAAACCAACTGACTGAGATAACTTATTCATTTTAAACTGACCTAATAAAATGCAAATGACTTCATATACTATGAAATAGAGTCTCACATCATTTCATTAGGAGCAATATGCAAAGCAATGTATAAAGTCAAAACTAGACGAAGTAGTTTCCTAGTTAGTTGTATTGATAGCAAGTCTTCTCACACAGAAATTGAATCTCGAGATTTATCATTTTTTTTATAAGTATTTCGGAACGATGACTTCACTGTAACATATGTCCAAATTGATTCATTTTGTATTACATGTTGTGATATGTTCAAAGCCCAACAAGTCAAAGAACCGTATTACATTACCTGAGGTAAGGATGTAATTATACTCCATAACATTGCATTTTGTGGTGAAACACCCCTAGAAGCAAGCACCATGCTCACAGCTAAACCCTCAGGTATATTATGCACAGCTATAGCCAAAGTTACCAAAAGGCCTTGAGAAAAGCCTTTTGAGCCGGCAAAAGATACTCCAACACCTGATCCCTCTCCAAATGAATGAAGAGTCATTATACCGATGACAAGAACAACTTTAGTTGCTTCAGCACCTTTAATGTCCAACATACTCACTTCCCCATATTGTTCAAGAAGCTGCAACCCAAACACATGAAAATGTTAGGAGATATTGTAGACATAAACATGGGTACCACACAAAAAACACATAAAAAAGCATAATGAATAGAAAGTTGGAAACCCAACGTTAGATTAATATGCGAGAAACACAAAATCAATTTTATTATTTAAGAAACTGCAACCAATTATAATAGTGATCAAGTGAGTTGTGACTCTAACATGATCAAAATTTTACAATAAAAAGGGATCAAATTTAATATTCAGAAATGAAAGACTGAGCCATCACCTTTTTACAAAGTAAAATGAAAATGCCACCAGCTAAAATCCCAAACACAACCCAATTGCTTGCACCATGGCCCTGCCCTTCCTGTATGAGGTCGAAGCTCGCAGCCAACATCACACCAGCAGCCATTCCATTGCATATTCCAGCCCACTGAGGATCAAGTTCCACAAAGAAGAATGGCACTGCACCTAAACCGGTTGCAGCAGCCATTGCCAAAGTAAATAAAGCTACAGTAGAAACTGATACTCGATTGTGATTGGCCTTCCTCTCACCCAACCCACTATTGGTGCCATCTAAACTAAATGTACTCTCAGTGACAGTGCCATCTATAACATTGTTTCCTACATTTTTGTGAGGAGCAGTTCTTATCTTCTGTGAAATCTCACTTTCAGACTCTGCCGTAACACATCCTAGTAGTGCCAAGGACAAGACCAAAATTAACAGGATGTGTTTTACTCCGAAATACATTGTTCTCTTCGTATACATCACCAAATAATCCGTTGCTTACTTAAATACAACTCATTATGTTAATTCACCGCTACAAAAATTCCAAACAGGTGAGTTCCACAGAGAATGCCTTCAAAAGCCAACTTTGGGACAGAAGTCCAGAGCTTGTTCATCAACTGGTCAACATCTGCTACAATTCAAAAATTAAATTTTCACAGGTAATGAGCTCTTGTCACAAGATAATAATGCAACCAAAATATGATCTAAAAGTCAACTTACCAAAAACAATCAGGAGAAAATACCCAGAAGAATCTACAAAATCTGCTATTTTTTTGTAATATGAACCTGATCAAAATTGAGAACCATAAAACCTAAATTCAATCGACAATCTTCCACAAACAGAATTCGAAGAACATTTACATTCACATTTCATATCTTATCAGTCAATTAAGGCAATGACTAATCCCCCGGAAAAAAAAAATCGAATACCAATCACAAACCCTAAAACAATTGAACCTGAAACAAAGGAATCAAACAAAATTGAAAATAGGGCTTCATTCCCAATTGCTAGATTTACAAAAAAAGAACGATGAAAATTGAGACTTACCGTTGACGCCAAAAGCTTTGAACAGAACGAGATAGATAGCATGTTCCAAGGGAAAAAAAAATTGTAAAATGGTAGTAGAATGGAATAATCGTCAGTAACAAAGAAGAAGTAAAAATGGAAATATTAGATTGTTTTCTATAAAAGAAAAAAAATATTATAATTTTTGATTAATAATGGTGATCGCACGTTGTTTTCCAGAATGAATTGACCCTAAAACCAGCAACGCACAAACCCACCAGACACTTTAAGCGGATTTTAAATTATTAGATAATTTCCTTTTATATATATATATATATATTAACAGAAAGCTTCAAGCTGTCAGGTTGATGACGTTATCAAACCGGTTTCAAAAATCAAAACTCACAAGGCAGAGACTAGCCACTGCGGTAAAATCTTACGTGGCACGAGAATTACTGCTCGCTTTAACCGCCACAGTTTTTATTATTTTATTTTTTTACCGTCAATCAATGACACAAAGTCGTCGAGTCATGACATGATTGATGCGCAACCAAGTCAACTGAGAGGAGATTTGGCAGAATGTCCCCACTCCACTGGCGTGCCAAT
This sequence comes from Acer saccharum, assembly GCA_030490815.1. Lineage (NCBI taxonomy): Eukaryota > Viridiplantae > Streptophyta > Magnoliopsida > Sapindales > Sapindaceae > Acer > Acer saccharum. Next base: position 8,614,587 of record CM059875.1, on the reverse strand, counting down.
GAGTTGACTCGTCACATGACATCACGAGATGAGACTGAATCGTTGAGAGCCAAAACTCGAGTTGGTAGCAGAAGAGAAAACCTTAAATGGGTCTTATTGCCATTTGATGAGATCGTCGTAATAAGATTGCACTAATTATCTTGGGAATATAAATATATAGAGTGATGATACTATTGAACTATTTATATCTCACTTTTTAAAATTTTGATTTAATTATATAAAATTAAATAGTTTTATTAATTTTTTTTGATTTATTTCTAGGACTACCATTTTACTTAATTTAAATTTAATACACCTCATATCTTTTTCAAAAAAATAAAAATAAAAATACACTTCTTCTCTAATCTTTATATATAGTTTCCTCACATCCATTCGTAAGACTTGTTTTTTCTTTTTATTTCATGATAAAACCATCTTTATTAGATACGATATATATATATATATATATATATATATATATTTTTTTTTTTTTTTTTCTTTCTATAGTCAATTGAATTGTTGGTGGTAGATCGTGAGTGTGATGTTAATCGTCTAATGATTTCTTTTACAATTGAGTTCAAGTTTTGGTATCGTTTCGTTTCGTTAGATATTATGGGCCAGTTTGGTATTTTTTTTAAAAAGTTAAAATTAGATTATTTTATCATTTTTTCATAAAATGATGTTTGGTAAAACTTCGAAAAGTGATTAATTGATAATCTGGTAAGTTTTGATAGTGATTTTGAGAATTAAGTAGGGGGTTACTTTTTTAAAGTGATTATGGAATAATCTATTTCCGCATTTAATGAATCTTTTAAAATATCATTATTATCCTTATGAAATCAAGTTAAAATCATTTATACACCTTATTTCATCTCAAATTTAAATATTCTATTTAAATATTGATTTGATTTATAAAATCTTTTAATTGTTCTTATGGAGTTTTTTTTTTTTTCCAGTTTAAATATTCTACTTAAATATTGGTTTATATATATATAATTAATGAAAAAAATAAAATGAAATAGAGTGTTAAACTTATGTATATTTTAGTTATTGTAACTAATCTTAACGCTTTTATAGTAAAATTACCAAACATATGTATACTGCTTTTGAGCTATACAGTAGTTTTAAAAATACAATTAACCAAACATCTGTTGATTAACTTCACATTTGATTATTCATTCAGCACAACTAACAGTGATTATTATAAAAGTTACAGGAATACCAAACTAGCCCATATATGATTTATTATTTGCAGTAAAATATGGTGATGCGAAGGCTTTGCTGCTAAAAAGGATTTCCTCAGATCATTCCCCTATTTTATTACAAGTTGTTGCGGAAATGAAGAGATATGGACCGACTTTGTTTCGCTTTCAGAATATGTGGACCTTACATGTGGGGTTCTTGGATGTGGTGAGTCACTCTTGGACTAAGCCTATGGTGTCTGAATCAGGTCTTCATCGTTTGGTTGGTAAATTGAAAAGAATGAAACAAAGGCCGAGAGTATGGAATAAAGAGACTTTTGGCCGTGTATAGAGATGCACGTTTGGGGAATGGGGATGGATATAGGTCCCCCCATCCCCATCCCCACTTCCCAAACCCTTCCCCCATCCCTCCCCATTTCCCCATTTGGGGAAAATGGGGATGGGGAATTTTGGGGGGACCTATATCCATCCCCATCCCCAATTCCCTATTTTCCCCGTTTTCCCCGTTTTTCCCTATTTCCCCATTTTCCCTGTTTCTCCCACTCCCCAATTTCCCCATTTGACTAAAAATTATAAATTAAATTAAAAAAACAAATTAAAGAGTAAATGTGTATATATACTTAGGGAGTTAGAGTTTTCAAAGAATAAAAAAAAAAATTAAAAATATATATTATAATTATATTTATATATGTTTGGGGGAAATGGGGATGGGGGACCTCCCCCCATCCTTATCCCCATTTCAATATAATTGTGGGGAAAATGGGGAAATGTCCCCATTTCAATTTGGGGATGATTTTCATCCCCATCCCTCCCCATTTCCCCATTTTTCCCCCCCAAACAAATCCCCAAATGGGGATGGGGACGCGGGGAATTGGGGCCCCGGGGAAAAATGTGCATCTCTAGCCGTGTAGATGGTTTTATCCGTGAGTTAGAAGAAAGGGTGGAGAATCATGAGGAGATATTACAGGCTGAGTATTCATAGACTATTGAAGAAGAGTTTCTGGTTTCCAAGGCGGAGTTAGATGTGTGGTATAAAAGAGAAGAGATGAGATTGGCTCAACAAGCAAAGATAAAATGGTTATCTGAGGGTGACCAAAACTCAAAGTTTTTTCATGTGGTTATTGCACAAAGAAGACAGAATTCTTATGTCAAATCCATGGTTCTACTTGATGGCTCTTAGCTTGATAATATGGAGATGGTTCATAATGGTGCTGTTAATTATTTTGAACAATTTCTGGGCACAAATGTTGCGGTGCAGGGGGCAGATTTGGAGAATTTTATTCATCTAAGTATATCTGAGGTGATCGTTAATCAGTTGAAGGAGGAGCCAACAGAGGAAGAAGTTTATGATGTTTTGAAGTCAATTTCAGTTGACAGCAGCCCTGGACTGAATGGAGGATTATAAAAATGATGTGATGGAAGCAGTAAAGGAGTTTTTCAGAGGTGATGATTTGCCGCGCTTTTATTGCTCCTCTTTTATTGTTCTTATTCCGAAGGTAAAGGATCCTCAATCTTTTGATAAATTCCGTCTTATAAGCCTCTGTAATGTGATTTATAAGGTTTTCTCTAAAATTATGGTTGATAAGTTGTCATTGGTGATTGGCGATTTAATCTCCCCGGAGCAAGGGGCTTTTGTGAGGGGTAGGAGTATTTTTGAAAATGTTACTCTTACTCAAGAGATGACTAAAATGTTATATCGGAAGGTGAGAGGTGGTAATGTTATTCTAAAAATTGACATGAGTAAAGCTTATGATCGTGTTAAGTGGAAGTTTGTTGACTAGACTCTTCATGCTTTTGGTTTTCCGGATTTCTTTTGTAAGCTGATTCAAAATTGCATTTTTACCTCGTGGTTTTTTGTCATGATAAATGGAATGTACAAGGGTTTTTTTAAGTCAGAAAGGGGGTTGCGACAGGGGTTCCTCTATCACCGTACTTATTCATTTTAATGGAAGAGGTCCTCTCTAGAATGATTAATAGTGAGATGTCTGCGAAGCACATTTTGCCATTTTCTCACCCGTGCGATGCCCCTGTCATATCCCATTTGCTTTATGCTGACGATGTTGTTTTTTTCACCAATGCTAGTAAAACGTCTGTTTGTGGGTTGATAAGGGTGCTTAAGAAGTATGAAAGTTGGAATGGGCAAAGAGTTAATCGGGAGAAGTTAGCTATTTTTTTCTCTAAGCATCTGTGTTTGAGGAGAAAAAATGAGATTTTATTTGATACGGGTTTTACTGAAGGAAAGTTTCCTTTTACTTATTTGGGAGTTCCGATTGTGGATGGTAAATTGAAGGTTAGTCAGTTTGATCCCTTGATTCAAAAAATTAGTAAGAAGATTGACGGTTGGAAGAGTCGTTTGTTGTCCCATGGTGGTCAGTTATTGCTGTTGAAGCATGTATTGTCTATTATGCCGCTGCATCTGTTATCTGTTTTGAACACGCCTAAATCTGTTTTAAAAAAAAATCAAGGTATGTTCTCTTCTTTTTTCTAGGGTGAACATGAAGGAAAAAATAAAAAGAAATGGAAGGCTAGGAAGAAGTTGTGTATTCCTACTAATAAGGGGGGCATAGGCGTGAGGAATATCTCTGATGTTCAAACGTCTTTGTTCATGAAATTTGGCTGGCATTTATTGACGCAAAACTCGTTATGGTAAGATTTTTTAAGGCTAAGTATTTAAAAAGGGGGCATGTTGCTGTTTGTAAAGCTCATAATACAGATTCTAAGTTTTGGAGGAAAATCATGAGGTGTATTCCAGTTTTGTTGAACAATTCCAACTGGAAGGTTAGAGAAGGTAATGTTAGGTTGTGGTAAAATAATTTTTTGAGTTCTAGGCCTTTATTTGCTGAGTTTCCGGAGGGAGAACATTCCCAAATTAGGTTGAAGGATTTAGTTATCGATAATGTGTGGGATGTTGAGGAGTTACAAAGGCTTTTGGGTTCGGAAAAAGCGGATGAAGTTATGGGACGGGTTTGAAAGTTTAGAAATCCTGAAGATGTTCTGTTATGGCTCCTTAAGAAGGATGGCTGTTTCTGTTGGGGTTATTACCCTAAAGCTTGTAATTTGTAAATGTGAATTGAACATATGTAAAATAAGTAGTTTATTCATTCAAATTGTCTCATACATTTATATATAACATGTGTACTTAACATTTAAGATTGCCGGATGTAATTTCAAACTAAGTATATGAATGTCATATATAGATGGATTCAGTTTGAAATGAGTAATCTAAAGAGTCCGTAGATAGAAAATAAAGTACCTTACTGAAGAAGATTGCTGTTTGTATATGGAAGGCTGCGTTTAATTGTTTAAGTGTTGGTGAAAAGGTGAGGAGTGTGGGGGTTCCTATTGTTTCGGCCTACAATTGTTGTAGTAGTAGAGGCATTGAGGACTTGGATCATATCTTGAATAATGGTGATTTTGCATCCAACTTATGGAGAAAGGTTTTGGCTGAGGTGGGAGTGCCATTCCTCACCTATCGAAGTTGGAAGGAGAGAGTTCAGTAGTGGTTTAATAGAGCTAGCCGGTCTTCCTAACTGGGAAATTTGATGGGGTTAATCCCTTGTTTATTTATTTGGAGGTTGTAGAGAAGAAGATGTGTGGCTAGGCTGGAGGGGAAGTTGGAGAGCATTTTGGATGTCTGGCTTTCCATTAATCTCTGGGTTCAGATTTTAAGTAATTCTTTGACAGAGGTGCGTCATTGGAATTATAGTGATGATTGTGTTTTGAGAAACATGGAGGTGCAGATTTTATTAAAGAAACAGAAGAAAATTCAAGTTCTGAGATGGCTTAAGCCAGCTCTAGGTAGATTAAAACTCAACTTGGATGGGAGTAGTTTGGGAAATCCGGGTCCCGCTGGTGGAGGTGGCGTGCTTCGTGACAGTTCAGGTAATTTCATTTTTGGTTTTTCAAAATTCTTTGGCTCGTGTTCTAATAATGAAGCTGAGCTGCAGGCGGTGGTGGAAGGAATTTCTATTTGTAAGCATTTGGGCCACGATGGTATTGACATTGAGTGTGATTATGATATTATGGTCTCTTGGATCCGGTCCCCGATATGTAATCTTTGGTATTTATAGGATTTTTGGGACCAACTTATAGATTTATTGGAAGGATTTGATTTCTCTATTCATCATTTTTATAAAGAAGGTAATAAAGTGGCTGATGCTTGATGAACACATAAAAGTGTATGTTTAATAAGGGTTGAAATTATTATTTTACACTAGTAGTGCCATTAACTCTCCTAACTTAAGCACATTTACACTTTTGTCTTTTATTTTTGATTTTGTTATTTTGATGCAGGTTACTTGAAACGGGCATAACTTTTCACTCAAATATCGGATTGATCCGATTCTTTTTCCTGTGGAAAGATGATTCAATTTCCTACAAAAATGCATTTCACGTTAAATTCAAGATTCGGACGTTTTGAAGGCCAAACAGAGGATGAAAGAGAACATCTGCACAGTTTCTGCACACAATGAACATGCTTCAGTGTTTTGGGCATAACTTGAGCTATAGATTTCGGATAATTACGAACCAAACCATTCTGGAAAGCTAAGTCAAAAATACACACTTCTTCTGTACTTGTCAGAGGCCAAATCTGAAGCAAGCAGCACGAAATCTGGGTTCAAAGACAGTGCATGCATGGGCAATCCAAAATTGTCAATGTTAGGTGGCTAAACATTAATTAACCATGTTCCCCTTTTGTGACCCTTTTGCCCTTTGAGCTCTCTATAAAAAGAGGCCTTGTAGATGGCTGAAAACACCCCTTGAAACTCTTAATTTGTTTCTTGAATCATCTTGGTTCATTGCAAGTTTACCTTGCATGTATTATTATTTCTCTCTTTCACTATAAACTTTCTTCTTGCCAATTAGTTTTCTTTTATATGTTTTTCCTTTTATATTTCAATGCTTATTTCCATTTCCATGAATAACTAGTTTCATTATGCTAAGGTGAAAAGATGAAGCTCTTGGTATGAAAATAAAGGTTTATTAAAACTCTTAAATTATGGATATTCATTTGTTATTCACTTATATGATTTATATTTCTTTTCTTTATTAACTTGACTCTAATATTGATTTATTGTAGACAATCCTATCAATGGATACTTAAATCCTTTTGGACGGTTGTGTCCTTCTAGATACTGTACGGTTTTAGTTATACCGACACCTCTAGTAAAATATTTTTGATTCATGATAATGATTGGCACATTGAGTACTTGAAACCCATTGAATCGAAGAGTGGGTAATTCTTGTAATTAAATTAAATGGAAAGAGATATAATTTCATATATGTTCAAACGAGCTTAGATTGTTGTATTTGCCGATTGGAACCTCCTTTATGTGTGGATTCCGATTGAGTTATAAAAAGAGTTAAATAAACCTTTATTCTAAATACCAAGAGTGGAATCTCTAACCTTAGCATATATATTTTTACTTGAGTGATTTTATTATTATATTTGCCCATCATTCACCAATTTAATTATTTTATTTCTTGATATCTCTTGTAATTATTGTTGGTTATTGTGAACATTAAAACACTTTCCCTGGGGAACGATCCTGTACTTATCAGGTTATATTATTACTTCGACATTCCTGCACTTGGGAGTAAGATCCTTTTTCCAGAGGTGTCAATGCTTTGGTGCGTTATGGTGCCAGTGGTAGGAATAATGTGTTTTCTAGTTCTAGTCAGCTTCGTGGAGTTATCAAAGGTTTTCTTCATTTAGATAAATTGGGTACGGCTTATGTTAGGCATGTTTAGTTTTTTTTTTTTTCTTTCTTGTGTTGGTTGTAGTTTGTTTTGGTTGTTTTCTTTCTTGGTTAGTGTTGTTTCCTGGGTTGTCTCTGGCTCCCCTTTGTGTTCGTTTGTTGGCTCCTCAGTTTTCCTCCATCTTAAGTGAGGGCTTTTAATAAAATATATATATTAAAAAAAATAAAAAATAAAAAAATAATAAAAAAATAAAATCAATAAATACTAAACATGAGAATCATGAGATTGTGATCTGAAAGAAAATATAAACAAAAACAGTAATAAAATAATAAATACTAAACATTGGAAACATGAGATTGAGATCTAAAAGAATATATAAATAAAAATAGTAAGCATTCAGTGATTTGAAATAATCTATGTCATTAAAGCTTTTGTCATTAGGGTTTTAAAATAAGGAAAGTGAGTTTTATTAGTTTTACTTTGTACAAGATTTTTTTAATAAAAATTGTATGTCACTTAAAGTAATTTGATAAAGGAAAAAAAAGAATACTAAATAACTTTAAAAAGTGAGATATAAATAGTTCAGTAATGAGTACGCCAATAACACCTTTCAATATATATTATTAAACTATAATTTAGTGCAATCTCATTGGACGGTCTCATTAACACTTGGTTAGACCGTCCCATTGAAGATTTTCTCGTAGCAGAAATGGAAGCAAGCGCATGGTTTTGATACAGAAATCGAAGAGGCTGAATTGTCGAGGCTTGCAGCAAAAAAATGAAAGAAATCGTATGAATTTGACAATCGCAGTAAAAATGAAAGAAAGCCCACGGATTTGAAAAAAAAAAAAAAAACAATATTTGCTGTAAAAAGTTCATTTGCTTGTGGATGTACACGAATAATACAAATTTTTACATGGATTTATCTGAACCAGTCTTTCTATTGTCAGTTCGTCCTGACAATAAATATATTAGGATGAAGAATGTTGACCATAGATTATGGAAAAATTTTGACAAGTGCATACACTTTGAGTCAAAATATGTAAATCTAGTGGTCCACATTCTTCGTCCTGATATATTTATTATCATGACGAACTGATAATAGAAAATCTGTTATTTGAACTATCTAAAAATTCTACAAAAATACAAGGTTGGAAAGTTACAAGTTACAAGTTACAACAAAGAACAAAAATCCATTTATATATTTTTTGTGTCTCAAAATTAGAAGAAACCCATCTGTGGGTGTCAACTGTCAACGAGGTGTGATGATGGGATCGTTATCGCTGACAAGATCACTGCCGCTGACAAGATCACTGCCTGAAACATTGGTCGACATGTACGGATCCCTTGACATCATCGTCGAAGACGATGCTGCTGTTGAGTGGCTAGAAAACACAGACCCGGTAGATTCAAAGAGAGTGGTCAGTTGCTGGTACCATCTTGAGAATGTTTTCTAGCTCCCTCACTACGTTCAACATGGATGGCCGATGTTCCGGCTTGTCGTGACAGCAACTCAGGGCCAAAGATAGGAACTTTTCGATGCATTCGGATGGGTACGACCCCATTCTGCTGTCTATGATCGAGAACATCATGCCCGATTGATGTGCCACTTTCACTTCGTGGACAATGTTTTTACCGTGTGATATGGGCTGCATACCAGTCAAGAGCTCCAGGAGTACCACTCCGAGGCTATAAACATCACTTTTGTCCGTCAATTTATGTGTCAAGAAGTACTCTGGATCGAGGTACCCCTGCATTTTGTATGAAGAGTTAGCATAAGAATGAACATGCCATTTTAACAGAAGAACTTGAGTTGATTCCTGAACAACGTAACGAGACTTACTGGTGTTCCTTTCACAGTTGTAGATACATGAGTTGGCATAGTTCCGTCCTCATCCAATTCTGGAGCAAGCCGCGAGAGTCCAAAATCAGCAATTTTGGCATTAAACTTGGAGTCCAGAAGTATGTTGCTGGCTTTGATATCTCGGTGAAATACTGGCGGATTAGCTTCCGTATGGAGGTAAAGAAGTCCCTTAGCTGAATCCAATGCAACGCGTAGCCTCATCCTGAAATTCAGGCTTTCTTTACGTTTAGCTGCATATTGTAGTAACCATTCAAGCATCAGTTCTTGAACCAAGGGAAGTTACTTAACAAACAATCAAGACGTGAGCAAGGAAGTAAAGATAATATTAAAGAAGAATTCAAGCAAGGATCAGTTAAGAACAATCATACAGGAAAGCCAATCCCTCAAGGTGCCATTAGGCATGAATTCATATACCAGCATCTGCGAAAGCACAAAGAACACAAGGTAGTTAATATCCAAGATTGAGCCAATTTTCGATGTCTAGCTATCTAATTCTTCCTTGGAAATATATTTTCGTATATCAGACATCAATTGAACAAACCCCATCACAATATCAATGACACTTTGCAAGAATTACCTGTTCATCTTTTTCATCGCAATATCCCAACAGCGACACCAAGTTTCGGTGATGTAACCTGGACAGCAATTTTATCTCGGTCAAAAATTCTTTTTGGCCTTGTGAAGATCCTTCTTCTGCACGCTTTATGGCAACGACAGTATCATCAGACATAATGCCTTTATAAACCTTCCCATAACCTCCTCGGCCAACTTGAGTTGAGCTGATAAAATTGTCTGTCGCCATTGCCAATTCTTTAAACTTGAAGTCTTTCACACCATCAATCTTCATTGAAGCCCTTGAGGCTGCAAGCACAATAGTGAGTCACTACATTCCCCATCGAAACAGTCATATTGAAGAACTAACAAATAGTTTATATTAGACTACCCACATAGGCGTTTTCTTGACAGCGAGTGCCGAGATCTAGTATGTCTTCTTGCTATCAGAAGTGTTAAAATTGCAGATATTGCCATAGCACTGACTACTGCCCCTACTATAATGGCGGCTAAAATTCCCAAACTAATTCCTGTCCTTCGAGTCTCGACATTCACTATAGAAAATGAGAAATCATACAAGAAGTTAAAGATATGCTAATGTTACGAACATCAGTTCTCTTCTTTGTGCTACTGATCAAAACAATCTCTCCATGTTGGTATAGATTTAAAAAAAGAAAAAAAAAAAAGAAATATCAGGTTGAGTTACTTACTAGTTGCATAAGGTCCCAGGAGAGTGAAGTTGAGCAGCTCATACGGTCCAAATAAGTCATCATCATGAAATCCCCAGGACGTAAATATGCCTGTAAGTCGCTGAACCTCACTCACATTAAATGTACTTAATTGCACATAATTTGCCTTAGGAAACAACTTCAAATGCATTCGTAGACGAGGGCCTTTTTCCCAGTCAAATGAATCAATCGATAGCTGATGAAGGTCCAAGTTGAGATTACGGGTCAGGTACTCCTCAAAAGGGGAAATATAAGGAGGAAAATAAGAAAAACTTGGGCTCTTCAGCCGGTATCCAATTCTCAGAGGGGATGCACAAAAGCAAGGCACGGGGGATGCTGGGACATATTCAAAGAAATTTTTGACAGGACATGCTGCAATAGGACAGTTTGTTGAATTTGTTAAGTTTGTAAGGTTCCCATCCCCTCCAGCTTCAGAACCGCAGAATCGTCTAACGTTTGGAGTGTTTGCATTGGTGCAGATAGGATTGCCCCCAAGCCTAAAAAATAACTGCTAAAATGGTAAGAAAAAAATAAAAAAAATAATGAAATTGAGGACAATGCATAAATATATGCATTTCATTAAAGAAAGAGGAAACAAAGGTGAACAAGGTTGGAGAACAAACGAATCACACGAGGGTACTGATAGCCAATGCATCAGTGCATATAGAAAAGCAGCATTACCTTAGGGTGACATTATCTGGAAGATTTATATCTCCCAAAATGTTGGAGAGCTGATTGTTTCTCAGATCACTGCATTTTGAATAATGGTTAGAAGACTGAAATTTCACCGGGCCGGACTAAACATATGCATGATAGATAAGAGCACTCGATTCAATTTCATAGACATAACGCTAGAATGGGTTGCCAATATGCTGCTATGAACTATAGGAAAATCAATTAAGTACTATAGACAATTACACAAATATTCTTCTTTTAGATCTTACAGTGTCATTCTAGTATTTGTACCGAAGGAAATGCTTTGCCACATGTTTGCTGGGACAGAACCGGTAAGAGAGTTGTTCTCCAGTAATCTGAAATGAGAAATTGTTTGAAAACATTATCCGGAGAGCATAGAAGAGCATTCAACACTACAGAATCGTATTTAGATATTACGAGCATCGTTGCAAATAATTTCTTGATAATATCATATCATGAAACGAAATATAATTAAGTGGATTCTCACAGATTCTGAAGAGAAGGAAGATATGAGAAGCTTTCAGGGATGGTACCATTCAGATTGTTGTTTGACAAATTGCTGCAATCAACAAGTGTGAATGAGGATATTTTCTCTTTATTTTAAAGCACAAATGGTGACGGTACAATTTACTTCACTTTAAATGCAGCAAATACGACATGGAAATAAATATTGACATAATTCATTGATCGTCATTACGTACATGGTTGTCATGTTTTCAGGAAGCTTATTTGATGGTATAGGTCCAGTTAGATGATTCCGGCTAAGATCCCTGTCACATGAACCCAGTAACAATTAAATAAAAGTTGGATACAGTGAAAGGTTAACAAATCCTCAACAGAAGTTACACAACAGTCAAAACTTACAAATACAGAAGGCTTGGCATCCCGCTAAGATCAGGAACAGCTCCCTGCAAGCTGCAATTCCTAAGACTTCTGCCAATTTTGAGAAAGAACAATAAAGCAGCATCAGCAGTCTTACCAAGCAAATTGCTCATAAAATATCATTTTCCTTTTCTGGACATTTAAATGACACTTACAATTTTGCTAGTTCGGTAAAGTTTCCATAAGTTGCTGGAATTTCATAACCATTGAAGTTGTTGTTATCAAGTTGACTGCAAAGAAAAATAAAAACAAGTGTTATAAACTAATTACTATATGGTAAACATGATTTCGATACGAAGGTGACCCTTGACACACATCAAATCAAAAGTGAAAGAAACGATTTGGATGTGTCAAAAGGAGGAACATACAGTATGCGCAAGTGTGGAATCTTTGAGATTTCTGGTGGAAGATTCCCAAACAAGTTATTATTATCCAGAAGCCTGTGAATATTTGTTTCATCAACCACATGTTCATATCAAGTCAATAAAGAAAAAAACATAACAAAAGAAGTAAAAACTCACAAGTGAATAAGATTGGATGCATTAGAAAGCTCAGCTGGAATTTGACCGCTAATCGAGTTATTGTTCAAATGGCTGCAAAAATCTCATAAAAATGAGTAGAAGAAAAATAACTCATCGCTAAATTGAAGCAGCATTTGGATTGATAATCCACTTACATGTGTTTCACCCTGCTTAAGTTAGCAAATGATTTCGGTATAGGGCCTGAGATTTCGTTCGAGTCTACTTGAAGCCTATCCAAGTTTGAAAGATAGCCAAGCTCCTCAGGTAAAGAACCCGATAATTTGTTTCCATTCAAGAGCCTGCACACAAATACATCAGATAAAGCTAAACCAAGATGAGGTAGCAATCTTTTGGTTGATCAGAAGTACGAGACAAGCTCTTTACGTATTTCCAAAATAATCCAAACTTACAAGAGTTCCAAGGATAAAAGTCTTCCTATCTCCTTTGGTACGGTTCCAGTCAGATCATTCCACATGAAATCTCTATCAAAGGACAACCAAAGAAGAAATATGTTAGCATCGTCGATTTGATTATGTAGAATTATAAGATAATAATTCTTAAGAAATCAACTTGTGACTCACAATATGATAAGATGAGACAATCGGCCAAGCTCGGGTGCTAAACTTCCAGAGAGATTCATATTTAGCAGTTGGCTGCATACAACAATTCAGGTTGGATAAGCAAACTGCAAAAATTGGAGGGGGAAAGAGTAAAGATGGCACATACAGCTCCTGAACGTGTAAGTAATCATCATTCAAAACTGCATCGGAACATAAAACTCCTGTCCAGTTTGATGTGCATGGATCCCCCGTTCCCAATTTCTGAGATGCTTCATAGGATCACTTAAACTGTTCTTGACTGCTCTCAGGGCACTGACTGCAAGAAAAAGAGATTAATTAGTTGATAATTCCCAGATGCTCAATAAATCAAGTGGCCTCTACAATCTTACTGTTGTTCAATCCTTCGATTAAATATACTTTGATAGCTTCCATATTCATTGAAGTTGCAGCAAAATTACCTTCTGAAGGATCTGTAATTCGAGCAACAGCAAGATGAAGAAAGATGCAATACGCCGCTGCAGCATAAACGAATCCGGAAAGTCTCAATCCCATCATCATCATATAAAAGTATAAAACACCTAGAAAATCAAAGTGAACCACAATCAAAAGCATTTTCACATTTTCTTCACAAGCCTTTAAACATCTACAAGTCACAACTAGCAGTTGATCAGTCCTTATCATCCACGTTAAAGAGATAAGACTGATGTGGCTGTCTTTAAGTCTTTTGTTGATGTTGTCAATTATGAGGACCCCAAAAAAGCAGAGGATGCAAAAATAGAGATAATTCTTGCTTAAAATGAATCAAACAAACACTTAAAACACATATAATCTTCACATACTAAAATGAAAATCAAACTATATAAGCCAAAAAGAAGGGAACTTTATTGATTTACCTGAGAAAGATTCAAGCAGAGATATGACTAAATCCAAGCTAAGGGGATGTTGAAGGAAACCCATCGAGCTTGTGTGTTCTGATACATTGTAGTTGTCATGGTTAGTTCTGAGACGGCATTGTCGTCATGGTTAGTTCATCCAATTTAGCAGAGTTTTATTCTTTTATTCTTTTATTAAAAAGGAATAAAAAAAGCTGAGCTTTTTGTCAGCATCTTTGATTTTTTATCATCTTATAGACTTAAAAATGGAGGGGCTTTGTCCAGGTTTATTGATTATTATTATTTCAATAGATTTGGACTTGTTCTTGTTGGATATGGCTTGAATTACCTATGGATACCAAACCCGATTTAGCAATGTGAAGACTTCCTGGAGACGTGAGAGCGTTTGGGAGTATGAGGTTATGTTTGAGGGAGGCTTGAAAGACGAGATGAACTGAAGAAGCGGAGAGCAGCCAAAACCGCTGCCAAGCCGCTGTGGCTTCGGCAGCGGTAACGGCAGCGGTAACGGCAGCGGTAGGACACCGCTGCCAATTGTTTGGCAGCGCTACGGCAGCGGTCCAACTCCAGTTTGTACCGCTGCGTGACCGCTGTGGTCATGGCAGCGGTACCGGCAGCGGTCGACGAGATGAGGCGTATAGTGATCACGGTTTTCTGAGTGGTCAAGTTCAACACGGTTTAGGAAGCGGGTGGCCAACTGCAACTTGAATCATAGTTAATCACAAGCATGCGTCGAATCAGGAAATATTCTTGGAAGAGGAAATAGGTTGCTTCTTAAAGTTCGAATAGGAAAAGGATTTCTCCTTGAAAGAAGACTTGTCTTAAATAGGAAATAGTATTTTTATGGAACAAGTATTCTTGTATGACTAGGAGATAGATTTCCTTGTTAATTTAAACTCCCTGTAATACATATAAATAGACCATAATAACTAGGTTATTAGTGTGTGAAAAACACCTGAGAGTGGTGGAGCAAAAGAGCAAATACTAGAGAGATCTCAAAGTGAGCATTGGGTGTAATTGGGTTTGGGGTATAATTTAGAGAGAGAACCTGAGTGTGTGGTTGTAACAATTTACTACATATTGGAACTTTCTCTTGTCGTCCTGACAGCCGTGGTTTTTTCCCTGATTTGGGTTTCCACGTAAATTCTTGTGTTGTGTGTGTTTGGATTTAAATTACTTCTCTTCATCTTATCTTTTCTTTGTTATTGTGCTTGTTTGTGTTCTATTCGGCAACGCTTCCGCGACCAAAATTCTCCAACAATTGGTATCAGAGCCCCGGTTGCTTGGTAGTGGTCTTAACAACTTTATGGCAAGGATGATGAGATTCGATATTGAGAAGTTTGACGGACAGATAAACTTTGGCTTGTGGCAAATTCAAGTCAAAGATATATTAATCCAAAACGGTTTACACAAGGCATTGAAGGGCAGGTCAAACCCTGCGAACCCTGAAGGCTCTGGAGATTCAAGTAAAGAAAAGGCTAGTACTAGTTCTGTGAATTCTAAGATGAGCGATGATGATTGGGAGGATTTGGATGAGAGAGCTGCGAGTGCGATACGATTGTGCCTGGCCAAGAATGTTCTTGCAAATATTCATGGAACATATTCAGCGAAAGAACTCTGGGAGAGGCTTGAAGAATTATATCAATCAAGTAGCGTCTGCAACCGGTTCTACCTGAAGGAGCAATTTCACATGCTGCGTATGACTGAAGGTACGAAAATTTCTGATCATCTGGGAGTGCTCAATGGTATAGTTTCAGAATTAGAGTCGATTGGAGTAAAGATTGATGAAGAAGACAAAGGTCTTAGACTCATCTGGTCCCTACCATCTTCCTATGCGCACATGAAGCCAATCTTGATGCATGGGAGTTCAACCATATGCTTTGGAGACGTAGCGAACAAACTTATCTCTGAGGAACGAAGGCTAAAGAGTGAAGGTAAATCTTCTGATAATTCTGTTCTTTTGGTTGACAGGAAAAAAGGGAACTCCAAAGGGAAATACACTTGTTGGGGATGTGGACAATCTGGACACCTAAGGAAGGATTGTAAAATAAGAAGACAAGTGCGGCTAATGGCTCCAAAGAGGGTGATCCGGCAATCGCCTCTCTTGAGTTTGACGACTACAGCGATTGCCTCTAAAGGGGCATAAACATCCTCATGGCATGACCGCTAGTTGCCGTGAAAAGGATGTAGCTGATAGCGGGTCCACAATTGCGCACGGGCATTGGTTAGGAGGTGATGCAAGGTGTGTGGTGGACAAAGGATGTCGATGGCTGAGCGAACTCCCTGGGAACCTAACGTGAGGAGTTGCACCACAAATTTCAGCAAAGGTAAATTTCGACATGTGCCGGTGAAATCTTAGGATGGTTGTTTCCTAAGTGTTTATACCTAGTGGTGGGTATGATGATTCTTGATTATAGGATCGTAGCTAAGGACAAGTTTTGGGAATTCTCGCCATAAGGGAGGATTGTTGGATATGGCTTGAATTACCTATGGATACCAAACCCGATTTAGCAATGTGAAGACTTCCTGGAGACGTGAGAGCGTTTGGGAGTATGAGGTTATGTTTGAGGGAGGCTTGAAAGACGAGATGAATTGAAGAAGCGGAGAGCAGCCAAAACCGCTGCCAAGCCGCTGTGGCTTCGGCAGCGGTAACGGCAGCGGTAGGACACCGCTGCCAATTGTTTGGCAGCGCTACGGCAGCGGTCCAACTCCAGTTTGTACCGCTGCGTGACCGCTGTGGTCATGGCAGCGGTACCGGCAGCGGTCGACGAGATGAGGCGCATAGTGATCACGGTTTTCTGAGTGGTCAAGTTCAACACGGTTTAGGAAGCGGGTGGCCAACTGCAACTTGAATCATAGTTAATCACAAGCATGCGTCGAATCAGGAAATATTCTTGGAAGAGGAAATAGGTTGCTTCTTAAAGTTCGAATAGGAAAAGGATTTCTCCTTGAAAGAAGACTTGTCTTAAATAGGAAATAGTATTTTTATGGAACAAGTATTCTTGTATGACTAGGAGATAGATTTCCTTGTTAATTTAAACTCCCTGTAATACATATAAATAGACCATAATAACTAGGTTATTAGTGTGTGAAAAACACCTGAGAGTGGTGGAGCAAAAGAGCAAATACTAGAGAGATCTCAAAGTGAGCATTGGGTGTAATTGGGTTTGGGGTATAATTTAGAGAGAGAACCTGAGTGTGTGGTTGTAACAATTTACTACATATTGGAACTTTCTCTTGTCGTCCTGACAGCCGTGGTTTTTTCCCTGATTTGGGTTTCCACGTAAATTCTTGTGTTGTGTGTGTTTGGATTTAAATTACTTCTCTTCATCTTATCTTTTCTTTGTTATTGTGCTTGTTTGTGTTCTATTCGGCAACGCTTCCGCGACCAAAATTCTCCAACAGTTCTAAACCTGCCCAGTGCCCACCAACCATTTTTTCTTCTAATACCGTGATATGAACGTCGGTGGGGGGGTCCACTCATTTTCCGACAACAGAGCACGTGGAGAGACAAATAGTCAACGTTTTGAGGCCATTTCCCATTTGGTAAACAAAACAGTACTGCAGAACCGAACCAGTTTCCATAAATGTTGCAATGAATGAAAATAACAGGCGTCTAACGGCTTTGTGAAGTGCCTTGTACGCACAACTGTTTTGTGTACAAAGTCACAATTTTTGCTTTTTTTCTTTTAATATGATCACACTGTTAGAATAGTGTTAGAATATTTGTCATTAATGTATATGACTTCTATTTTGTTTAGGAATCAATTAGCTTAATTATAGGACGGCTTTGTGAAGTGCCTTATACGCACAACTGTTTTGGATATAAATTCACAATTTTTGTGTTTTTTTTCTTTTAATATGTTCACACTATTAGAATACGTTAGAATATTTGTCATTAATGTATATGACTTCTATTTTGTTTAGGAATCAATTAGTTTAATTATAAGATTTCATGTTTCTTTCCTAGTTGTATTTCTCTATGGTGGCGTTTGGTTGGCTGGAATGGAATGGATTCCATTCTCAATGTTCGGTTGGTTAAAATCCAATGGAATGCCTTAGGCATTCCATTGGAATGGTGATTCCACCATTTTGGTGGAATGGGCATTCCATCAAAAAACCAATGGAATGCCCATTCCATTCCAAACTAAAAAATTTATTCCATAAATACCCTCATTTCCAAAAATAATATATTATCATTATATATTATATAAATGATATATAAATATATATTATATAATATATATATATATATATATATATATGTATGTATTATATATTATATTATTATATATATTATTATTATATATTATACAGTAGAACCCCTGTAAATTAATCTTTTATAAATTAATATCCTCTCTAAATTAATAAAAAATCCCGGTATTGACTTGGGCCAATGTAAGAAATTAATAAACTCCTCTATCGTAATAATTAATAATTTCTTTTTAAAACCCATTGTAAAATTTTGGTCCCGACTGTCACATAAATTAATAATTCCATAAAATTATAAAATATATTACATAAAAATCAAGAACTAAAAAAAGTACTTTAAGATGCTATTTTGCATAAGGGCACCATGTTTGATATTTTTGACTTCAGTCTTCGTCTTTTGAATTGTCCTCTTATTATAACCAAGAAGATAGAAAATAGAGAATTTTTAAGAGCCGTTAGGAATATAATTTTTAGGTATGTCATGAGATCTCTCTTGTTATACACAACCAAAAAATAAGTCTTGTTATTTATAGGGTGAGTATCCTTGGTCAATAAGTAATCACATTCCAAAAATGAATTGGAAATTTTCTTAATAAATCTTTCATAAACAAGGAATCCTGGAATAAAAAATAAAATAAAATAAAAAAGAACTTCCCCTGAAGAAGAAAACAGACTTCCACACATTTTCTAAGACAAAATAACACTTTATAATGTAAAACCTTTCAAATTAATAACCCCTAGAAATTAATACTCAAGGATGGGTCCCAAGAATATTAGTTTAGAAGGTTTCTACTGTATTATTATAATATATATAACGATATATAAATATATAATATAATATATTATTATATATAATATATATGTATTATATATTATATATATTATAATATTATTAATAATTTAATATTATATATTATATATTAATATATTAAATAATATATATTATATATTAATATTATATAAATATATATATATATATAATATAATATAATATAATATATATATATATATATATTATATTTATTATATTATGTTATATATATATATATTATATTATTATATTATATAATATTTAATTATATATATAATATATACTTTTATATTTTATATTATATATATATATATATATATTATTTTATTATAACATATATATAATAAAAGGCTTGACAAGCCCATGGAGATGAAGTGGGCTCAATGAGGCCTTGTTGTAATAGGTCTGCACATTCAGCTTGGGCTAGGTATATAATATGTTATATATTATAATATATATATATATATATATATATATATATATATAACATGTTATATATTATAATTATATATATATATCTATATCTATATATAATATCTTATATATTATAATAATATATATAATATTATATATAAATATAATATTTTATTATTATTATCCATAATATATCATGTTATTATAATTGTTTTGTAATTAGGGGTATTTTGATCAAAATATAGTTAATTCCATTCCATTCAGTTGTTAACCAAACAAAATAATATTGATTCAGATACTAATTCTATAGTCCTAACCAAACAAAGGAATCAACTTTCCATTCCCATTCCCATTCCCATTCTCATTACCATTCCACCATGGTAACCAAACGCCACCTATCTGTTTTAATTAAGGAATGAATTAGCTTAATTATAGGATTTCCGGATTCTTTCCTAGTTATATTTCGCATATAAATTACCTTCTATGCGGAGAAAAATAATAACAAAATATGAATTTGTTCATGGTATCAAAGCCCAAATCAAATTTTTAGGTATCTTTTTTTTTTTTTTTTTTCCTCTGAATCTCACTGCTGGTAGCTAGTGGCAGTCGTGCCAACAGTGAGGAAAAAAGGTACTACCGTTATGCTTCTCCGACATCTGGTTCTCCTTCTACCGGATTTATTGTTCTAACTATTCGATTTTACTGTTCTGACCACCGAAGTACTGTTCTAGCTGCCGGACTTACTGTTCCAGCCACCGGAGTTACTGTTTCGGCCACCTAAGTTACTGTTTCGACCACTAGAGTTGTTGTTCTTTTGCTTCCGCTACTATCTCTACTATGTTAAAAAAAAAAAAAAAAAAAAAAAAAAAAATCATTGAGATCTACTTGCTACCTTGCTACCTCTTTTTTCTATCTACCCCTTTTTTCTACCTCTTTATTTTCTACTTCTATAAGTTGCTAATAAGACTATTGACTGTTTTCAACTTTTCTACTACTAAACAGGACCACTACCTGTTTTTTCTACTACTACTTTAAGTTGCTAACATTACTATTGCCTTTTTTTTTTTTTTTTTTTTTAACTTTTCTACTACTAAACATGACTGATACCTATTTTTTCTACTACTACTTTAAGTTGCTAATAGGACTATTGCCTGTTTTTAACTTTTCTACTACTAAACAGGACTGCTACCTATTTTTTCTACTACTACTCTAAGTTGCTAACAAGATTATTGTCTGTTTTCAACTTTTTTACTACTAAACAAGATTGCTACCTGTTTTTCAACAGGACTGCTATATGCTTTTTTTTTTTTTTTTTTTTTTTCCTACTACTACTCTAAGTTGTTAACAGGACTATTGCCTGTTTTCAACTTCTGTACTACTAACCTTTTTATTTTGTTTTCAACTTTTCAACTTTTCAACTTTTTTAACCTTTTTTGTTTTCCACTAAGCGTCACAGTCGGCCCTTCTATCTCCGACCACCGGTACTACCTACAAATAAAGACCAACTAGCAGATATCCTTACGAAGGCTATTAATGGAAGGAGCTTCCATGACTTAATTAGCAAGTTGGGCATGATTTCCTATTTCTTTCCTAGTTGTATTTCTTTATCTATTTTGATTAAGGAATCAATTAGCTTAATTATAGGATTTCCTAATTCTTTTCTAATTGTATTTCTCCTATAAATTACCTCCTATACAAAGAAAAATAATAACAAAATATGAATTTGTTCAACATATGGACAAAAAATACATACAAGAACTGAGATTGTATAGTTACAGTTTAGAACAAGTTCAAATCTGTTCACACACTATAATCACAATCATTTGTAAAGTTACATATCATAATTTGTAGTATATGGAAACAGTACCAGAACTGAGATTGTACTATAATGATGATGATAATAGATTGAGAGTTTGATGATGAGGCATATCAGCGAGGCCTGATGATGGGGATGGCACCACTGACAAGGTCACTTCCAACTTCAGGGAGACCAGCAGAGGCAGCATATAAGTTTCCTCTAGAGTAGAGAGATGATGATGAAGCAAATATTCCTGACATTTCCGAAGAAACAGACACGTTGGACTCTGTTGGAATTATGTCAGGTTCTGGTGGTGGAAGTATCGAAGATATGTTTTCTAACTCTCTCACTACCTCCAACATTGAGGGTCGTGCCTCCTTCTTGTCCTCACAGCATTTCAGGGCCAATATCATGAATCTTTTGAGACAATCCAAGGAGTATGGACCCATGTTCTTGTCTATGATGTTGGACATCAACCCAGATTGGCATGCTGCATTCACCTGTATTGGAATGACCTTGTCTGATTAGAATAAAACTTGTCCTGGAAGTTTACTAGAGAGTATTTGAGAAAAAGGAATTGAGATCGGTTACCTCTCTGACAATGTTTCGACCATGAGAGATGGGTTGCATCCCTGTCAAGAGCTCTAGAAATACGACTCCCAGGCTATAAACATCGCTCTTCTCTGTCAACATGTGAGTCAAAAAGTATTCTGGATCAAGGTAGCCCTGTGTGGAAGACAAAGTGCAAGTTAGTTGTTCTACTAGTTACAATAATCTATACATTGAACTGTACAAACAACAAAGGAGGAAGGACTATCCATTCACATAATTAAACACTATCACAAAATCTGTACATGATGCTTAGGTTAATTACCAAGTCAATCAGAAATTAGAAGCACAAGAGCATATGTGAGGGTTTTTTTCTAGGGAAGCATGACATTGTCAAACTTTCACAATATGTAATGTTATCACATGCTGCTTACCGGCGTGCCTTTCACAACAGTGGAGACATGACCCATAACTCCTCGAACATTAGGTACTGGTGCAAGCTTTGATATTCCAAAATCAGAAACTTTTGGAGTAAACTTGAGATCCAACAGTATGTTGGTTGCCTTGATATCTCGGTGGATTATTGGGGGGTCAGCTTCAGTGTGAAGGTAGAGAATGCCCTTGGCTGAACCCAATGCAATGTGTATTCTCATGCTAAAACTCAAAGGATCTTTTAATCTAGCTGTCATATATCACCAACAATGTCAAATTCACAACATGATAGAGCTCTGTAGTTGTGTAATATTGTTGAACGTAGAAGAGTACAAGTAGACGAATAATGATCATAATGTAAAACAAAGAAAGAAACTGCTGCTACAATTTTACCATTGAGAAGATCTTGAAGAGAACCATGAGGCATAAACTCATATACTAACATCTGCAAAGACACCAGAAAAAAGAAGGCCTTCAAATATTGTTCATCTTGAAGTAGACTTTGGGTATTATCAGTACGTAAAACTCACTTCTATGGATGTATGTAGCATTAACTAAGCGAGTATCTTATACAGAAACTCATTAGGTATCGCAAATTCATACATATTAGAATACTGAATTATGTCATGTAATGCATGTACGAATATATACTATATGTATGTGGTTCATTTTAAACAAAATATTTTGAGGAATAGCAGGGAGAGCACCTGTTCGCTTTCTTCATCACAATATCCAACCAATGAAACCAGGTTACGATGATGTAATCGCGATAACAGTTCTATTTCAGTTAAGAACTCTTTCTGGCCCTGCAAGGATCCCTGCTGTGCTCGCTTGATTGCAACAACCGTCCCATTAGCTAAAATGCCTTTATAAACCTTTCCATAGCCTCCTTGACCAACTTGTGTGGTCACACTAAACCCGCTGGTTGCTTCGTCAAGTTCTATGAAACCGAATCCCTTGACACTTTCTGTTTTGATTGGAATTTTTGCAGCTGTCAAGAAAGAAAAAGACATCATTTCTTGTAAATATAACAAGAAAATGTGGCATAGGTCAAGAAAAAAAATAGAAGAACCTACATGGCTGTTTTTTTGGAACTTCATGATGTTTGTATCTTCTGTTCCTTTTGTAGAAAAGAAACGCAATGATCAAAGATATTGCAATCGCGCAGGAAAGGGACCCTAACACAATTCCAATCACAGCGCCTTTGCTCATACCGGATTTTAGAGGATCAAGAACAGCTGCAAGAAACAACATTGGCCAGTAGTAGTTCATCAGAAAAAGTAACAAGAATATACAGCTTAATTATGAAACAAATGTAGTTTGGAGACATACCATCAGCATAAGGTCCAAGGAGTGTAAAATTGAGCAGTTGATACGGGCCAAAGATATCATTGGGTGGAAGAGAAAACGTAGCAATCATGTCTCTAAGCCGTTGGATCTCACTTTTGTTAAAAGTATTGGTGCTGTTGCTTGGCTGAGGGAAAAATTTGACATAAATCCTTAGCCTAGGACCTTTTTGCCATATAAATGATCCAATGGATAGTTGGTAAAGATCCAAACTGAGACTAGTGGTTAAGTATGCCTGATACCGATCAGTGTATGGACGGAAATTGGATATGCTTGGACTTCTCAAAAGTAAACCTACCCCAAGGGGTGCTGCACAATAGCATGGAACAGGAGATTCCGGGACATATTCAAAATTATTGAAAACAGGACAGGATTGAGTCTGGCAGGTAACAGTTGTTGAGTCATTCGAACGTCCATAAATCTCATCATCTCCCGCATTGAGTCCACAGAACTGGATTATGTTTAATTCATTTGCTCTTGAACAAACAGGGTTGCCTTCAAGCCTGTATGATTGCAATTATGAATACACCAACTAACTTGTATACTCGGTAATTTTAAATATTATATCAGGATTACTCACCTAATGCTGACATTTGAAGGAGGATTCAGACTACCTGAAATGTTTGTAAGAAAATTGTTCTGGAAATCCCTGCAAGCAAAGCATTGATGTACTTAACCTCCAAAGAAAATGAAAATCATTAAACTTATAATGATATTCCCACATCAGATTTCTCAAGAAATTGTTAAATATATAGATGAATATGTAGTTGGAATATTGATAGGTTTCTGCAGTCATTTCTTACAAGGTAAGTGTTGCAGTTGAAGTAAAATTTATGTTCTGCCAAATGTTTGAGGGAACGTCGCCGCTCAATGAATTGTTCTCAAGGGACCTGCAATAAGTACAAGCTTCATTATTTCGTAGGATAGATAGAAAATTCCGAATCATTATTCTAAATTATAACATTTGGTGCACCACAATAAGGAAAACAGAAGTTCTAATAAACGCATGGAATGCCTCTTACAATCTCTGAAGACGAGGTAGGCCTGAAAAATTTGAGGGGATAGGTCCAATAAGCTTATTGTTGGATAGATCACTGCACGATTAAAAACACGATGAGTTAGGAGCAACTGCGAGTTCTTCAGGCTCGCATAATATATGTATATGCAGGAATTTCAGACATGCACGCACACAAACACACTAAAGTGACTTTGGACCATCAACAATGACATACATAGTTGTGATATTTTCAGAGAGCTTATTGGTTGGAATGCTTCCATTAAGTTGATTCGAGCTAAGATCTCTGTAACATGAGCAGTAAGGAAGGTCAGATAGAATCAACCAAGCTCTAAGGAAATTGTATAGAAATGATTTATAATTATGTCTTGCTTAGCAACAATAGACTTACAAGAAAAGGAGGCCTGGTATACTGCTTAGATCAGGAATCTCCCCTTGCAGGTTGCAGTTCCTTAGACTCCTGTAGAGTTAAATGAAATTTAAATAAGCACACACCAATATTTACTATTCAAAGATGCAACTGAATTTCCTTTCTCATGACTAAAATCGGTTAAAAGCCACATGTCCGAAGATTTATTAAGATGCAAGGTCTGATAGCACGGTCATTGTTAGCTATCAGAACAAATTAACTGACAATCCGGGGGAAGAGATGGCGACAGAGAACTTACAATTTCAACAGTTTGGACATGTTGCTATAAGAAACTGGAATCCCGGTACCTTGGAAGTTGTTGTTATCAAGCTGGCTGCAATAAGAAAGAAAATATTATGCAGGGACAAGTACACGAGTACTGTATTTCTTGAATACATTGAAGGAAAACAAAAGATAATGTAACTTGGTTATAGAATACAAGGAACAAGTGAACATACAGAATCTTCAGGTTTGGCATCTTTGAAAGTTCTGCTGGAAGATACCCTGATAAATTATTATTGTCCAACAGGCTGCAAAATATCATTAATATGATATTAATGGCTCATATTCTCTGATTTCATTGTGTTGAAGAAAGCGAAACCAGTGAATTGTTATTGAACTCACAAGTGTACAAGTTGAGGCAAAATATATAACTCTGGTGGAATCTGACCACTGATGTTATTGTTGTTCAAATGACTGTAACAAAAAAAACATAAAATCAATCACTACAAACACTATTAAACTGTTGACTCCAACACATGAAAAACAATTGGCTAACCAGAAGCCACTCACAAGTGCTTGGCATGTTTTAAATTTGCAAATGATTTGGGTAGTGGTCCTGATATATAGTTCCCCTCCAGGTTAAATATTGTCAAGTTAGAGAGAAAGCCAAGCTCATCCGGTAAAGACCCTGATAATTGATTTCCGCTCAAAAGCCTGCAACGAAGAATCGATTAATAAGTGTGACTTTTCTCATACCGGCTTCACTATCCAAATCAAGTGGTGTGTCAACTTGTATATAACAAATAGAGAATTTTTTCTACAAGCTGGGAGTAATAAAATATATCCAGAATTAACCATTCACTATGAATACAAATCTTATCAACAAGCTTGTCATATAAGGCGCTTGAGTGCAACGTAATATATTTGACCAAGTCTAAAACCATACAAGTTCCAACTTACAGGAGATTCAAAGAAGCCAAATTGCCTATCTCCTTAGGTATGCTGCCACTTATGTTGTTCCACATAACATCCCTGATTTGAAAATTTTGAAAAAACAAAAAGGATCAATGAGCAAAATAAATGCATCTCGAAGATTAACATGGATAAATATTAACGTAATTCAACCAAAATGATGCACGATTATTTGGTATCCAACGCAAGACGACTCACAATATAGTCATATGCGATAGTTGGCCAAGTTCCGGAGCTAGTGTTCCAGAGAGATTCATATTCAGCAACCGCCTGTATCATGATGGAAACAAAAAAAAAATAAAAAAAAATAATCGATGTGTGTAATATACATATGAACTTTTGAATGTTTCAACTCAACATTATTGATAGACAAGAAAGAAGTCAACAGAGAGAACAACAACTTAAATGACATATAAAACATTCAAAGTAGATAAAACTTTCATAGAACTCTCTCATATTATAACATCCTGTCTTTGATTTCAGTTAAAATAAGATTGCAGTCTCATGTGCCACAAACCAAGTCTACTAAAATTGTTTGAAAGTTGACACCATAAGAATGTTAAAAGAGCAACGAAGTCGATCAACATACAATTCTTGGACATGGAGATAACCATCATTTGAATCCAAAGTGCAGATTACACCAGTCCAGTTTGATACACATGGATCGGTCTTCTTCCAATTGTTGAGATTCTTCATTGAATCTTTGAGTTTACGGCGGACTGCTTGCAAAGCATCAACTGTAGTTCAAGAAACACAATCTTTTCAAAGTGATTTAAGAATCATAACTAAGACCATAATGAAGTACCAAAGCAAAGAGAAATCAACCTTCCGATGGATAAATAATCTGTCCAGAAGCAAGTAGGGAAAAAAAACAGCATGATGAAAAAGCAAGAAGGATCCCAATTAGATAAACTCTCTGCCAGGCCATCTGTGAAATACAAATTCAACAAATTCATCACAGACAATATCATCAGTAAAAAAAAAAAAAAAAAACAAAACAAAACTTGTGCTGATAATAGAAACATGAAAAACCAAACAAATAAATATAGTTAACTAATGCAACAAAGCATTGAAAGAGAGACAAAAAGAAGCACATACGAATAACTTTGAGCGAAAGCTAGAGAAATACCATCCCAATGCAGAGCAAAACAGCTTGGTTGAATGTAAATACCATTTCTATGCATGAAATAAGAAGCTGACCTCATAGAGAAGGATCGAGTCAGGAAATTGTTTTTAAGTTAACACCAAGTAAAAGGATTTGCTAAATGACAATTTCCAACTTGGTTTAAATGTTGAAGGCGCCAAAGTCTATCCTCCAACATTTGTAAAATCTGTTTTTTTTAACTGTAAAACCACATTGAAAGAGACCACTGACCACTCCCATAGTCCCATTTGTATACAGCCATCTAATTCATTTTTTTTTTAGACCAAATCTTTTGTTTAATCAAAACTACTCTCAGACGTTACTGATGGAGTTGGAGGTTGACATTCTTATGGTAGTATGATTTATTGGTTATGATTCCACTTCCCTTTGAACAGTTAGTGAACCCAACAGAGACAAATATGAAATGAGACCAATTCTTTATAAATTGGGAACCAAACCACTTTAAGTGGTTCCCAGAAAATGGTTGGTATCACACCCTTTTCTCTGCGTACAGTAGTCAGACCCAAGAAATAAAATATTTGCCTACTTGTGTTACAGACAAGACAAACTCTTCTCCTGCCATGGAGCATCGCTGACAATGTTCAAGCTTAGATTTTATTATTATTAACATAGTACACAGCTAAGTCATTAATGAAGTACGAACATCATCTGACATTGACAATGGCGATTATTGACTTATCAATATCTAATTACATTGTAGCCGTGTTCTACAGAATCAGTGGAGCAAAAAAAAAAAACAAAAGTCTCCTCTTTGTCCATTTATGATATTCATAAACAGTTTGATCTGTTCCAACAGGGGAATATAAAAGATTATCGGTTAATGCTGCAGAAACCTTAAGAAAAATAATAATAATAATATTAGACAAAGTAAACATTTATTTATTATATAATCTTGGATATATTAAATAAGCTTATAAATTAGACAAGCTGATTAAGTACATGAAGATTAATTAAATAAGATTATAACCACGCTATATTACAAAGAATACAAGTATGCCATGTATGTCAACTTGAGCTTGAAGTAAAGAATCCACTAGAGAATTATTCATTTTGTAAGCCTAAGACCTCAAATGTTTGGATTAACCAAACAAGCAAAAGATAATTACAAATGTATAATCAATACAGCCCTGCATACAGATCATCCGCTGCCGCTGTCCATAACTTGCCAGCCGAACTGACATAATACAATGACAATTAATACCTCGGGTACCAAAACATACCCTTAATGCCTTCCGGATCAGGTTGAAAGCCTAAATTTCGATAGAACTCCACAACTGCAATGACAATGTAACATAATAAGGTTAAAGTTGTAAGCGAATTGCACAAAGTGTTAGGGGCTATTTGTTTTTTTCGCTATAACACTTATTGCCTCTTATATATTAAATTAAGATAAATTAGTTTGTTTGTTTTTCCAACTTATATCTTATTTTAAGATATATATGTCTTTAGAAAAAGTAAAATTTTTTAACTTTTATCTTATTCAAAAAGTGATACGGTAGAGTTTTATAATAAATTTCCACAAATGTCCTATAACAATTCATACATTTATAATTTTATCCACACATAATAAAATCCTAAAAATTAATTTTCCAAAAATTTCCAATTTTGAAAAAACCCTAACACAACATAATCAATTTTATATTTATAATAAGTCATCCAAAATGAAAAAAACAAACATATCATAGTATCTTAATTTATAAGACTTATTCATATGTCTAATAAATTAAGGTCTTATAAGACTTTAGATAAAAAAACAAACAGCCCCTTAGGCAATCTATAAATAAAAGAACTCCAATAGGTGATGTAGGGTAGAACATACTGAGGGAAGGTAGAAGGTGAATTTTGAGTATCAATGGAAAAAAGGGATCCTCACCCTCAGTTTTCCAAACAACACCCTCCCTCATCCCCCTAACAGAATTGTCTAAAAAGATGCATAGATGACATTTACCGGTCGGAATAAAAGGAAAAAACTTCATATACTATGGAGGGTGGGGGGTGTCTGAGTTAATCAATGAGCACAGTAAATTCATAAACAAACAAAAATTCAATCATGTGGGGGGGGCTCGAACCCAGGATTCTTGGGACAACAAAGCTCTGATAATAGGAGAGGACCCAACAATAATATTTAAACACTCTTAACATTTTTAACACCAAAACAATTTTAAAAGGCTGAACAGCATTACAATCTAATAAAATTAAACCACTAATTAGAAGGCTGTTATACCTTGACTATCTGCAAAGAGTGTAATATTCCCAATATCTCTTTGTAGCAGAGCCCTTACAATCTTTTCAACAAGGGCCTTACCAAGACCTTGACCCTGAATGGAAAGAACATTGTTAGACTAAAATTTATTGCAAATTTGCATCAAATCATAGATAACGATATTTGTTCATCATACCAACGGTGCCTCGGTCCAACAACACATAAAATATCTCCCATAGTACCCTTGAATTTTCTCTAAGCATCAAACAATGCTTTTTGGTTTCTTTCAAACCATGCACAAATTGATACATTTCACACCATGCTTTGTCGGTGAATCAAAGAGCCATTCTAATATTATCAATTTTAGTGTAACTACAATTTTCTATAAAGTTACTGAACAGGTCCATCTTGCCCCCACCCAATCCAAAGACCCGTTTTACATCACCAGAAGACAAATTGTTGCTGATCATTGGCATTACATTTTTTTTTGATAGGAAACTAGAAGGATTTCATTAAAGAAATAGAAAACAAAGGTGAACAAGATGTCCACAACTCAAAAACCTTATATGTACTATAAAAACAAGGCATTACATTAGAGTGATCATAGGCATTACATTAGTGACTAGCTTCAGTTGTCATAACTGTGAACTGCGCCAGACTATTTCATACTTTGCCTCGTTAGGTTAGTTATAACAATTTTTTGTTAAAAGATGGCATTTCTACCAGCAGAAGCATGTTTGTCCAGCCTATGATCATCTGTCTAGGAAGGTTGTAATACGAAACATACCTGATAGCTAGGATCAACAAGAACATCCCAAATTGTGGCATTGAAGGCATGATCTGATGTAGCACGAGCCATTCCAATTAGTTTCTTCTCGTCAATCCCCTCTGTCAAATAACTTCTCCAAGTACACTAAGATGTTCATCAAATAATTTTAGAGGTAAAAACGAGTGCGAATATAGCTTAACATGCCAATTACAATGAAATATAAGAGTAGCTATGCAATGCAATTATTATTAAGTACCAGATCCCGGTGCTCTCCTAACAGAATGCAATGTGGCTACCATGTAGCTATTTTTCAAAGCAGCCGCTAGTTTTGACAATGGCCTCCGAGGCCAGCCCACCTGTTAAGAACATGAAATCTCAAGCATAGGGAACAACTCGATGCATGTATATTTGACTTCTAGCTCTTGTATGTACGCTTGAGCAAAGAAAGATACTCCAATAGTTACCTTATCACATAGGGCTTGAAGATCATATATATCAACATCTCCACCTGACGAAAATATGATTTGCTCAATTTCTCCATCTTGTTGAGACCTTTCAATAAGTACAAACTCCTCCAGCATTGGTTCTTCCTCTTCTTCGAGTGTGGGGGACTCTTCAATGACTTGTGTTGTGTTGTCTTTCAAGAACCTGTAGCAAAGCATAAAAGTGAAACCCATTCAAATAAGAAAACCTACAGAGATATGGTTCACTTAAGAGTAGTGGAAAGACCGAAAGAGTAACTGAAGGATAAACAAGGTATTTACCACTAAGGTTTGTATGCTAGCCCAGTAAATGATGAACAGTGGGGGTAAGACATTACATTCATAATGTAGTGGGTACAAAGTTCAAATATATTTTAACTACTTGTTAAAACTCCAAAGAAGCAACTTCTTATCTATATGATAATGGAAGTATGCCAGTCATGAAAATAAAACCTTTAGATACACCATTTTTTACTAAGTTGAAGAATCTATTTGCAAATTGCCTTATTGTCAATTATGCAAACTGGTCTAGGACAGAAGGCAATCTCAAAGAGCACAATTCGCCATTGTTTCACCAATATGCCTTCCCTTAATAGAAATCTTATACCAAATATCTACAATCTGAACCAGGAACTAGGTCAATTATGAGGTTGAAACAAGGAATACTAATGATAACTAATTGATTAAAACTGAATATACTAAAACACAAAAAAGTACATGTTTTCCCTGAAATATTAGCTACACTTTGCTAGATATACAACACTCTCACATAAATGAAGAGAATGCAGCACATTAATTCAACAACTCAGATAGCAAACTTGGAAATTTGGAAAGTGCTTTGCGCATAAATGTATAGGTCTCAAGCATGTGTGTGTGCGCATGTATAGTCAAAAACAATATATATTTGATTACCCAGATCTGATTGATTCCCAAAAATTAACCTTGAGTCGGGAAACCTTAACCTTTCTGGTTACTGCAAAAAAGAAAGACAGCTGAATTTCAAAATCACTAAAAATCCTAAACTCCTAATAAATATTTTTATCAGTCACTCTTCCATAACACAATCCAAACTTTTAACAAGCAGGTCAAAGGAGGTAAATAAATAGTTCAACAATGGAAGAAAAATTGAAAATTAACATTAATGGTAAACATCCCTTATCATTCACATGTATCTCAAATTAAGAAGACTCATTAAAACGATTAAAAAAAAATCAGTAAAACTGAATAAAAATCTTATCTTTATCATCATTAGTAACAACAGTGAATAATAAATAATAGTGTGCATACCTTTGACAAACCCATAATTTAGAGTGCTTGGAAACAACAACTGATTGGATAATTGACACTGGCTATCGAATGACATAACTGGGCATCTGCAAAACATAAATGGAATTCATAAACAACCCACAAACCAAAATAAAACGTTAATTTCAAGATTTCAGCTGTTGTTGTTGTTGTTAACACTGACATCAGCTTACAAAAAGGAAAACAATCCAAAATATAAGCTATAGATAAAGTGAAGTAGTAGAAGAAAAGAAGAGTAAGTGGTTACAGAGAAGGAGGAACTCCATTGTTGGCTAACATTTTCTCTGGTTCCCAGATATTCTCTTCTCTACAGCTTCTCGGCTATCAACTATGACCAGTCATGTTAAACATCAACTCCTACGTTTTCCTTTATTTTACTTTGGCCCTCACTCTTTTTCCACTTCTCGTCCATGCCCCCCATCCACCCAAACCAATTCCAAAACTTTTAATTTTATTTTATTATCAACTTCTTTATAAAAAAGTACAATAAAAGATTTTTTTTTTTTTTTTTCTTAAATTTGAAAAATCCAAAGAAAATATTGTTTTTTTATTTTTTATTTTTAAAAGCTGAGACAAGAGAGAGAACAGGTAAGAACTAAAAAGTCATGGAGATCAAATATTATTAATGCAATCTGATGTAAAGTTTCATAATACAAGAGTAGATATGAGCAAATAAGACTTTTTAATTATTACTTTATTTATTTATTTATAATAATCATTAAGATTTTAGTCTAATTTTCATTCAAATAAAAATTATTTAAATAATTATTTAAAGAAAAGAATATTATTTTATTAACAATTGTCCATTTAAAAAGCAACATAATATTTGATTAACTATTTATCAAGTTGGGTGATAATTTTCTATCAAATTTGAACAAAAGACTTTTCTCATGATAAATTAAGTCAGAGAAAAAAAAAACTAGCTACCATTTATTAATGTTCTTGCCGAATGATTTTGTTAGTCATAAGACTTTAATTCCGGAATTGATGATAACAAACAATTTGATGAAGTACTAATTATGTTTGAGTTGAAATTTGTGTAGTAAAGCTTCAAGCACCGTGAAATATATCAGAAACACCATACAGGGATGTTTAATATGAAGATCTCAATTCTACCTTATGGAGAAAACAAACATCGAGCTTTTGACATCAAAAGAAGTTTCTCTAAAATTTGAAGTCAACAAGGCTAATTTTATATTTACTATTTTGAGATATTATGATGTAGGAGGATTTAGCTTATTGCAATGGTCTTTATATTTGATCTGTAGTTTATTTTAGTTTGCAAATTTAGCTTTGATTTTGATGTTTGTTTGTTGTTATTTATTTAGTGTCGTTTGTTGTTATTTTTGGTGTCGTTTTAAGAGTGGGCTATAAATATCCCTCTTAAGTCATTGTACTATTTAGACTAATTGATATTAAAATTGAAATAATAGTGATTTCTCTCCCTTTGGAGGGTTTCCCCTTTGTTTGCCATGGATTTGGCTTTTCTCTACCTTCTTCTTACATCAAGTGCTATAAGAGCTTCAGTTGCGTTCCGATGGCCATCATCGGCAACACAAAAAGGCAAACACCCGTTAACGAAGATCAAGAGTGCTATCGGACAAGTAACGGCAATCGTGAATGGCGCTTCAGAAGGGGTTGTGTCTAGACCTTAGTGGTAGTTGGAGCTTTCCTCCGATACCACTATTTAGCAACCTAAGCGACAGAGAATGCAGATCTCGAAGGTGGAGTGCCTACCAACGGTTCTATTCTCCACCATCTCTCCATATGTATCACCATCTTTGTAAGGATTCCCGTTATTTATTAATTGGCTTATTTCGTGATCAAACCATAAATGGGGATACTTTGTAAGGGTAGTTTAAATGTTGTTGTTAGTGCATTAGGCCCTTTGAAGACCTCATTATTGACAAGCACCAAAGGTAATATTCTAAGTACTTTCTTGTCTTGAAGAGATAGTTGCACACACTCACAACTCATGCATATGTTTAATCTTTGTATGTTGTGTTTCTTTTTGTTGTGCATAAATGATTATTTACATCTCTTCTTGCTTGATTTTATGATTGCATCTTGTGTTGAAAACATCATAGCATTTAGGCTTTTAGGATGCATCTTGTTTGACTTTGTACCCCTTGCATGATTGCATGTGGGATGCAATTTTTGGGGCTGTGCGCTGGTCCACCAGCGCCGGTCGACCAGCGCCGCTCACCGGCGTAAATCGCCCAGTGGCGCGCTGCTGGTCGTGCGCTGGTGTGGACCAGCGCCGGCCACCAGCGCCGATCGCCCAGTATGGCGCCGCTGGACTGGCGCTGGTGGCAGCGCCTGACGTCCAGCGCTCAAGCCAAAATTGGCCTGTGCGCTGGTCCTGCGCTGGTCCACCAGCGCAGGTCCACCAGCGCACAGAGTAGTTTTCTGGCGAGTTTTCAAAACGACCTCACTTCACTTATGGCCTCTATATATATGCTAACTTGATTTTAGGTCATTTACAAGAGTTCTCATTCATGCTTCATACTTAGGATATTTTTCAAGAGAAGAAAAATACACAAAGAACTCATTTTTAATTACTCAAACACAATTTCATGATCATCAATCATCATCTAGCATCATCTTAGATCATCTAGATGTCATCTAGCATGGAATCTTCATCATACTTTGCTTGGTAAGCTTTTCACTAATATCTTACATATTTTGTGTTTATTTTATCTAGCAATCTCAATTAATTACTTGATTGTTATTTTGTATGCTTTAGATACAAAATTGAGATTAGTATGATGTATGTTTGAGAAGTTGTATTGTGCTAGCATATTAGGTTTTGTACTTGATATTGATTAGCTTAACTATTTGACATGTCATTTAGTTTTGATATCTAGGATTGTTCTTAATTGCATATTAATCATCTTAGATAAGCATATAGGGTTTCCCTTGCTCTATGTTGCATTTTGGATATTTTCATATATTCACTTAGGGTTGTATTCTCTTCAAGAGAAGCTAAGTCTTGTGTGTAGCAATCGGGATTAGGTTGCTTAGATCACAAGCAAATTGGACTAGGTTCACTCATACCGGGATTAGGTAGGTGTGTGATTACTTCCGGGATTAGGTTGTAATCGTTTGCACATTTAGTGGATTCGAGGTTCGAGTGTGGCTTACTTACATAGCCCGTGGTTTTTCCCGTGAGGGTTTCCACGTAAAAATTCAAGTGTTAATTTAATTTCCGCACCATATTACACTTGCTTGTTTATATTATCTTGAGGATAATTTCGTAATTTTGACTAACACGAAAAATTGGGTAAAAAGCGTAAAATCTATTCACCCCCCCCCCCCCCCCCCCTCTAGATAGCTTTATACACACCGTGGTTCATTTAGTTTCAATCTTCAACATTCATCTTCATCATCTTCGTTTTCGTCACTGTACCATCATTATACATCCCTAGCACCCCCATCATACATCCCTCTGTGACCATCGTTCCTATAACCAAACACAATACACAAAAGACCCAAACATAATTGCACCACACTCAACCTAACAGAGAATCTCATACCTACAATCACTTTGAGCCTTACACCCAATATCATAACCACCATTCTTCTCATAGTCATCTTCGAACCAAAACCAAACACACAACAACCCATCATGACCTCCTTTCCACACCACAAACAGAGACCCAAATTCATCAAGCTTTGGGATTTGATTCAAAATTAACAACATGCCAACATGATATTCACAAGCTACTTACCTAAAACAAACACCACCAAAAGACCCATGAGAAAATCTTTGCTCACTCTATCTGCCCACCACGACCAATCACCACCACCACCACCATACCCTTACTACCGATATCATTCTCTTAGCCCAATTTCACCGACAAACACCCATGTCTCTGTTCTCTGTAACCTAAGACAAACCAATGTCCATAATGGCAACTTCATGGAAGAACCTACAAAGCAAAATCAAATTTCACAGAAGGCGGTGACTGTGAGTTATGATGACAAATTGACGCTCAATTCTATTCCTCTTATCAAGCTCAATTTTAATAAGAAGCTTAAACCTACTTTGCCTAAAGGTTGACCTACAACCCTCATTGATATGATGTAGTTTGTGTCCAATTGGTTTGATTTTGAGGAAAGTGAAAGTGCTCATTGTGATATACTCGGTAGCAACGACATGGTTAATTATTGTAATATTGCACAAAAGGAACTTGTTTATTGTGTTGTGGTTAAAATTGAAGAGAATGACGATCAAATTGAGTCTTCAATTCTTGAAATTTTACCCAACCAATGACGGAGGCAATTGATCTTAAAATTGTTATTAAAACTCACATTGGGTTTTTGGAATTCAAGGTCAAATGGGTAAGATGGCGACAATGACAAATAACTTGGGCATTCTCTTGGACTATTGTTTTGGTATTGATGTGGATTTGGGATGAGTTATGGAGAAACTTCTTGGTTGAGGTTTACAACTCCCACAAGATGACTAGAGGTTTCTCTTTGTTGACTTTTCAGCATTTCATTCATTCCTCATTTTCACTTGGTGTGTCACTTGCTACATGATGTTCATTTTTTGCGTGCCTCAGCCAAACTCGAGGTCGAGTTCTTTTCGTAGATGTAGTGAAATGATGTAGAAGGTTTTTAATATCTGTTATCATTTCTATATTTGCATTGTCATTTGTGAATTTATCTTTGCTTTTGTTATTTGTTTAGTTTGTCGTTGGACCTTAGTGGTAATTTGTGTTGTCGTTCTAAGAGTGGGATATAACTACTCTTATTGGGTCATTGTGCTCTTTGGACTATTAGATATTAAAATTGAAATTAGAGTGTTTTCTCTCCATTTGGGGGTTTCCCCTTATTTGTCTTGGATTTAGCTTTTATCTAACTTCCTTCTGGGTTAAGTAGCATCAACACTGGAGGAGCTATTGAAAGGGTGATTTTCAGTTGAGTTTCGTCAACAGATTAGGTGTTACAGCTGAGTTTCCGATCGAACGAAACATTTGATTTTTCATGTTTGGCTCTCTACAAGAACTTGCCTACCAAATCCATTGACGATGAAATCGATCACTCCTCTAATTTTGGTGAGATGGAGGTAGGCCCAGAGGCTTCTACAGGTGACGGCAAAATGTTTGGTTGTGAGCTCCAAACAACACCATTGGGGGAAGAATCCATAATCTTTTAGAATGAGGAAGTGACCCTATAAAGAGAACTGGGTCAAGATTGTTTTGACCCAAATTAGACCCAACAATATACTGACCCAAATCAGAATGAAGAAACCACTGGCCCAATCCAGAAGTCCAATGTACATGCTCAAGTCTTAGCTCAAACTTTATCCAAATCTTTGGTTATTCCAACTTTTGATGGTTATAGTGAGTGTAATAATGATTTCTTTGAGTGGATGCAATTGGTGGACTATTATTTTGCCAGTGCAAATGTGGAAAATCATCGACAAATTAAATTGGTAGTTTGCAAATTATGGGTTTGAGATCAAGCTTGTTGGAGCCAATTAGTACATCAAAGAAAGAAAGAGGGAAAACTTCCGGTACAAAATTGGGTGATGATGAAGCAACTTTTGAGTAAGCAATTTATTCCGACTAACCTTGATCCTGTTTAATTTCAACAATACCATAATTGTGAACAAGGGAATATGACGGTCTTATAATATGGTGATGAGTTCCATAAGCTAAGTACGGTACTTGATCTTGAAGAATTTGAGATTTAATGGATTGCTAGATTTATCAGTGGATTGAGGGAAAATATTTGAGATGAAATATATTTGCTCTTTGTGGAATTTATCAGAGGCTATTGATTTAGCCACTAGAATTGAAAATGACTTGGTGAAGGAGAAAGAAGACACTCAAGAAGAGAATGCTAACGTGGGGCAAGAACTGGTTGATGTTGACTTTGTTTGGGATGAATTTGAGATGAAGAAAGACCTTGCTGGGTTCATTAGCACTCTTGATCCATTCCATACTTATTTTGTGGGCAAGCTCCCTAGTTTAATGGTAGTTGACATGGATGGATTCGAGACCAAATGGGCAAGGTAGCGCCAATGGTGGATAGCTTGGACTTTCTTGGCATTTTATTGGGCTATTACTTTGGTGCCATTGTGGCTTTGGGATGCGCTTCGATGAGACTTCTCCATTGGGGACTAGCATTCCCACAAGCCAAATAAGGAACTTCTCTCTATAGTCATCTACTAGTTCATTTCCATGTGCTTCAATCGAATTCAAAGTCGAGTCTTTTTCATAAGCGGGTTGAACATGTGTAGTAGGATTTAGCTTTTAATGCTTAGTATATTTATGAGTTTATATTTTTATGCTTAGTTATTAATTTTAATATTTATTCTTAGAATTTTTTTTTTTTTTTTTTTTTTTGGGGGGGGGGGGGGGCGTGTTGTATTCAACCTAGCTTTCGTTGGAGTTTGATGGATTTGTTTTAAGTAATGAATTTCAATGGAATTCAGATTTCATTAGATTTTGCTGTAATTGTGTAAAGAGTTCGTTGGAATTCGTTAGTTAGAATTGGATGGATTTGTTTTTAAAAAAAATGATTTCAACATTTGAAGAAAAATGGTTCCCACAAATATGAAAAAAAAACTTAAACAACATCAATAAAGCCTTACAATAAAGTCAAAAATTCATGCTAAAAAAAAATAAAAAAAAAAAAGCCAGGCACCATCTGTTCTTATCCACCCACCACGAACCAGGCACCCACCACAAAATTTGAAGTTATCAACAAGGATCATTTGACCTGTATAACAACTGTTAGAAGACAGTTTTGGACCTTTTGGTAGTATTGCCAATCTCAATATATAGTGACTTTCATTTGGGGAAACAACATCATCTCAAAATGACAAAATCATCCAACAATTTAATTGGAAAAATCATTAGAGAGAAAAAAAGAAAAATATATGAGTGTTTTTAATAACTCACACACCAAGCTTACCATTTTAATCTTTTACATGTTTACTCACAATATGCATGACAAAAGCTTGGTTAATATCCATGTGTAGAAAACTGCAAAGATTGCACCAATTGGAATTGTCACAGCACATGAAAGCACAATCTCACTCACTGTCTCTGATCTAACACTGTTTAGTCATCTAGCAAATCAACAAATACATTTAGATGGCGCATTCAAAATTCCACCACAAACCCACCAAACGAACCTAGCAAAATGATTTTCAATATCCCAATCAGCCATTCCCACCACCTAAACGAACCCAAAAGCCCCTCCCACAAAAATCCAAACCCCTCCCACCACTCAACACCACAACACATGATATTGATTGATAATAACAATAATAATAATAATGATTCCATAGAAGCAAACCGAGAAGAGTAGCGGTTATCATTTGTTTGAACCTAGTTCCAATAAAAAATGACGAACAATTCATAATAAAAAACAAGTCCAACTAGAAAATAAATTATTCATATTTAAACCTCTCCAAATGTTCCCAAATAACCACTCATTTTGAAGTAAATAGTATCCACTTTGAGCGCTCTTTAGGTGACATGTTCAAAAACACATCTTTTTTTGTTTTAGTATTAAACAGTGTAAGTGCCTTGTAACGAGCAGAGCTATCCAAGTTCGGAGTCTCCTTGATAGCATCCTATATGTTACTTTTTCTTTCTTTTTCTTTTTCTCAATTTCCCTTTTTTCCCTGTCACTTTCCCTTTTCTCCATTAGGTTGCGAACTCCCCGAAAGTTAGCAGCAATTGAATCAATGCAATGAGAAAGTTTTTCTATAATATCAGCCTGGTTGATGTTCTGAAATGAGCCAGGCCCTTCATAATCAATTCTATTTCTCTTTTTTTTACTTGTCATTTTTGAGGGAACCTCTGAACTAATGGTTTGATGGGGTAAGGGTGAAGTAGATTTTTCAAGTGACTCACATTGGTGTAATGGTTCATGTTGACTTTGCACAAATGCCTCATTATTCGCATCATACTCATAGTCCTTTATCCCAACATGTGTATCTTCAACTTCAAATGTTCTTGCATCAGTATCATCACCCAATCCAATTGAGTTTCTCCCCGAAACAGTTACATTCCCAATTACAACCCTCAAATCATCATAATCTACATAATGTTTTGTGCGAAAGTGTCTCTCCTTTGGATGAGCCTACAAGAGAAATAATATAAAAATGTTAATATATAAATTGCCAAAAAAACTGCATATATTTAAAGAAACTTAAAGAAACTTACGTTAAGGTAATCTTCCCATACTTCTTCACTAGCCGTGAATTGCCTTGTGATTGGGTCCCATTCAAAACCAGAGCTATGACGCATAAATTTAGTATATCTTTGATATTGTGCTTTAAACCATTTCAATTAGCTTTAATAATTGTTATAGGTTTTATTATAGTTAAGCTTTTCATCTAGAGAAGGGAGTATCCATGTTTCAATTGTTTGCTTGCTTAACAATCCACTAGCATCATGCCATCCATGACCGACAGCTTCAACCATAAGTTGTAACAATAAATTGGTCTGTTCCACGGTCCAACCGTTATAATTTCCTCTAACTTTGACCTTCCCATTGTCATTTCTTTGTTGTGCCTATTCTATTTATACTAAAATCTAGATTGACCACGAAAAAAAAATGTAGATACAAGGAAATCAAATTCTCTACAATAAAAGAACAATTCTTACAAACTATCATGTATATCTACCGATGCTATTGTCACTATTGTTATAAACTAACAAGAACATTTCTTTTAATTATTATTTGACTACTCATCTAACACCATTTTGCATCCAATTTGAACTCATCAGGTAAGTAAAACCCACTCCTAGATTCCATACTTCTAAAACCAAAAAGAATTCAAAACCAAAATCTTTTTTGTTTTCTTTCCCCTTTCACACACACACACACACACACAGAGATCAGCAAACAGTTAAAGAATACTTTTTGGGTGTGAACCATGGCAGAGTAGGAGCAGATAATGAGACAGAAGAGCTAGAAATTCATATGATTTATCACTTATAAAATCACGAAAGCAACTTCATATGATTTTCAAAATCTCAATCAAGAAGATCAAGATTAAAATCACAAAAATCCCAAATCTATCACCTATAACCTCACAACTCACTAATGTATCAAATTTTGTTTGCTCTATCAACCAAAATAGCATAGTAAGACTACATAACTCAAAGCAAGCAAAGTGTTCATCAAAAAAAAAAAAAACTGAAAATCTAATACAATAATGCCTATATTTTGCGAATTCATTCTCTTAAAACTGTGTACACTTATATGAAAATTTCTATATGTAAAACTCACTTACAGGAAAACTATATCAACTCCATAACTGAGCACAATCAAGAACCGAAATGAAAATATTTCTAGAAAAATAATAATAATAAAAACCCTACAAAGAAATTGCTTTTTTTTTTTTTGGTACAGATTTTGAATCAAGAAATAGCAATCAAGATCAAGTAGACAGAACAAAAAAATTGATTAAAAAAAAAACAAAACAAAAGAAGAAGGAATAATGATTGAATCGTTACCTCAGGTGGAGTTACTCTGCTGGAGGTGGGAAAGTAATTCAGTGTCTTTGCAAATCAAAATCACCTTTACTACAAAAGAAAACAAATCATAAATCAGTCCAACATTTCTTGTATTATGAGACAGACTATTAAAAATCACAAAAGCCCCAAATTGAGAAAGAGAGAGCTCTCCTTTTCCAAGTGGGTTAGAGAGAGCTCTTGAGAAGCTCTTGAGATAGCTCTGATGTGTAAAGCCGAGAGAGGGAGAGACAAAGAGAGTTGGAGGTGTGAATTGTGAAATTTTCAGAAATCTTTGGGTTAATGGCAAGATTTGTGAATTACCTCTCTATTTATATTTTTCCTTTCCAAATCCATCCAAATCCATGGGATTTTGAATACACCAAGATTTTATTGGATTTGTTTGAAATCCTTTAAAATCTGAATTGAATACACCTAGATTTCGTTGAATTTATTTGGAATCCAATGAAATTTGGATTGAATACCCCCAGACTTTGTTGGATTTCAAACAAATCCAATGAAATCATAGTTGAATACACCAAGATTTCTAAAATCCAATATAAATTAATCAAATCCATCAAACTCTGAGTTGAATACACCTCCCTTAGGTTTTAGTGTTTTACTTTATATTTAATATTTATGCGTAGTATATTTATGATTTTATGTTTAGTTATTAATTTTGTTAACGGGAAAATATCAGAGGGGTGAATTTCCAATTAACACAATATATGTATCATGGAGATAGAGGAATCGTTCTTTTTTTATTGATAAATAACATACAGTTTGAATGATACAATGATGATTTATGGGGGTTTAGGTATGGTGTCTTGACAGAATAGGCGATGGCGTACTTGTGTTAGTCGATAAGTGGAAAAAACTTTGATCCCCTCTCTTTCGAGAGTCTTATAATATTTATAGGTCCCTTTCCTTGCTGTTCACTCCGTTAATTCAGTCAATCAATTTCGCAATCAAAGGGACGTTAATGGTGGCTTTGTTTAGGCGTAGGAAGAATCCCCAACAAATCAAGTGATTTGTTTCCTTTCTTGGCGAGACTGATAGAGTTGACTATTCTCATTTTAAATGGAGTTCATAAATGGCAGGAAAGAGTCAACTTTCCTTATATATTTAGATGTTATTGCATGCTGCTCTTCTGGTAACGTGGTCCTGATCCCTTGGTATACTGGTCTCGCCTTCCTTGATAGCCTTCTCGTTGTAACCTTTCATGTTACCATAATTCCTACTGCCTGGCAAACCGGTCCTAGGAGGGAATCGTGATACCGGGTTATCATGCATCATGGAAACGTGGTACCAGTACTCTTTAGGTATCAAGGAACTAGGATGGTGTGGTAGAAGGATCTTCTGGATCTTGACTTCAATGTTTCTTGGTACCCGGGGATTGGAATGACCTCGATCCCAGTCCTGATTCACAGATGGTGTGTAAAGGTATAAATCCTAGCTTCCTCCTGGGGTATCTGAGTGTTCCCTGTATTGTCCCTCTACTCTTACGATGTCTTGGTAAGGATGGAAAATTCTTCTTTGGACCCCTGCCTTTTTAGGCGGTTAACAAATTTTAATATTTTTGCTTATCATATTAGTATATTTTATGATTGTATGTTTAGTTATTTATTGACTAATGAGTTAATATTTATATTGTAGGAAACTGATCATAATCATCCTTTTTTTTTTTTTTCGGACAATCTTAACATGGACAATGATGATTTTGACCTTTCTAAATCGGCCTAACCGACAGCGGGACCTTTCGCCTCCACACCGACATCACGTCCCAAAACCAAAAAAATGACATTTGC
Source organism: Acer saccharum (assembly GCA_030490815.1). NCBI lineage: Eukaryota > Viridiplantae > Streptophyta > Magnoliopsida > Sapindales > Sapindaceae > Acer > Acer saccharum. Next base: position 8,571,612 of record CM059875.1, on the reverse strand, counting down.
TGTATGGTAGTGTTTTGACAGAGAAGACGTACCAAAACCCAGATGGTACGGTCACAATAAAATCTCGTTGTAAGTTTTGTAAAGCTTTATTTATCAATTCTAGGTCGGGAACCGGTCATTTGAAAAGGCATATAGACAAATGCATTGCTTAACACGGACATGTAGACACTACAACCTAGACACAACTACAACGGAACCCAGACGGATCCATTACGACGTGGAGTTATGACTCCGCATATGTTAGAGATTGCATGGCTCTTTACATTGCACAAACTGATCAACGATTAATTTCGGTGACAACGTTTTTTATGAACAATTTTATCCAAAAAACTTACAATCCCCAATTTAAAGCTGTTTCTAGAAATACCACTATTTTGTTAAAATGTTTTAAGACCCAACGAGAAAACTTGATCCCTGAATTACCGCATCTAAATGTTTCTATTACACTAAGTTCCAATATTTGGAACGCATGTTCTAAACAGGACTATTTATGTGTCACAGGATACTATTTAGATTCTGATTGGAAGTTACAAAAAAGAATTATTGGTTTTCGTCCTATGGATTTTCAACATACCTTAGAAAATATTTATCATGTCATTTTTGTTTTACAAACTTATGGAATAACTCAACGGCATCATTCTATCACATTAGATGATGCATCGGTAAATACTAGCTCTATTGCCTTGTTTTTTAACAATAATATCCTGCAAGATGAGGGTTATTTCTTCCACCAACAGTGTACATGTCATATCATAAATTTAGTTGTAAAATCTGGTATGAAGGTTGTAGGCGATCTTATAGATCGTATCAGAGATGCCCTTTCTTGGATCAGCAGCTCTAATCCAAGATTGTCAAATTTCTACAGATACTGTCAATCTAACTTTGTACGACCCTGACGATTCCTAACAGATATGCCAGTAAGGTGGAATTCTACTTAATGCTGCAAAATTGTTTGGATTATGCTGGAACTATTTCAGGTTTTTATAACATGAAAATGGCCGAAATTGGCCATCCATTACTAACCTTAGACGATTGGTATATGACAAAGATTTTTGTTCAATTTTTAAAGGTTTTTTACGATTCCACTTTAACTCTTTCCGGGGTTTATTACCCCACATCTTCTAATGCAATCCATTAGATTGTGGTAATGTCTGAAATGTTAAATATGTATAGAGAAGATGAAATATTAGGCACTGCAGTTGTTGACATAGAAAACAAGTTTAAAAATCACTGGTCTAAAATTCCTTTCCTCTATGCCTTAGGTGTTATACTTGATCCTAGGGTTAAATTATTTGGTTTAGAAACATTTCTTGAGTATATTGGTTCTAAATTGGACTTAGATTTTTCTAAACAATATACTGACCTGCAAACCAAGTTGTTCGAAGTTTTTAGTATTTATGAGTGCAGGTTTTGCGGCGTTAACATGCAACCATTGAAAGAATGGGACACACTCCCGTTGAAGAGAAGTTAGAGCATTCTCAATCGTCGAAAAAGCGACGGCTCATCAAGTTCTTCTTTTTCATCCCAAGCTCCATGAGCTGCTACAACTGGAGGTGTCGAACTTAATAGGTTCCTTGAAACTCAGTTCGATTCAGTCGGAAACACAAAGGAATTTGATATGCTATTATGGTGGAAGAACTATAGCAACAGATATCTGATTCTGCCACAACTAACATGTGACATACTCGTTATCCGCGTGTCCACTGTTTCTTCAAAACAGGCATTCGGCATGAGTGGATGTATAATTGAACAGAGAAGAACTTTTTTATCTCCTGAGATGGTGGAGGTATTAACATGTCTTCAGGATTGGGAGCATGCTCGAATGAGGATGCAACATCAAATGGAAGACCAGATATTATTCAAAATTTCGTCAATTTATATGTCGATAAGGGTTCCGGCAGTAACCAGGTCCAGGAGTGAAGACTGAAGACTAAAGAGTTATTGATTGCACTATTTTTTTTTTTTTTTGATTTTCAATTTTTAATTTTTAATTATACATGTACATTTACTTGACTACTTGTAATTCGATTGCACTCTTTTTCCCTTACCAATTTTTTATCTCATTGGGTTTTTCTTGATAAGGTTTTTAATAAGGCAATCATATAATACTGAAATCTACATAAGTAAATAAAATTCATTTCTTTACCTATATTCTTTTTTATCCGACTTACACTTAGGAGGATGTATTCAATTAGGATTCTTGAGGATCTTTAAAGACATTTTTTAAGTGACAGATTTTCGTGGATTTCTACGAACTTTTATAAATCCACATGGATTTTCATTGATTTGTTTAGACATATATCTCAGACTTTTATGGATTTGTTTAGACATTTATCTCAGACTTTTATGGATTTGTTTAAACATCCATGGACTTTAATGGATTTGTTATCTCTAACTTCTATTATAAATGGAGAATTATACTACTATATGACCCAATAACACAATCTATACACTCAACCAATATGATTCATTAATATAATTTGCATGACTAATAACAATCTCTGCTTAATTTCTTCATTTTCTCTTCTATTACTTTTCACCTCCTTAATTAACTATTTCTTTTTCCAGTTCTCCATTTGGACTTTGCTTATGGCTTTCTTATAGGTTTTTTTTTTAATTTTTTTTTTTTTATGTCATGTATTATGTTTCAATAAGACAAACGTATTACATTATTTATATAATAATTTAATAACATACGTCTATGTATCCATTTATGAATTTAATTAAAAACCATCATTTTTAAGCAAATAAAATGTTGATTGATTATTAGGCATTTTTTTTCAAAAATGTTTGAATATATAGGACGAGCTTATCATGTATCATGTCATCAATATACTCGTTCAATATAATTAGTATATGTAATAAGGTTAAGTGATAGCATACATACGCTATGGCTTTAATCATTAGAGCGTTAGCAACATCAAGCATGGTTGTTGCTGCTATCAACACCATAATCATCACAAATGAAAATTCTTATAGGGTAATTAATGATATATACTTAGAATTAGGCCAAATGGTCAATAAGATAGATAATGATCATGAGAATATTGTTTTCTCTTTAATTTCAATTGCTTTGATCATGATTCCTTCATTCAACGTTTAAACTTCAAAGAATCCATTTACATGTGATTTTTCATTTCAAAGTGGAGACCAAATTCAACTACTATAATATCCATATCCCTTTTGTCTCTGCTATTTATATACAATATTTTTACTATATTTATGTATCAAACTCATTATTCTCAAAGAACTTATTCATCAATTAATCATAAATAAAATCATTTGATCATGTCGATTTCAATGGAAGCTTTAGCAATGGCTGGCGTGGATTAAGTCGAATGGGGTATGAATGTCGAAGAATGGGAGCGAGAGGACTCAGAGATGCCACACCCCCCCTCCCCCATTTACTAGCTGGAGAAGAAGAAGAGGAACACTAACACCGCGACCTTTTGAAAGATCATGAAGGAGATGATGTTGATGATGACCACGTTAGTCAGGATTATTTTCCATTTAATGATTTCCTTAATTAAATGGAATTTGTAGTGCAAAAAATTTGAAACTTAGGAGAAAATTATATAACTTGAACTTATAACTTAAATGATATAAGTGGGTGTGAAGAGTTACCATTAGATCACCTAATAAGAATCGATATACCACAAGTAATATATATATATATAAGATTTAGCTAATATATAGAATTTGTATAGTTGCTGAGTAGTTTTTTTTTTTTTTTGACAAAGTTGCCGAGTAGTTATTTGAGAGGGGGTAGTTTCTTTTTGTTTGTTTATATATATATATATATATATATATATATATTATAGACCATTGGATTAAAATCTAAAGACTATAAACTAACCCACCATAAAAAAACAACATCAATATACATTTTTATATATCTCTAACAAAAAAAAAATGATCGTTTATCCTAAGCCACCATAAATACAATAAATAAATCTTGTTAAATACAACTTAAAATAAAACTTTTGTTGTGAATACATCAATAATTTATGTCACATTATGTGTGGAATAACAAAATTAAAATTTTAATTTGTGAACACATGAATTATTTATATCAGCGTTATATGTGCAGAGTAACGTAATTAAACTTTTGTTGTAAATATATAAATAATTTATATCACAATATAACACAAAATCAAATCTTTTGTTTGTGAATTCACGAATGATTTATATCACATTATTTGCGTGGAATAACACATAATCAATATTTTTGTAGTTTATATCATGAAGGGGAAGATCATTGATCAGGATTATTTGAATAGAGAAGAAGTGAGAAGAAGCAACACATTTCTGTTTTGAAAGAGAGAGAGAGCAAAGTCCACCAAAATCTTTGGGGAGAAGGTCGGACATGTTATGGCATTTGATATTTATGGGACTGTTTGGGATAGCTTTTCAGAGGCTTGGAAGCTCTTTTTAGACCCAAAAGCCACTTTTGGGACTGTTTGGGTAAAATCTGAAAATAGCTTCTTGAGCTTGGAAGCTCTTCTAATGGAAGCACCACATGAGATGCTTCTCCAGGAAGAGCTTCCATCGAAAACACGCTACAGTTGATTTCTTTAATGAATTTTTTTTATTTCCAATTTTATCCTTCCATCGATCAAAATCAAAATAGAAAATCTACTGGTATCCCCTCTTTCTCACCTTCTCTGTGACCATGTTCTAGTACATCTCCACCATAATTTTTTTACAAACATTCAAACTAACACAAAAATCAATCAAACCCAGAAGAAGATTTGACAAAACTACATGATAAAACAAGAAATTGATGAAGTAAATAAGTAGAGAGAGGATTCATTGGCGATGGGTTCACTAAGATTTGAGAAGGAGATGTGTCAAAATTAGAGAATTTGAGAATGATGAAAAAGATAGTGACAAAGATCTGAAGAGGAAAAAATGAAAGAAAATTAAAAGAAAAAATTGGTGGAACTTGAGAGCCTGTTCAATCTTTAATTGGATCTCTGATGTGGTTGTTGTGGGTGGGTGGGTGTTGGTTTTTGATTGTGCTCCGATGGTTCGACGGCCGCCGTTAGCACTTAGTAAAGCAAAGCAAATATTTAGGTTTAGCCAAAAAAAAAAAAAAAAAAATCTCACCTCCTCAAGAAGAATTGAAGATGAAGAGAGAGATATAGGTTCAACATTTCTTTTGTTGTTTTATTGTTTTTATTAGTTGACTTGTCAATTTTTTTTAATTAATTATATTCATCATTTAAAAAAAAAATAATACATTTATCATTTCAATTTTATAAGGTTATCATTTATTGAGTTATTATTATTATTTTTTAAATTTAGCATTATTCTAATGGGGGTATTATGAGTATATTTAATCTGAGACAATTTAAAATGTTTCATCCAAACAGTCTGAAAAGCTCTTTTGGAAACAAAAGCTCTTCTGAAATCCATTATCCAAACGGAAATGGAAAAGCTTATGCTTTTACTTCTCTTCTTCTACTGGCAAAAGCTAAAAGTAAAAGTGATCACAAACGAGCCCTATATCTCTCACCATCCAGTCCACCAAAATCCACCAAAATCCATGACCTAATAAAATCATTTAAAATCTAGTCCTAATTGAATAAACCTTGATTATTGTAGACATTTTTAAAGTTTCAATTCAATACACCCGGATTTGGAAGGATTCTTTTAAAGTCCATAGAAATCTGAATTAAATACCACTATATTGATATAGACTCTTTTAAAGTCTTTAAATGTCCGAATTGAATATACCAGGATTTATAATGTCTTTAAATGTCCTTAAGAATCCTAATTGAATACACCCCCCTTACACACTTTTTATTAAATAGTAAATAAAAAATTCATCATTTCATATTGTCATCTATTTTTTTTTTTTCTTACATCTTTTATTTTTATCTTTATTTATTCTTTGAATTATTTTATTAAATAAATCTATCTGTTTTTCACATTTTATTTTATTAGACTAAAATAATAAATTAGATAAACAAATTACAATTAAAAATACATAAATTAAATTGTTAAAATAATATTATAACAAATAAATTTAATACTTAAAAATTTAAATCTTAAATTTTAAAAAATAAAACTTAAAACTTTAATAATAAAAAAGAAAAATTGAACTGGGGCCGACTTGTTAAGGCTTGCCGAGACGGCACGCGGGACGGCATGCCGGCACAACCCATTGGGGTCGTGCCATGCCCCTGTTTTCCTTAAACTTGTCATGCCCGACACGACCCTTTTAGCTGGCCAAGCCTTAACGGGCCGTGCCTTATGGGGCCGGGCCGACACATTTTGACAGCATGCTTAGAAATTTTATTTGAACATGAAAAAAATAAATTAAAGTGCATAATAGTTTGTACCTCTTAGATTATCTCCAATGTGTCAACTGACCCAATCACTCTAGCCAGACTCTAAATTACGGAGACCGATGAGTATCAAAATGGAGATCACATTTTTATCTTTATATTTGGAGATCCAAACAACCGATCTCTATTTTAATATTCATTTTTTTATAATCCCATTTTACCCTTAATTACTCCCATGTCCTTTTTAAATTTTTTTAACTAAACTCAATTAATTTATTATAACTTTTTATTTGTAAATCTAATTACTATAAAAATTATACCATCAGAAATATTATGTTGAGATCTTTAAACCAAGTATAATATTGACTATATTTTAATAATTTTTAAAAATTTCATTTATTACACCTTTTATTAATCAATGAACAAATAAGTATTTTAATTCAAAACAAATGTCTTTAGATCATCAATTTTTTTTGTTCTGAAAAAATGAGGTTGGTCTAGTGATATGCCCCTCACACATACACCAAGAGATTGTGGGTTCGAATCTCTCCCCCACCCCCCACAAAACCTTGAATTATACAATCTAAAAATTAGGTGTGGAAAATAAGTAAAAAAATTAGATAAAACAAAAATATAAATGTTAAAAAAATTATATCAAAATCATTACATGTAAAAATAGTTAGTGTGAACAATTATAAAAAAGATTAGAAAATTTTAGGTGTAATAAAGTGAGTGTTATCTAAAATAATTAAGAGAAAACAAGTTTATTAAAGAAATTTTTGAAATATTAGTTATAAAGTAAAATAATAATATTTTATTTGTTGGAGATCGTAAAATAGAAAATAATTGGAGTAGCAAATTTATAAAGATGAAGTATTCTTAAAATATTCCATTTTCAGTCAACAAAATGAAGAAAATTTTGGAGAACGATTGGAGGTGGCCTTAAAGAAGTATGATAATGACTCGAATATCACCGTATTTCACCACTAACCCATATTAGACTAGGGATGTCAATGGTAAGGGTTGGGGACAGGTTTTCCATTACCATCCCCAATCCTAATTTGTATGAGAAATACCATTCCCAATTAATACCCGTCTAAAAATTAACGATGTGTGTACACGGATTCCCCATTAGAGGATTGGTTCCTTGCCCCATACCATCCCTATCCTAATAATGTATTTTTTTTTTAATGATTTTTTTTAATAGAGATCATATCAAAATTATTAAATAATATGAAAATTGTAATACAAAACCGGTAACAATTAACAAACTTTAAATCAATTATAGCATAACACAACTCATTATCAATCCCATAACACAGCTCATTAACAAACTCAAAAAAACAAAAAATAGGGAAAATTACATTGAAAGTTGCAGTTTTATATCTCCTGATATTTATGAATATTGGATGATGTTCTTCAACATAAATATAAATATAAATATATATACAGTTTTTCTCTCCTCATGACGAAATGATTTTATTTATATCAGTTCCACAACTATCAATCATTAGAATCACATACTTCAACTTAGTCAAAATCTTCTTAAACTTAATCAATGACTCACAAGTCTCGTTCTAATCTTAAAAGTTCAGTTCAGTCACGAGGAGATAAAAACTATATATATATATATATATATAGTTTTTCTATTGTCAATTCGTCTTGATATATTTTATATCAGGACGAAGAATATGGACCATTAGATTTACATGCTTTGACTCAAAGTGTATGCACTTGTCAAAACTTCTCCATAATCTATTGTCCACATTCTTCGTCTTGATATATTTTATATCAAGACGAACTGACAGTAGAAATACTATATAAATATATATATATATATATATATATATATATAGTAATTATCAAGTGAGGTATACCTTACTTTAATTTCGGTAAGGACTTTGATGAAATCACATCTATTTTTATGAATTTTAATCTGAATTTTTTGCATGCATGATAAGTTCATTAAAATCTACTTATGAATAAAATTTGAGAATTTTTGAAGTACGAGAACAATTTTTTTGAACTTTCCTATATTTATCTCATTTTTCCGATTCCTTTATATTTAAAAAAATCGGAATAAATAGTTCTGGTGTTTGAAAAATTCTCAAATTTTATTCATAGGTAAATTTCATTAAACTTATTATTCACAACAAAAAAAAAAAAGATCAAAATTCATAAAAATCGATTTAATTTCATCAAGGACATTACCGAAATTAAATTAAGGTATACCTCACTTGATAATTACTATATATGTATATATATAACAGGTTCGGGGATGGGTTGGGGCGGGGATTGAAAATTCCAAAGCCGTCCCGAAATAAAATCGGAGATTGAAAAAATTACCAAACTCATACCATAACATAAATAGTAGGCACTAAACCCACCTTTAATGGGACGGATTTCCACGAATCCCCGGACCAATGAGTAATTTTAACAGGGTTCAAAAATTAAATAGCACTTTTTGGGGGAGAGCTTGTGCAAATATCACCACATTAATAAGTCTTATTTTAATAGCACAAAAAATGGAATTTGGACAAAAATACCCCCCAGCTTCTTTTATTTTCTCTTATGATTCCTTCACTTTCTTTCTTCTTTATTTTTCAAAAACCTCCATGGATGGAGCTTCAATGGAGGTGCCACCGCTGACCAGCGAGTTGACCGGCAAAACCACCGGGAAAACGTTCGTTGAGTGCCAATTGTTGTAACCGAAGTGTTCATTTACATTTTCGAGCTGTGTAAAGAGAGAAACGAAGCCAAACCCAAACCGTCATTGAATCTTCATCTTTCGATCTATGATTATTTGTCGTGAATCTGACGAAACCGATGGTGCCAACGAACTCGACGTTGTTTGATCTTCCAAATCCAACTATCTCCGGAGTCAATCGGCACCGTCGTCAGCTCGTCACTTTCACCATTGATGGAGGTTGAACAAAATAAGTCTTGAACAAACATGAATTAAGTCTCGAAATGCTTTAGTAAGTCTCGAAAACTCATGAATAAGTTTCGGGTATTCATAAAATAAGTTTCGAAAATGGAGCAAATAAGTCTTCATAAATTAAGTCTCAAATAAGTGTAATAAGTCTCGAATATTCATAAATTAAGTCTCGAATAAGCATAACAAGTCCCAAGTATTCATAAATAAGTCTTGAAATGGAACAATTAAGTCTCGAATAAGCGTAAAAAAATCCCAACTTCGGCTACTGTTCATATTCTTTGATTTGACAAACCCAAACCCAAACCCAAACCCACCAATTCAAGATTCAGACAACCCCATTCAGATTCAACAATCACATCAAAATCGACAATAAAATCACAATAAAAACTCAAAATCAATGAAAACGAAATTAATATTACGAAATCAACAAAAAAAATTTAAGTTCGTTCGTTGAATCGTCAAAGGAGAGGAAGAACGAAATTGAAAATTGAAGAATGAGCTGTGAAATGGAAGAAAGGAGAGGAAGAAAGGAAAGGAGAGGAAGAATGAGTTGTTTGGTCAAAGTGAGGAAAGTGAAGGAAATTGAAAATGAAAATTAAAAGTAGACAAAAGTAAAAGTTAGGGCATTTTGGTCTCAATACCCTTTTTTGTGCTAATAAAACAAGACTTAGTAATGTGGTGATAGTTGCACAAGTCCAAGTTAAAAAAGTGCTATCTTGCCCCATTTCCTCATTTTGACATCCTGAAAATACCTACAAGGTTATACTACACAACCCGGGGGGGGGGGGACGCACTAGTTTTAAAAACTCTTTCGTGACTTTTGTCAAAACCTTGGTGAGCATATAAATTAACCTTAAACATGATTGTTATGAGAAAACAATTAGCACATGTATGCTCAATTCTCCACCCTTAGTCTACAAAACATATATCAATAAACAATGTATCTCATATACAAGATATTCAATTAAGATCAAATTTCACAAGTTGTACTTTGAATATTACAATGTAAGTACACTAAGTAAAACTACTACAACTTGCTAATGAAGGAAATATATTAAAACCAAAACAAATGATACATGTATTTATATTAATGTTCAATGTATATACAAATATCAATCTTGATATATCTATACAAAAGAATCAAAGAATAAGAGAATTATATTTACATAAATGAATTGTATATACAAAAATGATCAAAATGAATATTGATTACAAATCACACTTTACACAATCTTGCTTCCAAATATATCACAAGTGAATATTGTACCACAAGATTAAAACATACACATAAACATATATAAAAGAGAGATAGAAAGAATTGACACATGAGATTTTTTAACGTGGTAAAACCTCCAAGGAGGAAACATCCACGGGTTGAAATATAACCATTAGGGTACTATATTATTGGAAAGTAAACATAGAACATTCACAAAGTGACTAATCTTTCGCTCACTCAACCTAATGAAGTCTAAGCCTACTCAACCCTATTGGAAAGTGTGAAATCCCTCAATGATGCGAAACCACCATATATTGGACACCACACACAACCAACATCGATGGTAGATTAGAAATTCCTCAAGAGTGCATACACCTCCCGTGTACCTCGCTCTATCGGAGTCTATGTCTAACCATACGCCTAGGCCTACCAATACAATAGCCAACTCCCTATCCAAGGCACTCTTGCCTCTAGGGAGCCTCCCATGCATGACTATCCGAGTCCTCCCGACTCTAGCCATGACTCCTTGCTTACCTATCCGAGTCATCCCGACTCTAGGCAAGACTTCTTGCTTGGCTATCCGAGTCACCCCGACTCTAACCAAGACTTCATGCCTTTTACAAGGACTTCCTAGTGTGATCATGTGAATGCAAATGATGCAAACAATCAATACAACATAGAACATGTGATCAATACATTCTATGGCACAAATAGACCTAAACAAGTGATATCACAAGTAATCAAGTCTAGATGCAAAATATGAGAATAGAAACCTAAGCATGTGAAACACCTAACACATACACTCAAAGTCTCATTCACATATACAACACTTGAATCACAATAAGTTCATGAAGTACAAATTCAAGATGCTATCAATATACAATTAAATGCTAGATATAGAGATTAAAATCAATCAATATACTAGTCAAAAATATAGAGCAAGGTTTTGAGATTTACATCAATCAAAACCTAGATTATCTAAATCACAAACAAATACACAAATCCTAGTTTTTATCAATCAAAGGATCAAATCAAATCTCAAGGTCATTTTAACACAAAATTAATTCAATTAAGTTCCAAACAACCTAAGATGCCATTCTAATCACAATACAACTCACAAACATATGTAAAACCTAGAATCATAGAATCTAGTCAACATTAGTCCACAAATTGACTTTCAATTAGAATGATAATCAAGCTATCTTTCTCAATAGCTTTTACCAAACATAAACATAGATATAGAAGAAGAAACCCCAAGCAAATGGAAGGTCAAAAAGAAAGAAATCCCAAAGTTGAGACCATTACCTCGGATTCTGCAGCTGGTTCGGAAATCAGTGTTGAACCACTAGAAATCATGATCAAATAGCCACCAAACCACTTGGAGATGATAGAAGACTCAAATACGAACACTCTCCAACTTGAATCACTCAAATCCGACTCCGAATGAGGAAGATATGGTGTTTTGAAGTTCTGAAAACTGGAGAGGAAATTCTGACGGGAAACCTCAATTTTTCTTCTTAATTTTCAAAATGGAGAGAGAGAGGGAAGAAATAGGAGGAGAGAGAGAGACCAGATCAGCCAATCAAGTGTGGTCACGTCACCCCCTGACCGTGGGGGGTGCGTGGCCCACACGGGAGCAGAGGCTGCTCCAGGCCGTGGGGCCCACGGCCTCACCAACGGCCAGCCCAAGTGGCCTCACGGCCTGGGCTGTCCTCTCGCGCGCTCCCTCGGTTCTTCAGCCCGTATCTTGGGCATCCGAACTCTGATTTCGAATCTGTTTTCGGATTATGAACTGTGACTCTCTCACGCACGACGATGACTACACAACTTTGAAAAACGGTTGAGAAATCATCTCGGAAATCATCAATGAAGTCAACTCAACGAATGAGAACGAAAAGTAGCATAGTCAACTTGTTTGGACTCGAAACCTTATGAATGAGTAACCAAAACGACCGGAACTCAATAAGGCATTAAATAAGAACATGTTCAAGTCCTAAACACAAAATACGGAAACATACAAACACAAAGACACACACATATGCTAGTTTCCGGACATAGTCCTAGAAAATGCAAAACACAAAGTTTATCAACTTAATATGAATGCATGAGCATATTTTGCTAAGTGTGTGAAAGTGATATGTAAATGAAATTAAATTATGAAGGAACACACAAGAATGATATGTGTGTGTGTGTGTGCCTAGCCTTGTAAGAGATAGGAAGACCTTTAATACCTTTGTCGACCAATAATGCCCGAATCTCTTAAAAGCCGGCTTCTTGAATGAGTTGTGGTTGAGACGTCTTTCGTCTTCAAAATTCTTCAATTACTAACCACTAAACATTACATGATAAACACGTTTTGATATGGAATTAATGCCAACACTAATTATCAACCTTACACATCCCTATATTAGACATTAGAAGGTGTCACGGTATACACTATACCAATTAAAGGCTAAACTCTCATATGGGTCTATTTATTTTTATGAGGTATTATCATTTTGGTCCTTATGTTTTCGCGTGTTGTGATTTTTTTAATTGTCTTTTCATTTTTCATTGGCGTGGTCCTTATGTTTTCAAACATAGATTAATTTGGTCCCTCTGACTAGATTTTTATCAGTTAACACTAACAAGAAATAGTAAATTGACCATTTTACCCTTAATTTAAAATAAATGATTTAAAAGTACTATTTTGCCCTCTAACTTTGTCAATTTTTACAATTTAACCTAACTTGTAATCTAATCATAATATGACATGTCACATAATTTTTAAAATAAAAAAAGTCAATATTAATGAAAATATGAATTTTTTATAAAGAAATAAAAAAATAGAGAATAAAAAAAATAAAAATAAAATTCAATTTAACATTTAATCTTAATGTTTTTTAAAGAAAAAAAAAACTATAATCTGAAAATCTTCAAAAAAAAAAAAATAATAATACTATTTTAATTAAAAAAATGTTGTATAGTGGTGGATTTCCACATGTCACCATGAATGTGTCAAGAAACTATGTGGTGATTTTTAAACACACATGGAAGCTTGGTTTGTTTTGTCTTCATGCATGATTGACGTGTGGCAAATGTGTGTTGTAAAATGATTGGATTCCTAGCTCTTTAAATATATGCCAAATTCATGTGTAATATTTTTTGGATTCTGATATCAATACAAAAACAAAAAGAAGCAAGTAAAATTCTCCTCCTTATTTTGTCTATTTCATGTTATTATTCTTCCATTTTTTATCTTATTTTGTTTCCATTATATTATCTCATTATTCTTCATCTTATTTCTATCATATTATTTGTCATTTTAATTTTATTACAACACGTCATCAGCACGATGCTGCTATTTCCAGAACCTGAAGTTCTGAATTTATTATCACTAGAACCTGAAGTTCCTAAATTTATTTCCAAAACCTAAAGTTCTGAATTTATTATTACTAGAACTTGAAGCTTCTAGATTTTTATTTATTAAATACCAGGACCTGCAATTCTGAATTTACTTTCCCGCATTTTATTTTTACGTAATTTACTTTCTCGCGCTTTATTTACTTTTATGCAATTTTTATTTAAACAATTTGGTCACCCATCCAGAACCTGAAGTTCATGGATTTATTTATCATTGCCGGAATCTGAAATTTCTGGATTTATTCCTTTATATATCTGAAGATTTAAATTCCTCGGATTTTTATTAGACCAGAAGTTCTGACTCCGATTGTAATTTTCAAATAACTAGAAGCTATAACAATGTCAAAGCTTGCAAGTTTGAAATTTGCTGCACTTGAAGTGTCTGGGGAAAATTACATGTCCTGGGTTATTGATGCTAGATTACTCCTAAAATCAGAAGGCCTATATTACGCTATTGAAAATGCGGCTGAGGCATATGAACAAGACAAATCTACAACTATGGTTATTATCCGTCACCACCTACATGAGGATCTAAAGGCCTAATACCTAACTGTCACGGAACCAGATGTTCTATGGCAAGAGTTGAAAGACCAATTTGATAACCAACCCGATGTTGCATTACCAAATGCCAGGTATCAGTGGCAACATTTACGTTTTCAAGACTTTAAATCAGTCTCTGAGTATAATTCTGATTTATTCAAAATCACTACACAGTTGAAATTGTGTGGTTAGGATGTAACAAAAAATGATATGTTGGAAAAAACATTTACAACTTTTCATGCATCTAACATGATATTACAACAGCAATATTGAGAATGGCGATTCTCAAAATATTCAGAGCTAATCTCATGTCTCTTGGTTGCAGAGAAAAATAACGAGCTTTTAATTAAAAATCATGAATCACGCCCGATCGGCTCTACAGCATTCCCAGAAGTGAATGCCAACACTATTGGAGGACATACTCGCTGTCGTGGTCGTGGTCGTGGTCACGGTCGCGGTTCCTACTGTGGTCATGGTCCTAACCGTGGTCGTGGCCGTGATCGGGGTTGTGAAAGATCATATGGTTATTTTGGTCCGGGTGGTTATAATCAAAATACTCCCCAAAAGTAGAATGTTTATAAGGCCAGACCAGATAAAAGGGAAGAGTTTCCAAAAGGGACCTAAGAAGGATGATAGCGTTTGTTTCAGATGTGGATGTCATAACCATTGGTCACGGACATGTTGCACACCTAAACATCTGGTTGAGCTTTATCAAGCTTCGATAAAAGAAAAGGGAAAGGAAAAGAATCCTGAAACCAACTTCATGGAAGATTTAGATTTTATGAATATCACCTAGTTTAATGTTTCTGATTTCCTAGATGATCCAAATGATAAAATGACCACTTCAGCTGGTGATGGAAATGTCCATACCAATTAAAGTACTGCTTGTAAATTTTTTGTTTGTTTGTTATCATATGAAATATTTATGTAAATATTCCTTATGTAATGTATGCTTTTGATCACTATATCTGATATGTACTTTATTTATTTTTGGTTTTTTGTTTTGTTGTTTTTGTTGTTGTGAATAGATATATCTTTAAACGATAAGATGTGTGACATTGAAAAGCAAAATACAGGAGATATATGTCTAGCCGATAATGCGACGACACATACGATTCTGCGGAATCAGAAATACTTTCTGAATTTAACCCTATTGAAAGCAAATGTTAATACAATATTAGGTCCAGCAGATCTAATAGAAGGCTCCGGTAGAGCCATGATATTGTTACCAAATAATACTAAAATATGTATCAATGATGCTTTATATTCAAGCAAATCCAGAAGAAATCTGCTCAATTTCAAAGATATACGGTGTAATGGATATCATCTAGAAACTGTAAATGATAAGAATATTGAGTATCTGTGCATTACTTCTCATGATTCAAGCCAGAAACTCATTATGGAAAAGCTGCGTGTTTTATCATCTAGATTATATTACACTCTTATAAGAGGTGTAGAAGTTTATGCAGTTATGAACCAGAAGTTCTCAGATCCAAAAATATTTATATTTTGGCATGACCGTCTTGGTCACCCGGGATCTACAATGATGCGTAAAATCATTGAAAATTCTTATAGACATCCATTAAAGAACCAGAAGAATCTTTTACCCCATGAAAATTTATGTACTACATGTTTACAAGGGAAATTAGTAATAAAACCATCCCATTCTAAGGTTGGGTTTGAATCCCCTGCATTCTTACAAAGGATTCAAGGGGACATATATGGACCTATTCATCCACCAAGTAGATCGTTCCGCTATTTTATGGTCCTAGTTGATACATCCATCAGATGGTCACACGTTTGCTTATTATCAACACGCAATGTTGCTTTTGCAAGGTTACTCGCACAAATTATCAGGCTTCGGATATATTTTCCCGATCATCCGATTAAATCAATACGTCTTAATAATGCGGATGAATTTACTTCCAAGACATTTGATGAATATTGCAGATCATTTGGGATGATGTTGAACATCCAGTTTCACACACTTATACTCAGAATGGATTAGCAGAGTCACTTATCAAGCGTCTCCAGGTAATTACAAGAACTTTATTATTACGAACACAATTACTAATTTCTATTTGGGGACATGCTATTTTACATGCTGCTGCATTAATTCATCTTTGTCCCACTTCTTATCATCAATATTCTCCAGTGCAACTTGTATTTGGCTATCAACCAGATATTTCTCATCTGCGTACTTTTGGTTGTGCAGTATATGTCCCAATTGCACCTACACATAGAACTAAAATGGGACCCCAACGACATTCGGGAATATAAGTTGGTCTAAATTCACCATCAATTATTAGGTATCTAGAACCTTTAACTGGTGATCTTTTTACTGCATGATTTGCAGATTGTCATTTCGATGAGAAAAATTTCCCATCATTAGGGAAAGGAAAAACTTCTCCCGAAGAGAAGCGTGAATTTTCTTGGAAAGTCCTCAGTCTAATTCATCTTGAGCCATACATATCTCAATGTGAGAATGAAGTATGAAAGATAGTTCACCTTCAAACAATAGTAAATCAGTTACCAGATGAATTTACAGATGCTACTAGGGTAACAAAATCATACATCCCAGCTGTTAATGTACCGGCACGGGTGATTGTTCCAGAAGAACGATCTAAACAAATAATAGTAAAGGAATCATCTACTGTACGCCACAAGCGTGGTAGGCCACATAATTTTTATTGTTGTGCGAATCATGTTGACCAATTTGTTCTTTAGATCAAATGAGCATGAATTTGGTTAAGTTTAAACACTCTCAAATATTTTGATTTGCCTAAACAGCAAAATCAAAACAAAATTGTGAGGTGTGAAATGTTGAGTTTTTGTGATCAATATGTGTTGAGATATTCACTCACTTCTTCATATATTATTTTCACGCGAGTACACTGTACATATTGTATAACCTTTGTGTACTTCTCAATAAATTGCACTCACATATTACCTCTGTATGTTTCCCTAACATATATTCTTGGATGCCAAAATTCAAACACTAATCATCAATAATGTTTTATATGAGTTAGTTGTTTTTATTTAATTTGGCCTTCTTATATACGTAACTATTGTTATATGTGAAAATTTCACTCGCATGCTTGGTATAGAAGTCAAGGTAAAAACCTTGGTTTAGAAATCGAGCTTTACCCTTGTGCGCAGGAACAAACTCCATCACGGCACACTTCAAACTTCAACCAACAACTGACTATCCCTCGGTGACTCAAATAAGGCTGCTTTCTGAAAAGCTTCTTGAGCGGACATGTTAGGAGGAAGACCTTGAGGAAAATATTGAGGATGAGAGCATCCAATGATAAAAGGTAGGTATATTTGCCATCATACGATTTATATAGCAAGCAAAGGTAAAATGAAGTCAGATGCCGAAGGCGATCAGCGAGATCATTATGCATTGTTGGGATTGAGCCATTTAAGATACCTTTTTACTAAGGATTAGATAAGAAAGAGCCTACATGGAGACAGCCTTGAAATATCATCTTGAAAAACAGGCTTCACTTGCTGCGGAAACTAAAAAGACAAAAAAAAAAAAAAAAAAACACGCGATGTTGAAAGCACCTATGTTCGAATGAAACATACTTTAACAACTGCTGGGGGGCTAGGGGGTAGCACAACATAGTTAAAAAAAAAAAAAAAAAAAAAATTGCAGTTGCAAAAGTAGTTTTAGCGGAGTCATCTCTATCCCGGTGATTCGGCTGATATGTGTATATGGAAAAGAAGATGAACCATAACAAAAGTCGGAGTACAAGAATAAAGCTAGTAGATCGTTCACCCTAAGGAATGTCTGACGATATTCGAGACATCACAACTCTACACTAGCGACCACTACGTAGGTTAGTATTGATTATTGAATTGTCTTGTTTGCTTCCTTGTAGTGATATAGGGAAACATAAGACATAGTATTATACAAAAGCACAAGGAAAGAACAACTTGCGATTTGAGACTCAGAATGAAAAGGTAACCAATTTCGGATACCTCATCAAGTGGAGTTAGAGGTAAAATCTAAATTATCGCTTAGTCACTTTTTATTCGGCCTATAAATCAAATCGTCTTGGATTTCATAACCGCATGTTGATGACAAGGAGGTAAAATGTGGGGATACACTTTTGTCACCCTTGCTTATCAAAGTTCTTTGTTGCACTTTTCACATGATGCACAACACATGTAGCCTGTGTACTTATCCTAGTATTTTACATGATGCACAACACAAGTAGCTTGTATATTTATTCTAGTATTACACCCCACTTACACATGCTATCGCTGTATGTTTCTTTCATACATAATAAATACAACTGACGTATATACTTGCGAAAATATATACTACTTGTTTTATTAGCATGCTATATGGTTTTTGTATGCAAAACATCCATCAAGAGTCCATGGGTATTCTATCCCGAACAGTAACCATCACCAATAACGTGCATGGATCCAACTATTTTTGTTCGGCATTATTAAAATATATATATTTGTACAAATGCTACTTATGTGTCTGACAGAGAGACAAGCTGAAAACTTGAGTACAGAAATCGAGGATAGTCTCAATCCGCGCAAAACAAGTTTTATCTCGGCGCATGTAGAAATTCGAAGAAAAGGCCAAAGGGGCCAAAATCTTCACTAACATAGGCCGAAGGGGTCATCTTTGGAGCGTAAAGCCCGAAGATAGTACTTGGGCACCATGAAACTACGAAGAGCGAGTGGATAGTGTCCAAGGGGCGGAGAAGCTGAAATAGCATGCCCGCCGAGCTAATCAGATACGAACGTATCCATAGTGAAAAGGCAAACCCGAGGCACTAGGATACCTGGAAAACTGCTCGGGGCGCCGCCGGAATATGTCTGGTGAGATGCACAGCTGTGTTGGCCGGTATACACTACCCCAACGATTCGGCAAACCCCTGTAGCAGACAAAACCAGGAGACGTCCTAGGTGACTTGTGCAGGGGAACTAAGTGTATGGTCGTGGTGAGCCTCGACGTAGCACCTGGGTAAAACTGACCAGTTTAATGAGACACTTGGTCGGTCTGGAAATGATCAGTTTAATAAAATACTTGATCATTCTTGAAGAAAAACTAATCAGTTTAATGAGAAACTTGGTCAGTCTGAAGATGACCAGTTTAATGAGATACTTGATCATTCTTGAAGCCAAACTAAGGATAATATATTTGTTCAGACCAAGGTAACTAGATACTTGGATAAACCAATCAAGTATAACAAAAACTTGACCCAATAAAACCAATGGATTACTCAAACTTAATGCCAGTTAATGAGATACTTGGTTAAATGAGTTACTCAGCTTAAACAAAGAAACCAATGTTACACTCGGGTAAAAATAAAACAAAACATTTTAAAATATTTTTATTATTTACACGTTTACGAGTGTGTAGGTATACCAAATTGATCAAAAAGAATAACTGACTGGGTGCAAATAAAGCACTGTCAGCTCAAAAACTGACTGGGTGCAAATAAAGCGCTGTCAGCTCAAAAACTAACTGGGTGTGAATAAAACACTGTCAATGATCCGGCCTTGTGGAAAGGGGTAAAGATTTTTCCGTTTATATTGCATCTGTTAAGTTTAAAATATGCAGGTACAAAGCTCCAATGGGCAAGTGCACATAAAAACAGTCAGGAAGCTTTCAAACGCAAGATCTAGGCCACATGGGCCAAACGCCTTGAGGTTGGCTTGGCTCGCTAAAAATCAAGTAAAAACCCCGAAAGTGGGTAGAAACTTAGATACAGTGAGTCAGGACCCCCCGTGGTGTAAAATAAATACTCAAGTTGCCCTGAGCCATAAGCGAACACCTGGAACAATTTGCAAGAAGTACAAAAGCCAATGAGCAATTGCAAAAGAGACAATAATGAACAAAGTCGAATGCAAGTAAGTTATAAGTCAAAATTGTATTTATATACATAAAGTGCTTTCTTTTTTCAGGAGTATTAGCTAGAAGGTATTTGAAAAAAAAAAATAACCTATCTGTAAGAAAGATCGGCCAAAAAGAAGACTGATTTATAAGAAAGATTGGCCAAAAGGAAGAATCAAACCTACGAAACAAGATAAACCGAGAAAAAGTTCAAATGGACAAGAAAGATCCAGGCCGAACGCTTGGAATGACTCAACCAAAGAAGAAAATAATGGCTACCCAGACAATGTGCCAAAAGCGTGGCTCCTACCCTGCACGTCGGCATCAACTCAAGAATAACAACGATGCTAGGGGGTAGATTCCAAGCAACATGAACCCTTGGAGAACAAAAGCCCCCAACTCACCATGAGCATGAATATGTATGGCAGTGGTCTCAGGGGGTGGATGCTTTGAAGCACGATCTCTATAGAGCGACATCTTACCTTGCCAAGAGCGATGAAATATACTGTATTCTTCTCAGCTTGTGAGGAAAGACACGGCTCAGGGAAACCTTAATGAGTTCCTCTTATGATCTTCAACCTTGACATCTTCAAGCTGTCTTGAGCCCTAAAACTTCAAAAGATTGTCAGAACTTGCCTTTAAAGGATACGACAAGAAGAAAAGATATTTCAGATAGAAGCATTCTCAGCTATTCAAGTCCTAGAAGATAATTGGAAGCAATTTGGAAGATTTCTTGAGCAAACCCGTGAAAATAGCATCTGCTGATGGGTCAACTTCAAGAATTAAACTGTATCATCTCAGAAGGAATTGGGTTTCGAGCCTTATATGGTTGGAAAGGTACAGAAGTTAGCTTTCCGTATAATTTTATGGTTTGTGATTTCGAGTTTTTTAGAAGGAGTTATGACCATTTTACTACCCAAAGGTCAGCCTAGAATTTCTACGCGGGCAGCATCTGCTGATGGGTCAACTTAAAGAATTAAACTGTATCATCTCAGAAGGAACTGGGTTTTGAGCCTTATATGGTTGGAAAGATACAGAAGTTAGCTTTCCATAGAATTTAACGGTTTGTGATTTCGAGTTTTCTAGAAAGAGTTATGACTATTTTACTACCCAAAGGTCAGCCTAGAATTTCTACACGGGATTTTAGAAATAAAGCATTGTGGGCTGCCTATTCGGGAATGAAGGTCTTAGACGAATTTATCATGTTTTGGAAGATTAACAAAGGCCTAAAAGTCACTTTAATTCAATTTTAGTCGATCCTAAACTTTCCATGTTGGGATTAGTCGAGATTGGATTAAAATTCCTAAAGTTAGAAGGATTATATTTCCTACTTTAAGTCGCATTGAATTAGCCTTATTGGAGGTTGATTATGGAACTAAAAGGAGACCTAATTCATGCCTATTTAAGAGGAATTACAGCAGAAAGATCAGATATGCAACAACAGTACAAAAAGGATCCGAGGAAAGCCGAACAAAGTTATAAAGGGGACTCACATTCGCCCAAGTGAGCGAAAAAGATCTCAATAATCAAAGCTTGAGGAGACAAGGAAGTTTATCGAGCTTGACCAGAACTAAATACCAAATATATATAGTGCAAGTGCGCACCGAGGCATCACAGAAGTATACAAGGCAAAAATTACAAGAGGAGTTAAAGAGCAACCAAAGGCTCAACAAATGTCCGACAATTGTTCAAACATCAACTGGGTAGTAACTTGGACTTAGGCTGAAGACGAGCAACAAAAATCAAAGGAGAACTATTCAAATCCCCTTCGATGAGTCACCAAGAACTTATCTCACAGATTTGAGGGGTATTGTTATAGGGGTTTTTTCATCAGCATGACACGTCAGCAAAGATAGCGGGTAATGCGGAAATATAGTGATTCCACGTCATAAAAAGTCAAATGTGAGACACGTTATCAAAATGGTCAACATAAATGCATGACATCACCATATGAGGGGCCATTTGCAGATGGAATATGGTTGGCTAAAGACCTGTTCGGCCAAGGGTTTCAATCAGCCAAGTCTACTCGGCTAGAAGTCTACTCGGCCAAGATTCCAATCGGCCAACATTCTACTCGGCCAACATTCCACTCGGCTAGAAGTCTACTCGGCCAAGTGTGCTCGGCCAAGATTCTACTTGGCCAAGTCTGCTCGGCAAAAAATCAGTACTTAGCCAAAAACGGGAAATATAGCCTTACCAAGATAGGCCATATCAGGAAGAGATCTGCACAGATACGAAATCTTAGGAAAATATTCCAATAAGGAAATATCCCTATTTCCTCTCTAGTACCAGAGAAGTCTAATCAAGAAAGAACTGTAAGCTTCTAGAAGGATACACACCAAATAGGAAATGGGTCCTAATTTATCTACTCTACAAGAATCCTACAAAGACTCTAATTAATGAGTCCACCTTTTATACGACAGAAACTAGGGCAACCCTAGATCAAACCCTATAAATACATCAATGTATTCATTATATCGAGGGGATCATCATAAGCAATTATTTGAGAGAGAGCGAGCATTGAGTGTGTAATCCTTATATTCATAGTGGATCACTTCTCGCCGTCACTGGCACCATGGATGTTTCCCCGCCTTAGGGTTTTACCACGTAAAATATGTGTTATACTTGCTCATCTTTTATTTTTCTACTTTCATTACGTTTATCTTCAGGTTTCACCAACCTAAATCGTTGACCGGTTGACCATCGAAAAATCACCGTCAACATAGGCAAAGGTTTGATTGGCCTAAATGGAAAGAAGCAATTCAAACAGAATTGGCTTTATTAACCAAGCGTAAAGTATTTGGACCAATAGTCCAGACACCTGAAGACGTCAAACCTGTTGGATACAAATGGGTTTTTGTACGGAAACGTAATGAGAAAAACGAGGTGGTGCGATATAAGGCACAACTCGTAGCATAGGGTTTCTCATAGAGACTTGGTATTGATTTTGATGAGACGTATTCACTAATGATGGATACAATTACGTTTCGATTTCTGATAAGTTTGGCTGTCTTAGAAAGACTTGAAATGTATCTTATAGATGTAGTAACTGCCTACCTATATGGCTCACTCGATTCAGATATTCATATGAAAATCCCTACAGGATTTAGAATGCCAGAAGCATACAGCTCAAGACCTCGCAATTTATATTCAATTAAATTACAAAGGTCCTTGTGTGGATTAAAGCAATCTGGGCACATATGGTACAACCGCCTCAATAAATATTTGATTAAATAGAGATATATCAATAATCCCATATGCCCATGTGTCTTCATAAAGAAATCAGAATTTGGATTTGCTATTATAGCAATTTACGTTGATGATATGAATTTGATTGGAACCCCTGGAGAGCTCCTGAAAACTACTGAATATTTGAAAAGAGAATTTGAAATGAAAGAGCTGGGAAAGACAAAATATTGTCTCGGCTTGGAGATTGAGCATAAATCAGACGGAATACTTATCCATCAATCAACATATATTAAAAAGATTCTGAAAAGATTTAATATGGACAATGCTCATCCATTAAGTACCTCTATGATTGTTAGAAATCTTGATCCTAAGAAAGATCCATTCCGGCCACTTGAAGATGGTGAAAAGATACTTGGTCATGAAGTACCATATCTTAATGCAATTAGTGCTTTATTATATCTGGCTCAATGTACTAGACCAGATATCACATTTTCAGTAAATTTACTTGCTAGATTCAGTTCATCACCAACTCGAAGATATTGGAATGAGATTAAACATCTTTTTCGTTCTCTTTGGGAACGAAGGATTTAGGATTATATTATTCAAAATCTAACAATTTTTCAGGTTTACTTGGTTATGCTAATGCCGGGTATCTATCTGATCCCTATAAAACTCGTTCACAAACGGGATATATTTTTACCTATAATGGCACAACAATCTCTTGGCGCTCCATAAAGCAAACTCTTGTTGCTACATCCTTTAATCATTTAGAGATCCTCGCACTTCATGAAACAAGCCGAGAATGTGTGTGGCTAAGGTCAATTATTTATCATATTCAAAATACTTGTGGATTTTCATTATCTACAGAAATGCCTACAACGATATTTGAAGATAATGTGGCTTGTATCGCTCAAGTTAGAGGGGGCTATATCAAAGGAGATAGAACCAAACATATTTCTCCTAAATTCTTCTATACTCATGAACTTCAACAGAGTCGACAGATTGATGTTAAACAAATATGGTCTATAGATAATCTTGCAGATCTGTTTACCAAAACATTGTCTATATCAACCTTTGAGAAACTGGTATATGGGATTGGCATGCGTCGACTCTCCAAATTACAAGATTGATATTGAAGTTTCATTCAGAGGGAGCTCAGGGGGAGCAAAATTTTAAATGTACATATGTGTACTGTACTTTTTTTTTCCTTCTACCGGATTTTGTCCCATTGGGTTGGGTTTTACCGGAAGGGTTTTACCGGAAAGGTTTTAATGAGGCAGTTCTGAACACATCTGTATCATTTGATCTAGAAGATCATTGTATATATTTTTGCTAAGGTTTTTATCCCAATGGGTTTTTCCTAGCAAACTAAAATACAAATGGTGGAAATCCAAGGGGGAGTGTTGTATAGTGGTGGATTTCCACATGTCACCATGCATGTGTCAAGAAACTATGTGGTGATTTTTAAACACACTTGGAAGCTTGGTTTGTTTTGTCTTCATGCATGATTGACGTGTGGCACATGTGTGTTGTAAAATGATTGGATTCCTAGCTCTTTAAATATATGCCAAATTCATGTGTAATATTTTTTGGATTCTGATATCAATACAAAAACAAAAAGAAGCAAGTAAAATTCTCCTCCTTATTTCGCCTATCTCACGTTATTATTCTTCCATTTTTTGTCTTATTTTGTTTCCATTATATTATCTCATTCTTCTTCATCTTATTTCTATCATATTAATTCTCATTTTAATTTTATTACAACAAAAAATCATTTTTTCAAGAAAAAAAATTAAATAATTTGAAGAGATCTTAATTTAAAAATAAAAAAAATAAAAAAAATAAAAAAAACTGAAAGGCTTTTGAAAAGATCTTGAGATCTTTTTTAAAAAAAAAGTTGAAAAAATTCAAAGAGATCTAGAATACAAAAACAAAACAAAACAAAAATCAAGAAATGAAATGATTATTTGAAAACAAAGAAAAAAAGAAAGATGTAATTCTTTACCTGGATAGGAGAAGAACCGCGATTAAGAAGAAATCGCATGCGCTTGCCGATCAAATGAACCAAACTCTTTCTGTTACCATTTTCAATCTTCTTCTATACACAACTATGTTGCTCGTCTGCTCTTGGTCAACTCAACCCACTGATCAAAATTTAACAGGAATAAAACCCTCCCTCTCCAGTTTGCATGAAAAAGAAAAGCAAACAAACAAAACCCACAAAACCAAACAACAAGAACAAGAAAAAAAAAAAGTTTGACAATAAGAACAAGACAAAGTTTGGATCTCCATCCTCCCTCTTCAGTTCGCGACGGCGCCACGAACTTGGGAGGGAGACCCTCCCCCGTTCGCAGAGCCATCGCGAACTAGAAGGGGAGGTGTCAAATCTAGGCATGTTGGCGAGTACCATTTGAGGAGCTTGTTGAAGAAATTGGTGGTTGGATATGCGATTTTGGATTGGGGGTTTAAAGAGAAGAAGAAGCTTGGTCAAGATTTAGGGTTGGATCTGCGAACAGGTTTTTATTGTTTTGTGTGGTTCGTTTTTAGCTCTTTTTAAGTGTTTTTAGAGCTTGTCAGAATTGGAGGCGGAGCCATGGATATCTAACCTCATCTCCATTCCATGGAGAACCAGTGTTTAGATCGGTGGAGATCTAGATTGGATCTCCACCGTCCATTCTTTGAGATGGACGGTAGAGATTCAATATGGATCTCCACCCCATCAATTTTTTTTTAAAGTTTTTTTTTTTTTTTTTTTTTTTTGCAATTTTTTTTTCTTTTAAAAAAAGGATGTTAAATTAATTTTAAATTTAAACTTTATTTATTTATTTATTATTTCTCTATTTATTTTAGGCTAATTGGCACTGACACCCTATGAACTCTTCCAAAATATGCAATATGCAATATGCCCCCTATACTCTTTTTTTTCACCACTAAACTCCCTGAATTCTCATAAATTGGCAAATTCCGACTGTAGATACTACCTCATTAGGGGCAAAAAACCCAATTGTTTGTAAAAAAAAGAGAGAGTTCAGGGTGTTTAGTGGCAAAAAAAAAGTATAAAGGGGCATAGTGCATATTTTGGAAGAGTTTAGGGGCATCAGTGCCAATTAGATACCCCCTCATAAGGGGCAAAAAACCTAATTGTTTGCCAAAAAAAAAAAAAAAGAGTTTAGCGGGTCTAGTTGTGAAAAAAAAAGTATAAAGGGGCATAGTACATATTTTGGAAGAGTTTATGGGGCATTAGTGCCAATTAGATACCCCGTCATAAGGGGCAAAAAACCCAATTGTTTGCCAAAAAAACGAGAGTTTAGGGGGTTTAGTGGCGAAAAAAAAGTATAAAGGGGCATAGTGCATATTTTGGAAGAGTTTAGAGGGCATCAGTGCCAATTAGATACCCTCTCATAAGGAGCAAAAAACCCAATTGTTTGTCCAAAAAACGAGAGTTCAGGGGTTTTAGTGGCAATTAGCCTTTATTTTATTTTCTCTATAAAAAAAATCAGATTTTAACTAATATTTAAACATTATTTAAATTTTTAATTTTTATTTTTAAAATTTTGATGACACGTGTCACATTTTTGGTGTTGACTCGTGACGGGTTTTTTGTTTAAAGGCGAAAATAATCTTTTTTCTATTAACTCTGATTAATGTCTGACTCATAGAGGGACCAAATTGTTGGGTTTTTGAAAATATAAGGACCATGTCAGTTAAATATGGACATGTAGTTAAAAAAGTTATAATTCACGAAAATGTAGGACTAAAATGATAAAACCCCTATATTTATTTGCTAGATAAAAAGGAAGAAAAACAAAAGAGAGTGCAAAGTACTTGTCTCCAATAATTGCAGACTTTATTGAGTTCCGTGCCATTACTGTCTCTGTCTCATCACACCACGCTTTCTCTCTCTCTTTCCAAGTAGACTCCAACTCACTCAATTTTTTCATTTTCACAGAGCTGCCACCCCCCATGTTATGTATAGTTGTATAGTTATATACCAATTACCAGGCTGCTTTTTGGTTTCTTTTTTTTTTACTATTATTATTATTATTATTATTAAAAAAATTTTAAGATAAAAAAAAAAGGAATTTACTGATGTCTGCTGATTTGATGATGTTGTAACAGTAATATATGGAGAAGTTGAAGAAAAGAAAAAAAAGTTTAAAACTTTGTACATACAAAATACAAATACATACGTTAAAGCAGTCAAACAAACAAAGGAAGCGTTTTTTAACATGGAAACTTTGAATTGAATTATTATTATTATTCTTCTCTGACCGTCTCTCTGCTTTTTAATCTTTCGAGTATGTCGTGAGAGGGTCTGCTCTACTCTTCTGTGTAAGTCATCAGGCTCTGTTTTCTTTTTCTTTTTTATTCCTTCTTTATCGGAGATTGAGTTTTTACTCTTAAACAAAAAAGAAAGAAAGATAAAGTGAAAGAAAAAGGTGCGATAGAGAGAGGTGAGTTGGGTTGGCGGTGGTGGGTTTTGGTGGTGGGTTTTGTTTGTTTGACGACTCTGTTTTGTGAAAAAGATGCAGACAGGGTGGTTAAGTGAGTAAATTCGAGGAGGGTTCTTGAGTTCTTCACCTACATCAACCCAGACACGTGGTATTGGTTGTTTTTTGAGACAGAGACAGAGATGGTGTCCTCCGACTCTCCTTTCTCTTCCACTACTCGCTCCCCTGTTCCCAAGTTCACCAACTCCTTCACTACCCGGTACTCTTCTCTATTCTTTCTCTGTAAAAATTATTGTTTTTCTTCTTCTTTTAAAAAATGGAGATACCTTGTCTTGTTTGTAACATTTTTTATATGTTTTTTTCTTGTCCTGTTTTACCTAAACGTGGGGTTCGCTGCTTCAAATTCCATTCTTCAACCATTTTTAACTTATTCTTATTTGTTTATATTTAATTATTTTTATTTGTTTGTTTTAAAACTATATCTCTAGCAGCTTCTATTTCTAGCTGGTCTGGTCTCACTTTGATTATTGAAATCTGATAAATGTCATCAGTTTACACAAATGAAGAAAACTAAAAGGTTTCACTCAGGATCTGAAATCAATTCTGTATATGTTTCTTTTTGAGAATGTGTATAATTGATAAACACCATTCTGGTTCTGTGAATGCAGTATCTTTTCAGATGTTGCAGGAGACATTACAATTGTTGTTGATGGAGAATCCTTTCTTCTTCACAAGGTAACATCTTTGTCATTTTACTTCTTGTTTATTTGCCTTGGAAAAACTAGCAATAATCTTTATGTTTTTGTTCGTTTTGGTTCGGTTTATCTAGTTTCCTCTGGTGTCTCGAAGTGGGAAAATTAGGAAAATGGTTGCAGATGCCAAGGACTCTAACAATTCCAAATTGGAGCTTCTCAACTTACCGGGAGGACCTCCTGCGTTTGAGCTTGCAATGAAGTTCTGTTATGGAATGAACTTTGAGATCACAACAGTTAATGTAGCTCATCTACGCTGCGCTGCAGAGTACTTGGAGATGACTGAGGATTACCGCGAAGAGAATCTCATTGCACGCACAGAGACTTATCTGAACGAGGTTGTATTGCAGAGCCTCGATAAGTCTGTGGAAGTCCTCTCTACTTGCGAGATGCTGCCTCCTCCCATTGCAGAGGCGGTGGGGATTGTTAGTAGATGCGTGGAGGCGATTGCTATGAATGCTTGCAAGGAGCAGCTTGTGTCTGGTTTGTCACGGTTAGATTGTGATGGTGATGACTCTACTGAGCTTAAGAGTAGTTGTCTTGAGTGGTGGATTGAGGATTTGTCGGTATTAGGAATCGAGTTTTATCAGAGAGTTGTGTGTGCAATGGCAAGATCAGGTGTTCGTCCTGATAGCGTTACTGCATCTTTGATGCATTATGCTCAGGCATCGTTAAAGGGTATCGGAAAATGTCAAATTTGGAATCCGGCAAGAATGAAATCGAGTCCTACCATGGCTGAAAATGACCAGAGGACTATTGTGGAAACCCTTGTGATTCTTCTACCAACCGAGAAAACCTCTTCGATTCCACTGAATTTCCTGTTTGGGATGTTGAGGATGGCAATCATGGTTGATGCTACTATTGCTTGCAAGCTTGAAATCGAAAGGAGGATTGCTTTTCGGTTGGAGATGGCTTCTCTTGATGATCTGCTGATACCGTCCATCCAGACTGGGGATTCATTGTTCGATGTTGATACCATCCATCGGATATTGGTAAATTTCCTACAGCGGATTGAAGATGAAGACTATGAAGACTGTGGATATGAATCCGAAGGCCTTGGTTCCCCTGGCCATGGTTCTTTGTTGAAAGTTGGGCGGCTTATTGATTCGTATTTAGCAGAAATTGCTCCTGATCCTTATCTAAGTCTGCAGAAATTCATTGCTATGATTGAAATATTGCCTGATTACTCTCGTGTTATCGATGATGGTCTCTATCGAGCCATTGATATATATATGAAGGTCAGTTTTTCGTTTTCGATGATCTTAAAACCATTTGTTGCTTGTTTTGACCAATGTTTTTTTCATATTCTTGCTCAGGCTCATCCGATGCTAACCGAGCATGAATGTAAGAAACTCTGCAAGTTCATAGACTGCCAAAAACTCTCACAGGATGCCTGCAATCACGCCGCACAAAATGAGAGACTCCCGGTACAGATGTCAGTAAGAGTACTATACTGTGAGCAACTGCGCTTGAAGAATGCCTTATCGGGAAGTTCTGGAGACGGATTCCTCTCACAGAGAATCAGCAGTGGTGTCCCCAGTGCAGCCATGTCCCCTCGAGACAACTACGCTTCTCTAAGGAGGGAAAATCGAGAATTAAAGCTCGAGATCTCGAGAATGAGAGTGAGGCTGAGTGAGTTGGAAAAAGAGCAGACGTTCATGAAACAAGGCATGATGGATAAGTCGGGGAATGGGAAAACTTTTTTTACCTCGCTCTCTAAAGGGATTGGAAGGATTGCAATTTTCAGTGGTCAGACGGGAGGAAAACGCCAGAAATCTAGTCGAAAATCTAGAGGATCAGAAGGAAAAACTGGCAGGAGCAGGAGGCATTCAGTTTCCTAGCCTAGTTTGTGAACTATAGTTTGTAATGCAAGTAAACGTAACGGTAAAGTGTATATGAGTTCATGATTCATTGAGTTTTGCAGGAAATATATGGAATACTTTATCTGCTCTGAAGATTGTTCAATAATCACAATTGAATGATCAAATTTTATTTTATTGATTCCAAATTATTATTGGAGACAAAATCACAGAATTGTGACCCTACTCAGAAGTACACAAACTGATAAAAGAAAACGAATGGAGAAGTTTCAATACAATATGCTTAATCAAGAAAGAAGATTGCATCTGCTGCCCGAACGTTCACATGAAGAAATAATGAATCGGAGAGGCTGGTCAGGCACCCGGATTTCCGAGAAGACGCTTCCTGATCTGCAAAATAGAAGAGTACAAGGTATGATACATTCATGATGTTGTGTTAAGACTATATTGAAGAAGGGTCATAATCCGGTAAGCTTGGTCCTGAAATTTTCTGTAGGACTGTGGACTGACCTGACCAGAGAATTGTTATATTGAAGATCAATTCATACCTCTGGCAACTTTTGCCTGAAAACCACATTCAATCTTGCATCTAAAGTATTTTCACAAACTATCTTCCCATCTTGCGAAGCCAAAACCACTCCACCAGAGCTTATAAGTGTTAACCAAAACAGGATTACAAGTATTTAGTTCATCAATAAGCAAAATGAACCATAATCAGAATTACACGATCCTCTGCTGATCTTAGCTTTGAATTAACAAGTTGAGAAAAAGTAGAAGTACCAATATGGTTCATGAGAATCGGCATTGGAGGGAGGTGGTGGGAGGAATACTTTGTCGTCAATGGTGAGCTTAGGTGGTTGTACTTTGGCTTTCTCTGCATATTCTCGTTTTGCATCTTCCACAACAGACTCAACAACCTTCTTGTCAACCTCTCTGCACCGCAGCAACACAGCCGGCTCCTTCAGCCTCAGTAAACTCTACACATCATTCAAAACACACCGTAAAAATGTGAAGATGGCACAGGAATTTCTATGGATAGAGAGATTACCTGAACGATCAAGCCTTTGAGGAGGATTTTATATCCCTTTTTGTCGTTAGAAACGCGAAGCAGTTCTTTGCTGGCAGACTCTTTCATATCATTCACCACATCATCCTGTCCCTGAAGAACTTTTATACGAGACGCATTCAATTGTGTTGAGTATTCACTGCATCATTCATTCGAAAAATTTCTATAACTCATGAGTCATGACCTCTCTAAAAGAAATTCATATAAAAGAAAAAACTCACATTTTCTTGCGAACTTCGACTTGCTTTCCCTTGCGCTCGTAATCTTGTCTGATCTTCTTCTTTTCAACCTCAAGCAATTGCAATTTCTCAATGTTGAATTCCTGCAAAAATTTAACTATTTTTATTTGCATGGAAAATTTAACTAGTCATGTAAAACTGATTTTACCAATAAAAAATAAAAATGAAAATGAAAATGAAAAGACCTCCTCGGCTGCGATAGAGATTTCATTGGCTTTCTCCTCCGCTTCAAGGCGGATGAACCTGACCATCTGCTGAATCTGCTTCGACACATCGCCGTCGTTCATTTTTTTTTTATTAATCAATGTTAATCAATATAATGAAATGACCAGAAAGATAAAAAATTGATGTTGTTGCATGTATAATAAGTGTTTGATTGGTTTTGTTTTTCTGTTAACAAACATCCATTTTGTCTGCTTCTTGATGCGAAATTTCTTCCGAACTTACTTCTTCCGATTTCAACCATCAAATTGTGACACCTGTTTCAATGTATTTTTGGCCCCATCTGAACACTTGGCATATATAATATATGATTTATCTCCAAATAAGTGGGAAGAACTTACTACTGTATTTTCGTCTCCTGAAAATTCATTCTTCCAGAAATTATAATAGCAGAGGATCCTGATCCCTGAAGAAGAGGATTAAACAAAAAAGTTACTTTTGGTTATATAAATAAGTTTTAAGATTGACTATAAATTTCTTAATATAACATTAAATGATTTACGATTACAATTTAAGGATGATAATCACTTTTTATATGTAGACAGTAGACTACTCTTTAATGTTATATAGCCACTCTATAACGTTATAATTAATAACCGAAATTTTGTAAAAAAAAAAAAAAACAACAACAACGTGTAAGATCTATTATCTTATAAAAAGTTGAGATTGACTCAATAGTAAACCCATCACACCTACATTCAAGAGATTATAGGTTTTAGTCATAACCTCACTCTAATTCCGAAATATTATAATAGTTCAAAAAAAATATATATATATAGGCTTATATAAAAAGACTTATCATCTTATGACTTAAAATGTTTCTTGGTGATTGGTTCTAATTGTAAATTGTGATGGGATTTGTGGTCCACTTAAAGTGGGTTGTCTTTGAAAGGTTCTGTATTATCTATAAAGACAAGATAAAGTGAAGAGAAGATCAAATCCTTAATTTAAAACTTTTAATTGGCTGAAAATGCTGCTGAATTAGTGCTAGTCAATAATAACCGATAACAAGAAGAAAAAAAAAAAGAGGCCCATTTCAGCTGAAGCTTCATTTGCATTTCCTTACAAAGAATTGAGGTTCATTTTTCAACATCTACACCTTATGTTGATGATGATGATTTTGATTTCCAGATAAGACACATACATACACATAATAATGGTGGGGAATACTGTTTGTTTCCCAGGAAAGTCTTTTAAGGAACAAAATACATTGGATTTGGAAGCTTGGAAGTGCGGTTGCCAAGACATTCTCCTTGTAAATCACTCCATTGGTCTCCCACATTTCCCCATATTGTGTATCCTTCTTCCATAAAATGTTTCCGAATTTATGATGAT
Source organism: Acer saccharum (assembly GCA_030490815.1). Taxonomy (NCBI): domain Eukaryota; kingdom Viridiplantae; phylum Streptophyta; class Magnoliopsida; order Sapindales; family Sapindaceae; genus Acer; species Acer saccharum. The sequence goes on along the minus strand of CM059875.1, from coordinate 8,538,283 downwards.
GATGATGATTTTGATTTCCAAATCAGACACACATACATACATACATACATACACATAAATACATAATCATGGTGGGGAATACTATTTGTTTCCTAGGAAAGTCTTTTAGGCCCTGTTTGGCGCGCATGATTGGACAATATTAGTCCTTATCCTGCATTTGGTGACATTTTACAACATGATATTAGTAATCCCAAAAGCAAATTAGTCCCATGATCATGGGAAAAAATAAACCCACCTCTCCCCTTGTCTTTAATTATCTTAGGACTATTTTTACATATGGACCCCACTTATTTAATTCATCTCTCTTTTACATCACCAATCCTACACTGACCTCACTTATAATTATATATAATAAGTTTTAATTTATAAATTTTATTATCAGAAAAATTATGTCATTAGAAATGTCTCATCTATACCTTTAAAATGAGACTAATATTGAATATTTATTAATAATATTTTTAATTAATAATTTTTCATATCTCAAAATTTACTTATTATTATTATTTTTTTAAGTATTACATATAATTAGAGTTTTACAAAATGTACTAGTTTCATATACGTGAAACTAGTATTATTTTATAAATGCAATAGTTTCATATTAATAATTAAATTTACTTATTCTTACCATATTTTATATTATTGGGATATTAATAATTATAAGTTAGCAATAAAATAAAGACGACACATAGTCACATAAAACTTCCAAATGAAAAATAGAATAACATAGACATATTAAAATAATGATAGCAAAAGGAAAAAAATTAACAAAAAACTTAAATAATAGTAACATAACATATTATTATTTTGGAACCTATTAGTGTATTGTTTTACAAATGCACTAATTTTAATTTATATACGTGAAACTAGTATTGTTTTACAAATGTATTAGTTTCATACACTTGAAACTAGTATCATTTAAATACTTTACTCAAAACAAGTTTGCATTTGGTTTCTTTAAAAGAAAATTGAATCATAAATCATTGTTATTTGAGTTAAAAATATATATATATTACTTGAATATAATTGTAATTCATTTTCTTCATAATATAATATTTTCCACATAAGTTTAATTAGTTGAAAATTGTTAGACTGTAATAATTAGATAGAAAATTAAAATGTTATTAAAATAATATTTGTTAAAATTTAGTTGAACAATAAAATCATATAAAAATAATTTATTGAAGAAAAAAATTAATAATCAAAATATAAAGTATTCATCATATTATTTTTAATCCAATTCCAAATCTTTTCAAACATAAGATTTGACTATTTTAGTCAAATCCCATATTACATCAAACAATACACAGTTTTTATATTTAATCATATCCAATCCAGTCCAATCAAATCCTATAAAATAGTCTAATCTAATTCAATCCCGCACACCAAACGAGGCTTTAAGGAACAAAATACATTGGATTTGGAAGCTTGAAAGTGCGGTTGCCAGGACATTCTCCTTGTAAATCACTCCATTGGTCTCCCACATTTCCCCATATTGTGTATCCTTCTTCCATCAATTGTTTCCGAATTTCTGACTTGTACACCACTGCACTTTTCCCTTTGTCCGCTGCCGTCCTAAACGTCCTCAGAAACATCGACAAGTTAGAAATAGAATTCTTTAGCGCTTACTAAACTTTTAAAGATGATGTAATATATCAGTAATATTATTAATTTTCTCTAATCACTTTCTAATAAAAATTCAATAAGAAATTTCAAATATACTCCGTTAACAACTTACATGCACCTAGTTCAAATCGAATGTAAGAAATTTCCTGACATTGATGGATGATCAAACAAGTGGTGCGCAGTCACGTTTACAAAACTAGAGAGTTGGTACAAACATCGTAACGTTATTAAACTAAGTTCCTAACTAGAGAATTAGTATACGGTTGTTGACTTGTATAACTGGATGATTGCAATTTGCAACTCAAGCCCACTAGAATTTAAAATATCCACAAGCTAGAGAGATAATAGTGGGTGAGCTTACCTCATAATGAGTCGATCATAGCCATAGAAACCTTGATTATGCAAGTTATCACGAGTGATTTGTCCAAAAGTCTCCTCATCTCTGCCTGTAACCAAAATGACTTTAAATCCATCGTCAACTAATGTGTTGAACAGTCCCACCACTGCAGGAATTCCAGGACACCCTCCCTTCAAGGCCCACGCCCTAAACCCACTAGGGTCATATGGGTCACACCTATGTATGTACCATCATCACTCAATTAAAATTATTGGGTGAAATTAAAATCCAAACATGTGACACTAGTATATATAACAGGGAATTTGATACACTCGTACCCATATCGCTTTCCTCTGTAGTAGAAAACGTTAGAGATGCAAGTGTCGTCAACGTCGAGAATCCAAGCATCCATGCCATTGTTGGACAGGACAATCTGGTTTACGTAACTCAAGATTTGCTCCACGATCAACTCAACATCTCTGTCGTACTGACCATCGATCATGTAGCTCTCCACGTACCGCAAACACCGAGTGGGCACCGTGCGCCATGCACGTACATTGTTGGCCTCCACCGCCAACCGCCAGCTCAGGCAGTAGCTACTACCGTCTGATAGCACAGTCGCCCTGGAATTGTAACATGACTTCATCCCTGTAGCCTTGGAGAATATAGCGAGGAACAAGAACAACAATACCTCCCGTATCGGCTGCATAACTGCTTTAAACATAGGTGTTTGTTAAAATACCTCTGCGAGAGGCAAATATTAACAAAAACAAAAAAAGAAAAGAAATGAAAATATTGTATGTGATAAAACAGAGAGAAATCAGTGTATTCTATAAATATCCTGTAATGGGTAAATAAGATATGATTAAACGTGGAATTTTTGAGCAATTTATTGTCCCACTAAATAATATTTTGTATTTCTGGTCAAATGCACTTATGCACATGAATTGGAGGGGTCATAGTAACAAAAACACTTACGAAAATAACAAATTTCGATTAGCATAGAGCCAGATCGAGATAGTGATTAGACTAGATACAAGGAAGGTGACTCTTAAGGAGTTTTGCGTTTTGTTAGGTTAGGTGTCGTTTTCCAAATTGAAAATTGTATTTCACTATTTGCTCCAAATGAGAAATGATTCATGAGAAAATAAAAGTTATTAAATCATGTATCGAAAAGTCATTTTTGAATATTATCAATTAGTTACACTAGCAACTTCATGTTTGGTTGCTAGTCCTTTTCTATGTTCATATATTAATTATTATAGGAGATAAATTAATGTAATGTTATTTCCAACCAAATTCGTATGTTTTTCCTTTTATTTTCCCAAGCATATGCTATTTGGTTGGTTGTCTTTGTGTGTTGTCGAAGAGGAGAATAGATGCTAAGTGGTCAAAATTATACATCTAATGAAATTATATTCTTCTTTAAGCTACACAAGAAATGTCTATTAAAAGGAAAAAGTCATTAAGATATATGAAAGATACATAATAAAGTAGTGGTATTTTGAAAGTTGTCAAGTTGTAAAGAGATCAAACAAAGAATAACATAACGTAATTTAAAGAATGTGTAGCATTCATGTATATATATATATATATGTAATTAGAAAACTTGATGACTTAATTAATTTTATATGCCTACTAAATAGTTCGTTGCCTCTTCCGATTTTAGAATCTTTATATTGTCTTGGTCAACAAAAGCTGTGATGCCAAACTTGCAAAAGGAAAAATATATAATGTAGTCATGCTCGTGCATGGACTTGTTATATATAGAGCGAATTGGCAAGGCATGACATTTTCAATTATGTTGCTATATATATATATATATATATATCATTCTAATGATCTTATGAAGACAAAAGGAAAATGTAGGAAGAAGATGGATCATGAGTTAAGAAGGGCAAGAAAGTTACCTATGTCGAGGTGGCCGGGCAACAGGAGAGTTACTGGCTAAAAATTGCCATTGAACCAGAACACTATGGAGTGCGTGATGATCAAGAACAAATCTACCAAAACAATTGGCACCAAATGAGTGTATATATAAAGAGAGAATATGATTGACCTACTACACCAACAAGAAGAACAAGAAGGCTTTTTTTTTACGTACCAATTGTGGTTGTGGACTGTGGAAGGTGGTGCGGGTGGCGTCAGAGAGCAAAAATTGTAGGCTTGTGATTGGGTGTGAAATGGGAGACAGAGGTTAGTGGGGCAGCTACACAGCGTGTTTACTATTGGAGAAATTGTTGATGATCCAACCGCTAAGGTTTTTATTTGTGGAGATTGATCATGGATTGAGTCAGAGACCATCAACTTCTATATATCCAAGTGGATGTACACCCATCACTTCCTCACTCCGCTGTACTTTATTGAGTTCAGTGCCATTACTGTCTCAGTCTCATCACACCACTCTCTCTCCAAGTAGACTCCAACTCACTCAATTTTTTCATTTTCACAGAGCTGCCATCTCCTATGTTATGTATCTGTATACCAATTACCAAGCCGCTTCTTGGTTTCTTTTTATTATTATTATTATTATTATTATTATTATTATTAAAAAGAAAGGAATTTACTGATGTCTGCTGATTTGATGATGTTGTAACAGTAATATATGGAGAAGTTGAAGAAAAGAAAAAAAAGTTTAAAACTTTGTACGTACAAAATACAAATACATACGTTAAAGCAGTCAAACAAACAAAGGAAGCGTTTTTTAACATGGAAACTTTGAATTGAATTATTATTATTATTCTTCTCTGACCGTCTCTCTCTTTTTTAATCTTTCGAGTATGGCGTGAGAGGGTCTGCTCAACTCTGCTCTGTAAGTCATCAGGCTCTGTTTTTTTTTTTAAATTTTTTTTTTTTATTCCTTCTTTATAGGAGATTGAGTTTTTACTCTTAAAAAAAGAAAGAAAGAAAGATAAAGTGAAAGAAAAAGGTGCGATAGAGAGAGGTGAGTTGGGTTTTGTTTGTATGACGACTCTTTTTTGTGAAAAAGATGCAGACAAGGTGGTTAAGTGAGTAAATTCGAGGAGGGTTCTTGAGTTCTTCACCTACATCAACCCAGACACATGGTATTGGTTGTTGTTTGAGACAGAGACAGAGATGGTGTCCTCCGACTCTCCTTTCTCATCCACTACTCGCTCCCCTGTTCCCAAGTCCTCCAACTCCTTCACTACCCGGTGCTCACTACTCTATTCTCTCTCTGTAATAAATGATTGTTTTTCTTCTTCTTTTAAAAAATGGAGATCTCTTGTCTTGTTTGTAACATGTTTTTATATGTTTTTTTCTTGTCCTGTTTTACCTAAACGTGGGGTTCGCTGCTTCAAATTCCATTCTTCAACCATTTTTTACTTATTCTTATTTGTTTATATTTAATTATTTTTATTTGTTTGTTTTAAAACTATATCTCTAGCAGCTTCTATTTCTAGCTGGTCTGGTCTCACTTTGATTATTGAAATCTGATAATGTCATCAGTTTACACAAATGAAGAAAACTAAAAGGTCTCACTCAGGATCTGAAATCAATTCTGTATATGTATATATTTCTTTTTGAGAACGTGTATAATTAATAAACACCATTCTGGTTCTGTGAATGCAGTATCTTTTCAGATGTTGCAGGAGACATTACAATTGTTGTTGATGGAGAATCCTTTCTTCTTCACAAGGTAACATCTTTGTCATTTTACTTCTTGTTTATTTGCTTTGGAAAAACTAGCAATAATCTTTATGTTTTTGTTCGTTTTGGTTCGGTTTATCTAGTTTCCTCTGGTGTCTCGAAGTGGGAAAATTAGGAAAATGGTTGCAGATGCCAAGGACTCTAACAATTCCAAATTGGAGCTTCTCAACTTACCGGGAGGGCCGCCTGTGTTTGAGCTTGCAATGAAGTTCTGTTATGGCATGAACTTTGAGATCACAACAGTTAATGTAGCTCATCTACGCTGCGCTGCAGAGTACTTGGAGATGACTGAGGACTACCGCGAAGAGAATCTCATTGCACGCACAGAGACTTATCTGAACGAGGTTGTATTGCAGAGCCTCGATAAGTCTGTGGAAGTCCTCTCTACTGGCGAGATGCTGCCTCCTCCCATTGCAGAGGAGGTGGGGATTGTTAGTAGATGCGTGGAGGCAATTGCTATGAATGCTTGCAAGGAGCAGCTTGTGTCTGGTTTGTCACGGTTGGATTGTGATGGTGATAAATCTACTGAGCTTAAGAGTAGTTGTCTTGAGTGGTTGATTGAGGATTTGTCGGTATAGGAATCGAGTTTTATCAGAGAGTTGTGTGTGCAATGGCAAGATCAGGTGTTCGTCCTGATAGTGTTACTGCATCTTTGATGCATTATGCTCAAGCATCGTTAAAGGGTATTGGAAAATGTCAAATTTGGAATCCGGCAAGAATGAAATCGAGCCCTACCATGGCTGAAAATGACCAGAGGACTACTGTGGAAACCCTTGTGATTCTTCTACCAACCGAGAAAACCTCTTCGATTCCACTGAATTTCCTGTTTGGGATGCTGAGGATGGCAATCATGGTTGATGCTACTATTGCTTGCAAGCTTGAAATCGAAAGGAGGATTGCTTTTCGGTTGGAGATGGCTTCTCTTGATGATCTGCTTATACCGTCCATCCAGACTGGGGATTCATTGTTCGATGTTGATACTATCCATCGGATATTGGTAAATTTCCTGCAGCGGATTGAAGATGAAGACTATGAAGACTGTGGATATGAATCCGAAGGCCTTGGTTCCCCTGGCCATGGTTCTTTGTTGAAAGTTGGGCGGCTTATTGATTCGTATTTAGCAGAAATTGCTCCTGATCCTTATCTAAGTCTGCAGAAATTCATTGCTATGATTGAAATATTACCTGATTACTCTCGTGTTATCGATGATGGTCTTTATCGAGCCATTGATATATATATATATATATATGAAGTAAGATTTTCGTTTTCGATGATCTTAAAACCATTTGTTGCTTGTTTTGACCAATGTTTTTTCATATTCTTGCTCAGGCTCATCCGATGCTAACCGAACATGAATGTAAGAAACTCTGCAAGTTCATAGACTGCCAAAAACTCTCACAGGATGCCTGCAATTTCTCAATGTTGAATTCCTGCAAAAATTTAACTATTTTTATTTGCATGGAAAATTTAACTAGTCATGTAAAACTGATTTTACCAACAAAAAATAAAAATAAAAATGAAAAGACCTCCTCGGCGGCGATAGAGATTTCATTGGCTTTCTCCTCCGCTTTAAGGCGGATGAATTTGACCATCTGCTGAATCTGCTTCGACACATCGCCGTCGTTCATTTTTTTTTTTTTATAAATTTTTTATTAATCAATGTCAATCATAAGTGTTTGATTGGTATTGTTTTTCTGTTAACAAACATCCATTTTGTCTGCTTCTTGATGCGAAATTTCTTCCGAACTTACTTCTTCCGATTTCAACCATCAAATTGTGACACCTGTTTCAATGTATTTTGGCCCCATCTGAACACTTGGCATATATAATATATGATTTATCTCCAAATAAGTGGGAAGAACTTACTACTGTATTTTCGTCTCCTAGAAATTCATTCTTCCATAAATTATAATAGCAGAGGATCCTGATCCCTGAAGAAGAGGATTAAACAAAAAAGTTACTTTTGGTTATATAAATAAGTTTTTAAGATTAACTATAAATTTCTTAATATAACATTAAATGATTTAAGATTACAATTTAAGAATGATAATCACTTTTTATATGTAGACAGTAGACTACTCTCTAATGTTATAAAGTCACTCTATAACGCTCAAAAAATAAAAAATAAAAACTTATATAAAAAGACTTACCATCTTATGACTTAAAATTTTTCTTGCGATTGGTTCTAGTTGTAAATTGTGATGGGATTTGGAGTCCACTTAAAGCGGATTGTCTTTGAAAGGTTATGTATCATTTATAAGGACAATATAAAGTGAGGAGATGATCCAAATCTTTAATTTAAAACTTTTAATTGGCTGAAAATGCTGCTGAATTAGCACTAATCAATAATAACCGATAACAAGAAGGAAAAAAAAAAGGCCCATTTCAGCTGAAGCTTCATTTGCATTTCCTTACAAAGAATTGAGGTTCAATTTTCAACATCTACACCTTATGATGATGATGATTTTGATTTCCAGATAAGACACACATACATACATGCACATAATCATGGTGGGGAATACCGTTTGTTTCCTAGGAAAGTCTTTTAAGGAACAAAATACATTTGGATTTGGAAGCTTGAAAGTGTGGTTGCCAAGACATCCTCCTCGTAAATCACTCCATTGGTCTCTCACATTTCCCCATATCGTGTATCCTTCTTCAATCAAATGTTTCTGAATTTCTGATTATGATGATGATTTTGATTTCCAGATCAGACAAACATACATACAAACATACACATAATCATGGTGGGGAATACTGTTTGTTTCCCAGGAAAGTCTTTTAGGCCCTGTTTGGCGCGTATGATTGGACAATTTTAGTCCTTATCCTACGTTTGGTGACGTTTTACAACATGAGATTAGTAATCCCAAAAGCAAATTAGTCTCATGATCATGGGAAAAAATAAACCCACCTCTCCCCTTGTCTTTAGTTATCTTAGGACTATTTTTACACATGGACCCCACTTATTTAATTCATCTCTCTTTTACATCACCAATCCTACCTTGGCCTCACTTATATTTATATATAATAAGTTTTAATTTATAAATTTTATTATCAGAAAAATTATATCATTAGAATGGTCTCATCTAGATCTTTAAAATGAAACTAATATTGAATATTTATTAATAATATTTTTAATTAATAATTTTTCATATATCAAAACTTACTTATTTTTTTAAGTATTACATATATTCAGGGTTTTACAAAATGTACTAGTTTCATATTAATAATTAAATTTACTTATTCTTACCATATTTTATATTATTGGGATATTAATAATTATAAGTTAACAATAAAATAAAGACGAAACATAGTCACATAAAACTTCCAAATGACAAAATACAATAACATAGACATATTAAAATAATGATGGCAAAAGGAAAAAAATTAACAAAAAACTTAAATAATAGAAAAATAACATTTTATTATTTTGGATCCTAGTAGTGTATTGTTTTACAAATGCACTAATTTAAATTTATATACGTGAATCTAGTATTGTTTTACAAATGCCTTAATTTACATGTGAAACTAGTATAGTTTTACAAATGTACTAGTTTCATACACTTGAAACTAGTATCGTTTAAATACTTTACTCAAAACAAGTTTGCATTTGGTTTCTTTAAAAGAAAATTGAATCATAAATCATTGTTATCTGAGTTAAAAAATATATATATTACTTGAATATAATTGTAATTCATCTTCTTCATAATATAATATTTTCCACATAAGTTTAATTAGTTGAAAATTGTTAGACTGTAATAATTAGATAGAAAATTAAAATGTTATTAAAATAATATTTGTTAAAATTCAGTTGAACAATAAAATCATATAAAAATAATTTATTAAAGAAAAAATAATAATGAAAATATAAAGTATTCATCATATTATTTTTAATCCAAATCCAAATCATTCCAAACATAAGATTGGACTATTTTAGGGGGGTGTATTCAATTAGGATTCTTGTGGACATTGAAAGACATTTTTTAAGTGACAGATTTTCATGGATTTCTACGGATTTTCATGGATTTCTACGGACTTTTATAAATCCACATGGATTTTCATTGATTTGTTTAGACATTCATCTCAGACCTTTATGGATTTGTTTAGACATCTATCTCAGACTTTTATGGATTTGTTTAGATATCCATAGACTTTCATGGATTTGTTATCTCTGACTTTTATTATAAATGGAGAATTATACCACTATATGCCCAATAACACAACCTATACACTCATTGTTACTACACCTCTTGCTCAGCAAATGGGAGTTCTTTTTGTCATTATATTTCTTATTTTTCAGGTTTTTTTTTTCTCTTTTTAATTTCTTCCCTCGTTGCTTCAGTACTAATCTATATATGTATGTATATAGGGTTCTCATTAGTTTTTTTATATATGTAGGGAATGAAATTGTTGACAGCTAGAAGGAATAATGTTGTATAAAACAAATCTAGATGCTAAAAACAAGAATAATTAAAGAAAGAGAAACAGAAGAAGACTAGAAGAGGCGGAGGGGAGAGAGAAGAGAACGGTGGGAACAGGGAAGAGAGGATGAGAAAGGAGAGAGAGAGAAAGATTGAATGAGGAGAGAGGAGTGAGAGAGAGAAAAAAAGTTAAAATTTGTACACATGTCATAATATAATTGAACCAAAAAGTTTAAATTAAATTGATTATGTTTGAGAGTGAGAGAGAGAGAGAGAGAGAGCAAAATCCAACAAAATCTTTAGAGAAAATGCCAGACATTTTATAGCATTTGATATTTATATCTCTCACTATCAAGTCCACCAAAATCCATCAAAATCCATGACCTAAGAAAATCCTTTAAAATCTAGTCCTAATTGAATACACCGTGATTCTTGGAGACATTTTTAAAGTCTCAATTCAATACACCTGGATTTGGAAGGATTCTTTAAAAGTCCATAGAAATCCTAATTGAATACCATTGGATTCATATGGACTCTTTTAAAATCTTTAAATGTCCAGATTGAATACACCAGGATTTATAATGTCTTTAAATGTCCTTAAGAATCCTAATTGAATACACCCCCCTAAGTTAGTCAATATGTACCTGACATGTTATATTATCTATGCAATATGTTATTATACTGGTGAAGCATATGTTAACAACGATATTAAATTCTATGGTTAAATCTTTTGTTGTTTTGATGTGTGTGCTTTGCTACGAATCTATTGTTGATTGATTTGAATCCGTAACAACTGATAATAATAATAATAATATTTTTGTTTGTTAACTTTTTCATGAAACCGGTTGTTGGATTCGATGGGTTGATGAATAAGGATTTGGGGGTTTGTCTAAGTTGTGTAAAAGCCAATTTGATTGGTTGATTTTTGAGGACCAGAAAGCACCATATTTAGGTCTCTTGGGTCGGTGGGTTTTTCAAACCAGACTTGTGCCCATGCCCAGATCGTATAAGACTCGTAGACCCATGTGATTTGAGTCGGCGAACCAAGTCGTTCTTGTCGGCCACCCTGTTGTAAGTCGGTTGTCGGTCAATGACCAAGACTAAGCGAACTCGATCGTCCAAGACTCACGCTTAGAGGTAGATCGATCGCAATCCACCCCAGATCTGTTCATTTCAGATCTGCGTTATGTGGGTCAAAGGTTGCGTTGCTGTCGATCGTCCTTCTGGTGACCGTCTGGTGGTCAAGGCGGCAGCGTATGGGGTGCATGTGGCACGGACATGGGACAGGATAATGTGGGACGGGATGGGACGGGACGAGATATGACAGGACATGACATGTTGTTTCGTGTTGTGTTTGGAATGTCTGGGACAGAACTGTGGACTGTACTATTATGCGTTTGGTATGGTTGAGATAAGACAGGACATGACAAGAGGTTCAAATGACCAAAATACCCCTATTAATTTTTGAGACTTTAAAGGTTAAAATAAATGGAAAACACAATTCTAATTTTGGTTTTCTGGGGTGGGAAAGATCTGGGAACTCGATAATTATCATTATGATTTATTTATTTTTTGGAATAAACCAATTACAACAAAACAGAACAGCAGAACAAGAGAAAAAGAAATTATAAAGCAAATGTAGATCCAACCCACTTGCCACTTGCTAGGAAATTATTTACATGATCAGTCATTATCACTTGTCACTTGCCAAGAAATACATATCAAATTAAAAAGCAAGAGGTAGAAGAAGAACGCAATTAGTTGCCAGGAAATGCAGATCAAATTAAAATAATGAAATTTCAATTTTTTGTTACAGAATTTTTAATTTTTTTTTACAATCCAGATCTCAAATTTCTTTTTCTTCAATCATTATCATCATTTTTTCACTCAATCAACAACAATTACATCATCATCTTCTTCATTCTTAAACAAAAACACAAAAACTCAAAATCTCCATCCAATATGAAGCCCACCAGTTCATGGCAACTCTAGGTCAAAATCCAACCTTTTTTACTTAAAAATTCAAACTTCATCAAAGAATTAAGTTTCAATTAAAACAAAAAATTGAGTTTGGCGAGATGCGTTGATGATCGACGATGATAAGTACTGGTTGGAGAAGATCCCATCTTATGTTTGGTTAGATGCCATTCAAACTAATTGAGTTTCAATTAAAACAAAAAATTGAAACTCAAATGAAAAAATTTACACATAAAATTTGAAAAGATTGAAAATTGATTATTTTTTTGACAAAGCATCACAGAAGCAGCGGCGGAAGTGGCGGAAGCGGCAGCGGCGAAAGTGGCGACGATCTGAGAGAGAGAGATCTGCATCTACGAAGGAGAAGGAGAAGGAGAAGGAGAAGGAGAAGGAGAGAGAGAGATGGGATTCAGGTGTTGGAGTATTTATAGATGTATGTAATTTTTGGAAGTTTTGAGGGCAAAAAAAGTCTTTTTGACACTTGTCCCATGCATGGGACAAGTCTGGCCGACCTATTTGGGTGGGATAAGTTTTTGGGTTTTTTGTCTCACCTTGTCCCGTCCCGTCCCGTCCCATGATAATAGCACGCCAAACGCGGGACAAGAGAAAGTTGTCCCGTTCTGTGTACCAAACGCACCCATGAAGAACTAGGGTTGCAGACCATGATTTTGCTTTGGGCCACCTTTTGAGAATTTGATATAATTTTGGATTGTTTTGTTATTTGCCTGGCCCTTTTAGAATTAATATAACATTGAGGTATCCATGTGTAATTGTTCATATGTTGGGGTAGATTTATAATTTCAGGAAATATTTGGGGCCAATTTAATATTATGATAAATATAGGGGTAATTTGAAATTTACCAAAATCATGAGGCAATTTTAAAATTTTCCTAAATTTTTGTGAGAATAATTGTAGTTCATAAATAGTTATTATGATTTCAGATGATTATGCTTTCACGTAGTGACTAATCATTAAGTTTTCATAATAATTAGGGAGAATTGCATTTTAGTCCCTGTAGTTTACCTTATTCTGGGTTTAGTCCACAATTTTTTTTTATTGTAACTTTTAGTCATTCTGTGACAGAATCCGTCAAAAGACAGATTCTGCCATGTCAGTCGGACAAACTGACTGTAATACCCCTCATGTGTGCTGATGACATCGAAAAGACCGTTTTAACCCTTATTTTTGTCTTTTGTGTGGCCCTCCACATATTTATTAAATAAAAATATATTAAAAAACAAAAAAAAAATTAAAAATGGAATTGAAAAAAAAAATAGATCTCCACTGTTCATCTCAAAGATGGACGGTGGAGATCTCTCTTTTTAAAAACTAATTAAAATTAAAATTAAAATATATATATATAACTAAAAAAAAATGAAAAAATAAAATAAAACTAATTAAATTTAAAATTAAAAAATATAGAAAACTAATTAAAAAATGAAAAAATAATTAAAAAAAAAATGAAAAAATAACCTAAATTAAAACAACCATTCAACCAAATCGTATTTCCCTAACCTAAATTAAACACCTATTTTTTTTTTTTAAATTAAAACTAAAAAATTAAAATTAAGATTCAAATAACAAAAGACAGTTCCAGATTACATATAAGATACACGATCCGTAGCCATCAAGAACACCAATAAAACCAAAAACAATTATGTAAATACAAAAATAAAAATTCACCAGATTCATGAAATGTTTAGATTCCCATAAAAAGTTTCAAAAATCCAAATTGTAGAGCCTAACAAACAAGGCAATTGTAACTGGGTGCAGACTGCAGAGCACTGCATTATACAAAATTACATCAACTTTTCAAAAAAAAAATTCAGAAATTATGTATAAGATAATTGCGAAATTTAGTGAAAGTTCAAACTATAATTGCGAGATTTTAACCACAAACTTACAAAGGACATGCCCGCTTAACAGATTCTAATGATCCAACAAAAATTAAAACTTGGATTCAGTTTAGCAACCCAATATGACAAAATATTGATTACAGAGGACAAACTTACCAAATCAGCTGCAGCAGCCAGCCTTGTGGAGCTCACACAAAGCCGCATAGCTGAGAGATGTCGGGAAGGTTTCCCCAATGTCATCTGTCTAATGCTATTCAAATCATCTGAGTTCTCATTCTCCATTGCCAATAAATTATCCTTATTGAGACCACCTTCTATTACCGTAAAGGGAGGTGAAAGATCCATACCCGCTGCCACCAGTTCAATGAAAGATCATATTTTGCAAAGCAAACAAAAATTTTAAAAAAAATGCAAGCATTCCACTACTGGTTCGGGCATAAAAACAAACAACTTGAAGACATGCTTTAACCGTAACAAATCTTCTTCAACTTATCTGCTGTCGATTCATCGACTTAATACTTGTTGAGGACCCAGATGGAGTGATTGACACCACCCCAAAACCGAACCCAACCTCTCCGTCTGTCAGGATTGAAGAAATTAGAGGTTTATAGAAGAAGGATTTGGGATTTACGGTTTGATGTGGAAGAGATCTATGGATTTTGGTGTCGTTTTGGTAAGGAAGTAGAGAGAGATCAGAGGATTTAGTAACGAAATAGAAAAATAACACAAAATTGACGAAATAGCAGAGATCGACGGAGACGGATTCGTGAAGAGAAAGAGAAGAAGCGGTAGCGACTGGGTGGAGAAACGAAGAAGAGGAAGTTTTTTATTTTTTAATTAACAATTTTAATTTTTAATTTGTTTAATTATTGTAATTGGAGGAGTGACGTGGCATGATCTCCTCCACTCATTTGTTTTTTATTTAATATATTATTAATTGTATTTATCAAGTTACCTTTATACCCTTCAGCCCTAATTACCCTTCATGTCCCCACTGATGAATTTACCTATTTACCCTCGTTGACCCTCGTTGACTTGACGAAACCCTAACAGAATTGGACGGTAGGGACTGGAATTCATATTGTCAGGATATAGATGGACTGAAAGTTACAATACCAAAAAAACCGTGGACTAAACCCAGATTAAGGCAAACTATAGGGACTAAAATACAATTTTCCCTAATAATTATTAGTTTGTTTATAATTATTAATAATTGATAGAATATTCTCGTAAATCGGATGACTATATCTTCACGTAGTGAACTAGTCATTAAGATTTTGAGAAATTCGTCGGTTATCGATTATTAATGATTTTGATTCAATAATTTATAGAATATTCTCGTGAATTGGATGATTATGTTTTCACATAGTGACTAATCATTAAGATTTTGAGAAATTCATCGGTCATCGATTATTGATGAGGTTAAAATTAATAATCTGTTTTGAATATTCTCATGAATTGGATGATTATGCTTTCACGTAGTGACTAATCATTAAGATTTTGAGAAATTCGTCGGTTAACGATTATTAATTTGGTAAGTTTTAATAATTGATTGAATATTCTCGTGAATTGGATGATTATACTTTCACGTAGTGACTAATCATTAAGATTTTGAGAAATTCATTGGTTATCAATTATTAAATTTGAACTGCAATGATTGAATTATATACATGTGATGGGTGATGTTCTTCTCCGTAGGAGGTTCATCATCTTGAGGTATTCATTTATACAATGTGATATAAATGTTAGAAATTTTGGAAGTTGATTTTAATATATTTTCATTTAATTGAATGAAAGTGCCTAACACTTATTGATGCCTACATATTCTATATGCTCACAGATAATGTCTATTCAACATGAATTTAAGAGGGTTGTATATTTCTCATTATTTTGCATAAATTTTTTTTAAAAAGAAATTATGTGTGACTATGTTAGATTGATTAAGAGAAATAATATAAATTTATGTTGGGTATAATGATATTGGATTTGCAGTTCTTGATTTACAAATGTATAACCTATGAAATTATTATGGAATTGGATGATTACATTTCTACATAGTAGACTAACCATTAAGATTTCATTATGATTTGTTTATTTCATTGAGGACATTGATTGATTATATTATAAATTATTATAAAGTTGGATGGTTATGTTTCTACGTAGTGGACTGACCATTAAGATTTTATAATGATTATGGAAATCAGTGTGAGCATGAATATACTGTGATTTAATTCATTTTAACACCTCTACTAATTCTAATTGCATGCCATTAAGATATTGGTTGATGGACCTTTTTGATGGATTATATGAGAAGCTCCAATTGGTTTTTACCTTGAAGAGGATTAAAGGATAAATAAAGTTTAGTGAACCCATTGTTGAAAGTTTGGTTAAAGTCTTTTACCTTAGATTAATATATTCTATGAAATTATGTCTTTTGTTTGTTATTTTGATAAAGGGTGACAGGGTACAAACACCATAAGAGTAATTTGAAAATTTTAACAATTCAACATAGCAAGTCAAATGAAATACTGAGGACATAAAATAATTTGCTATCGCAAGAAAATGTACCCCTTGATTTACGTTTTGAAATGTTTGATTAATTATCAATTAAGCATTTAGCAGGTTGTTTCTTGTGATACATTTTATATTATAAATTCTTTCAATGAACTCAGTATTTAACAGGGACCTAATAGTTTAGAGGTTTTATTAGAATTCAATTGAATTCATGGTAATATTTAGATTATCTTTAACCTCTAAAAGTTTTATTGGAAGATTTTTCCAATTTTGGTCTTGTAATGCATAGTACAATTTTTATAATAAGATTGAGAATTTGAAGTAATATCTTGAAGTTTATTCAAGACAATACTTATTTTTGCTTATGATTTTCACCTAGTGAGTAATATGGTGATTTTTATATATAAATAATAGTCTTTATGGATCTTCGAACTCTTCTTGTATTGTAAATTCTACTTTTAGGTTTTAGAATTAGATTGATGATTGTTCTTTTAGTTTAGATATAATTTTTTAATCACATGACCAAAGGTAGAATGAAGATAATTGATTCGTATGACATTTTGATTATTTTTTAAATTCTCGGTTTTAAGTCTTTTGATTAATTGTATTAAAAGTGATCTCATAAAATATAAGGATATAACTGCAAAAGGTTAGAAACTTTTAATAATAGTTTATAGAACTTGTCATTTTTTATTTATGAGAATAAATGTATATATGTATTATACATTCTTAGGGGGAGAGAGTGATGTTGTTAAGAATGTAGAATTTCAAAGAGTTACGTTTAAGGAATAAATTGTATGCTTGTGATATTTATGTTAAATAAATGTTATGTTTGTTGAATTACAATTTTGGATGTCATTGGAGTTAGGGTTTTGACTTAGTTGTCAAATAGGCTAGTTGGTTGGAAATGGTTTTTCAAAGTAATAATATTTTCAACTTAAATGTTGAAAGTTATGTGGTCAGATTTATAGCTTGAAGGTTTTATTTGAAAATTAGCATTAAGTTTGCATACTTTAAAACTTCTTTGAACAAATTTTCAAACAAATGGTGTTTAGTTTAATAATGTTGTAACATTTTATGACTTTGTTAAAAATTTTATTTTGCTATTAGACATAACTGAGGGTCAATGGGAGTAAGTTTACTTGTTTGAGATATCTATTGGTAAAAGTGATAAACTTACATAAGTTTTTAATTCCTCAAGTAAATTGGAGCATTCTCATAAGAAAAGGTTATGTAAATATCTGCAATTGATATTTTAATGTATGCTTAGTATATATGTATTGATACTATTATTACATTAGCATACTTTGCGAATTTCAAACCAATTTGGCATGTATCATTGGACATGGATATTGAATGTTTTATCATATTTGTAGAGGTTAATTGTTTCATGCTCACATGTATGTATGGATAATGAAATATGTGGTTTAATATGTTGTAACTCTAAAGAACTTTGATTGTGAAATCATATTTTGAGGTAGATTGCGATAATTTCATTGAAATTATTTTCTCTGAATATGATAAGAGATTTCAAAGATTTAACCATATGGATATTATGGTGAGAGAAAGTTTAAAAGTTGCAAGTTTCTAATAGCCACATGTAAAATAACTCTTGATACACTACCAAAATACTTGACTCCGGAGGTTTTGTAGAGCACGTTATATCCTGAATTGGATAATTGATACTTTGATATATTTGGTTAGTGGGAGTTATCTTTTATTAGATTAACTGCATTTTTTCAATGCATATTTGTTTTATTATATATGCATGTTAAGATATTTGCCATATTTGTTATTGTGTGCACACAGATGTTTGATTATGACAGGAAATCTCAAAGCTATTAGCTTTGAGGGGGCAGTTCACTCGTAAGGTATAAAGTTTCCACCGATGAGTGGACATTACTTAAGACAGAAGGATTTGCCCGTCTTAAGGGGGTATCTCAAAGCTAGCCAAAAGCTTTGAGTGGGCAGTTCACTCATAAGGTATAAAGTTTCCACCGATGAGTGAACATTACTTAAGACAGAAGGATTTGCCCGTCTTAAGGGAGGATTAACTCATGGTCCTTTGGTCAGTGAGTGTAAGAGGATTAAGACATTAAGTTTGCTCGTCTTAAGATCCCTCGCATAATGTGAAGGTGGACCTACATGGAAATAGACATGATGATCACATTTGCATGTAATTTCCATACCACTCATACATTCCATTTTACCCGGGTAGGTAGAGCTAAGGGTATTTTGATTTCATATGGTCTTATGTTGATTAAAAATGTAATGATCTTTGTAATTGGATACTTGAGGTTCGATTGGACTAAGGGGAAGGAATGTGTTACTCTCTTAAATATTCTATTTTGTGGCCACGTATAATCGTTTGTCAATTCAGAGTGTCGTTTTATAAAATGAATTTATAAATAAAAAATGATAATGTTTATGTAGCTCAAGTGGGAGAATGTAAGTTTTTTATAAAATTGTGAGCAACATATGACATTATATTTTGAGTTTATGAAAGCCGAATTGATTGGAATGTTTAAGTAAGAGAGAGTTGACAGGATAAAGCCCGTTATTAATGTGATCGATATTGTTAGGCTTGGTGCACCTTAGCTACATTATATATATGCAGGATATGGTATGGGCTATATATATGTGTGAGCCTAGTATTCCTTTGGGACTAGCCATCCTATTAGGGTTGAGAATCCTCAATGGGTTAGGATTCTAGTAAGTTATACTATTTATAGGGGGTCCCTACTCTCGCTCATGTATCACATAGTGATTCAGAATAAAAGTAGCCTCCTCATTAGGTTATCTAAAGTAAGGTAAGAAGAGAGTAGAAGACTTCCTATTGTTTTCTTTGTTTTCTTTTTAGGTTATTGTGCTTGTGCTATCATGGATTCTGAACTTCCAGGTACGCATCTATTCATACTTATGCATACAATACGAGATCCTAATTATATTTATATAATGCTTACAAAATAGTCCCACCACTGCAGGAATTCCAGGACACCCCCCCTTCAAGGCCCACGCCCTGAACCCATTAGGATCATATGGGTCGCATCTATGTATGTACCATCATCTCTCAATTAAAATTATTGGGTGGAATTAAAATCTAAACATGTGACACTAGTATATATAACAGGGAATTTGATACACTCGTACCCATATTGCTTTTCTCTGTAATAGAAAACGATGGAGATGCAGGTGTCATCAACGTCGAGAATCCAAGTATCCATGCCATTGTCAGACAGGACAATCTGGTTTACGTAACTCAAGATTTACTCCATGATCAGCTCAACATCTCTGTCGTACTGACCACCGATCATGTAGCTCTCTACGTACCGCAAACACTAAGTGGGTATCGTGCGCCATGCACATACATTGTTGGCCTCCATTGCCAACCGCCAGCTCAGGTAGTAGTTACTAAGGGTGGCAAAAATCCCCAACCCGCCCCAAACCCGCGAGGTCCCGGTCCATTTGGGGCGGTTAAAATGGGTAACGGGGCGGGTTTGGGGCACATTTCTTGACCCGGCCGGGTTACTGGGTCTGGTATGGGGCGGTTCGTTTTGACCCGACTCGCCCCGTTTGACCCGGAATATTTATATATATATATATATATATATATATATATATATATATATATATTTTAAATATAAAAGGAAAAGAGAAGAAACCCTAGCTGAAAAAAAAAATTGAAAGAAAAAAATTCGAAGTGATGGTGAAGATGTTGGATGGATTTTGTTATTGAAACTTTATGTTTAAACAATTTTAGTGAAGGTGTTGAATGGATTTTATTGATACCGAAAATGTTGTA
This sequence comes from Acer saccharum, assembly GCA_030490815.1. NCBI lineage: Eukaryota > Viridiplantae > Streptophyta > Magnoliopsida > Sapindales > Sapindaceae > Acer > Acer saccharum. The sequence goes on along the minus strand of CM059875.1, from coordinate 8,518,083 downwards.
TGTATTTTGTATTTTGTTTGAGATATTTTGGGATTTGTATTTTATACTTTACCTATGAAATTAGTGTTTATTAAACTCAATTATTGTGCTATGTTAAATTTAAATTTACTGTCAATTTTTTTTTTTTTTTGATGAAACGACTCAAACAGGGCGGGTTTGGGGCACCCCTGCCCCAATCGGGGTGGGTTTGGGGCAGAAGTTTTTAACCCGGTCGGGTCATAGGTCGGGTTTGGGGCAACCTTTCAAAACCGGGTTATGGGTTTGGGTCGGCCTTGACCCGCCCCATTGCCACCCCTAGTAGCTACTGCTGTCTGACGGCACAGTCTCCCTGGAATTGTAACCTGACTTCATCCCTGTAGCCTTGGAGAACATAGCGAGGAACAAGAACAATAACCAATAACACCTCCCGTATCGTCTGCATAACTGCTTTAAACATAGGTGTTTGTTGAAATACCTCTGAGAGAGACAAATATTAACAATATATATATATATATATATATATATATATATATATTGTATGTGATAAAATAGAGAGAAACCATTGTATTTTATAAATATCCTGTAATGGGTAAATAAGATAATGATTAAACGTGGAATTTTTGAGCGATTTAATGTCCCAATAAAGAATATTTTGTTTTTTTGGTCAAATGCACTTACGCACGTGAATTGGAGGGATCATAGTAACAAAAACACTTATGAAAATAACAAATTTAGATTAGCATGAGCCAGATCGAGATAGTGATTAGAGTAGATACAAGGAAGGTGACTCTTAAGGAGTTTTGCTTTTTGTTAGGTTAGGTGTCGTTTTTCAAGTTGAAAATTATACTTCACTTTTTAGTCCAAATGAGAAATGATTCATGAGAAGATAAAAGTTATTAAATTATGTATTAATTTGAAAAGTCGTTTTCGAATTTTATCAATTAATTACACTAGCAACTTCATGTTTGGTTGCTAGTCCTTTTCTATGTTCATAAATTAATTATTATAGGAGATAAATTAATGTAATGTTATTTCCAACCAAATTCGTATGTTTTTCCTTTTATTTTCTCAAACATATGCTATTTGGTTGGTTGTCTTTGTGTGTTGTCGAAGAGGAGAATAGATGCTAAGTGGCCAAAATTATACATCCAATGAAATTATATTCTTCTTTAAGTTATACAAGAAATGTCTATTAAAAGGAAAAAGACATTAAGATATATGAAAGATACATAATAAAGTAGTGGTATTTTGAAAGTTGTCAAGTTGGAAGGAGATCAAACAAAGAATAACATAACGTAATTTAAAGAACGTATAGCATTCATGTATATATATATATATGTGTAATTAGAAAACCTGGTGACTTAATTTTATATGCCTACTAAATAGTTTGTTGCCTCTTCCAGTTTTAGAATCTTTAAATTGTCTTGGTCAACAAAAGTTGTGATGCCAAACTTGCAAAAGGAAAAATATATAATGTAGTCATGCTCGTGCATGGACTTGTTATATTTATGGCGAATTGGCAAGGCATGGCATTTTCAATTATGTTGTTATATATATATCATTCTAATGATCTAATGAAGACAAAAGGAAAATGCAAGAAGAAGATGGATCATGAGTTGAGAAGTGCAAGAAAGTTACCTATGTTGAGGTGGCCGGGCAATAGAAGAGTTACTGACTAAAAATGGCCATTGAACCAGAACATTATGGAGTATGTGATGATCAAGAACAAATCTACCAAAACAATAGGCACCAGGTGAGTGTATATATAAAGAGAGAATATGATTAACCTACTACAACAACAAAAAGAATAAGAAGGCTTTTTTTTTTTTTTTACGTACCTATTGTGGTTGTGGACTTTGGAAGGTGGTGCGAGTGGCGTCAGAGAGCAAAAATTGTAGGCTTGTGATTGGGTGTGAAATGGGAGGCAGAGGTTAGTGGGGCAGCTACACAACGTGTGTACTATTGGAGAAATTGTTGATGATCCAATCGACAAGGTTTTTGTTCGTGGAGATCGATCATGGATTGAGTCAGAGACCATCAACTTTCATATATCCAAGTGGAGGTACCCCCATCACTTCCTCACTCCACTGTACTCTTAGATTTTGGATCAACCAATCCTCTTCTTTATCATCAACGATTGTACCAACAATTTCTACATAGAATATATTTTTTTTAGGAAATTTGCACGTCCAAGATTGAATCAATTGGTTGAAGGATTCTCAGGGAATTTTATTTGATGGATTGGAAAAGGCATATTTCATCAGCAAAATAAGGGTTGTGGATCACACGTAACCCTATAAGAAATTAATTTAAAACATGGAGTAGTTGTATATATAATTGGAAAAGTGTGATTAATTAGCTATATTTTATATCTAAGGGAGGTCAAAAGTCAACCGTATATATAATTGTGTCATGAATTGCATACATTTAGTGGGGGAGGATGTTTATCCAATCAAAAAGGTTAATTTGTAGAATCCATTCGGCAGAAGATGGTGTGTTTGGCCCTTCAAATTAATGATATGTTTGGTAGGAGGGATGGATGAATTAAGAGGGAGAGAGTATGAGGGATGGAGAGGATAACATATATCATTTATATTGTTTGGTATTGAAAAGAGGGTTGGATGGATTGGTATATAATTTATAAAATTATTATATTACCTTTTAAAAAAATTGGAGGGTAGTCTAAAAGTGGAGAGCATTTTTGTCTTTGCCCTCCATCACTCTCCCTCCATTGTGATCCGCCCATCATTGGGCGGATCCAATATGGTGGGCCTAGAGGGAGATCTCCTCCCTCCTCTCCTCCTCTCCCCTATTTTCTCCCTCTAACTGAGTCTAACCAAACAAGGGATTGGAGCTCTCCCTCCAACCTTCTCCCTCCCTCCATCTTTCCCTCATACCAAACACAGCGTAAGAGTCGATTTTTGGGTGTCCAACATTCTCCATTATTGTCAGCATAACTCCCCCCCCCCCCCCCCCCCCCCCCCCCCCACAAAAAAAAATAAAAATAAAAAAATAAAAAAAATAAATAAAGAATGACTTGTTTTTCCCAATTTTGGTTTGCATAATTGGATTACATGTTCAACTTGTATATATATATATATATATATATAAATTCTCCGGTCAGGACTGAACCTGAATGTATGGTCTCAAGGATTATTACATGTGATAATCTATATAAATTGATGTTTGATCATATGTGATAAACTGATAATTCTAAGATTATACAAAAAATTTTAGATCTGATCATGACCAAAGAGGGAGTTTATATATATAACTAGATCGTACTGAGGAAATGTATATTCAACGTATCAAGGAAATGTGTGAGTGAATATATTTATATGGATGGAAAATTTTCCTTATTACATTTACCAACTGGTAAATTCAGGATGAGGGGAATATCCCAAACCTGTCCCTACCCCTTCCTCAACCCAAACCCAAGTTGTTATATCCCATATTGCTAGCGAGTGAGATCCATGGTTTGGATATAAGTCTTGGTCTCTCCTAACTAAGTAGACATGTTTTGGGCCATATGTGAAGGATACTTGCGTGAAACCCATGATCCAAAGCAAATCCGTAAGGGTGAAGGACGCGTGCGTGAAGTCCAAAGCAAACAATATCTACTTAGTGGGCCTAGGCTGTTACAAATAGTATCAGAGCCAGCTCGCTACCCGATGTGGATGTGGATGTGGATGTGGATTTGTGATTACGTTTGGACCCTCACAAGGACGTGAGGTCCAAAGCGGGGTAGATTGTCACATCCCATATCGCTAGCGAGTGAGGTCCATGGTTTGTATATAAGTCTTGGTCTCTCCTAACTAAGTAAACGCGTTTTGGGCCATGGGTGAAGGATGTTTGCATGAAGCCCATGATCCAAAGCAAATCCTTGAGGGTGAAGGATGCGTACGTGAAGCCCAAAGCAGACAATATCTACTTGGTGGGCCTAGATGGTTACAACTCCGCATAGGGCTGCTGGGAGTTTACCTACAATGTCTATTCCTCATTTCATGACAGGCCACAAGGCTTAAATTGAGTTTAACATACGTGGAGGAAGGTGGGACACTTATGCAAATCTTTGGCACTTTTCGCAAGTCCTTACATGATTCTGGGAGTCGGACCGCATTGTCGACAAGTAGTAACCAACTGCAATTGCTCGGTTCGACATGCTCCTTGTGTTAGAATGGTTTCCACGTTCTTCATAGTGTAGGCTTTTAAGAACGTCATACGCTTCGCGGGGAGTGAGACATCTCTAATAGGGTCTTGTAAAAGACTTTTTATAAAGCTTAACATAGAGGATGCAAATTTTTGTTGTCTTTACTTTTATTTTTCTTGCTTCATTCCCGTCACTTGGTAGGATGTAAGCTTGTAGGTAGTCTATTAAAGGGTCCATCCATGTTATACTGTAATTGATATTCGTTACTGTTTCCTCCTTGTCATGTATTGCGGGGCCACTATAGATATACGATAGGAAGACTTAGGGCCATTGGACCGAATTGTCGATCCCAGATTTACCAACGCATCTGCTTGAGTATTTTTTGATCTTGGTACCTGCAAAAGAAAAAATTGGTCGAAGGTTGACTGTAGCTCTTTGGATTTGGTCAAGTATGCAGTCATCCTTTTATCTTTGGCCTCATACATCCTGTTCATTTGTTGAACGACTAGCTGCAAGTCACTTTGTACCTGTATGTTTTTTTATTCCTATGCTTTTTGCTAGGTCGAGCCTACCGATTAGAGTCTCTTATTCGACTTCAATATTGGTCACACAGAAGTCGTAGTGGATTGATTGTTCTAAATTTTCTCCTTGTGGAAATTTGAGCACAATCCTTAGCCTACTCCTTTTTATATTACTGGACCCGTCGACAGATAGGGTCCATGTTTCGTTTGTAAAACTCTTTGTGAGAGTCATCAACTCCTATTCAACCTGCAGATTTTTATTAGGGGTGAAGTCTGCAATAAAGTCAGTAAAAATACCTGAGATTTCATTGTTGTTCGCGGCTAGAAAGTGATGTCATGCTCGCTGGGTTCGACCATCCATTTCGTCAATCAACTTGAAAGTTCAAGTTTATGTAGTATATTTTTAAGTGGGAAGGAAGTTAATACCTTGATTAGGTGGCATTGGAAATATGGCCTTAGTTTTCGTGTCGGCTATGACAAGTGCTAGAGCCAATTTTTCAAGTTGGTTATACCTGGTTTCGACGTCAAGTATGGTATTACTTACACAATATATTGGATGTTGAGCCTTCGTCATCCCTGACTAGTACGTCACTCACTATTGTGTTGGATACTACCAAATACAAATACAGTACTTCTTTATCTTTAGGCTTTTAGCAACGGGGGCGAGACTAAGTATTCTTTCAAGTCTTGCAATGCCTACTTGCACTGTTCATTCCTTTCAAATGCCTTGTTTTTTCTTAAGGTGTTGAAGAAGGGCTGGTATCGTTTAGACGATTTGAAGATGAATCGGTTCAAGGTTGCCACTCGACCTGTGAGTTTTTGGACGTCTTTAATGCATTTCAACGATTCTATCCCTCTGATTGGCCTGATTAGGTATGGATTTGCTTTGACTCCTCTTTGGGTCACCAAATAACCTAATTTTTTTTTCCAGAAGATACGACAAAGGAGCATTTAGTGGGGTTCAGCTTCATACCGTATTTGTTAAGCACGTCGAACAACTGCTTTAGGTGGTCTATATGTTGAGCAACGAGAAACTTGACTACCATATCGTCGATGTAGACTTCCATAGTATGTCTATCCGAGCATTTGAGCGAACATTTTGTTGACCAGTCGTTGGAAATATTAGAAAATTATTTCACAATTGTGTTATTTTGATATAAGTCATTTTCTATAGTCATAGTATTGGATGTTGTGGATTACTTATCTCCTAAATACCTTAACAAAAAAGTCATCCAGAATTGGCAAGGTTATTTGCTGATGGTGTAGTTATATTTGCTAGTAAATCCCTTATTTAGCTTTTGCAAGTTCCTGTTTAAGATTCCGTGAGTGCTTGTACACTTGTGAATGTTTATTGAACGAAAAACATAAATCTAAGTAAGAAGTTGACTAGGCATTTTGGTATGGTTTTACTAACCAATGGTAATTCGGTTTTGCGTTGGGGCTAGGTTACCCTGCTGATGTTAACCAGTGTCCTGAATTAGTTCTTTCAGGAGGTTGAATAAAGAGTGCAAATATGTTATATTACTTTGCTGGTATAATCACATGAATACTCTAAGAAGGAAACTCTATGAAGAGTGAGATATGTGACGTCCTTCCAATTCTTTACTGATACTCCATCTTGCTTTTGCCCCTTTGCTATGCACTTCTTGTCTAATAACATCGCTATTGGTAATTACGCATTTTTAATATAAGCGAAGAACAAACTTGTATAGTCAGATCCACTGCATGATGCCTTTCTTTAGTTTCACTCATTAGGTGAGTATATTGGATTTAGGGGATTGCGCTCTTCTGGTGCTCCCCACCTCCATTTTTCTTCACAATATGTTACTAAGGACTATTCTAATTCCCGAATACATGAATGATTTGAGAGTTAAAAGCAGTCTAGCCAAGTCTATCGGCACCATTGTATCGATTGCAAGAGCATTAACTGTGACTTTGTACAAGGGTCCAATAATACTGATTCACATAACAAACTTCAATTGTTGCAAACAAATTGGGTCATTTGTGGTCTTCTCCTTACCGTTGCTTACTCTTGAATCTTCCACTTCCCTTGTTTTTGGACTGAACCACGCATAAGAGGTAGAAACATAACTTGGTTTCATAAGTCCTGGACAATGTTAGCAGCTAGAATGCCTTCGGGAGCAACAAGTAGACCCTCGATGCTGCTCTAGTAGCAAATGAGGTGGTAGAGGATTTACTGGAAGGCAAGGAAGTGACATTAATTAGAATTTGGTTATTTCTTAGGGTTTTAGTTGATCAAATAAATAAGTAGCACTCTGGCGAGGATGTTGTGAGTTAAGCACATTTGTTATTTTTATGCTCGAAAATAAGTTGGAATATTATGCTCCATTTTACAAGAACCATACTTTCCCATGGATTCAAAACATCCAACAACCTTTTTTTTTTTTTTTTTTTTGCTCAATTTTATGATACCTATATTAATCAGAAGAATACAACTTAGACTCGACCTCCATGTAGCAAACTAATTTTTTTGTCCAAACATATTATGGAGTTTAATGACACTATTGTTGGTGTAATAATAATTTATAAATATTTAAAATTAACAAGGCACCATGAGATTAATTCAGAAATGCTTTTTGATTTATTCTTATAACAGACATAATTCAATTGGTATAATTGGGGACCTTCCCATGAGTCTATCTATGCTATAACCATATCAAGATAACGAATACTTGCCCGGTCCAAGCTACATGCCACCGGAGGAGATGATCAAGAAGGTCTAGAGAAGGACGACAAGATGGCGATTATGGAAATTAACGGTAACAATCCATTCAGATAGTTGTTTAATTTGATGGCTCAGTGGTTTACAAAGTTCGCCATATATGCTTTGGACACACAATGCCAAGCATACATTAAGTTTTCTATTGATGCGATGTCTTCGGTCACGAGCACACCAAAAATCGTTGTGATTGTTTGTAAGTTGTTGGGGAGTTCCACGAAGGCTTTGGAGTCTACCAGTGACAAATTGGAAGTAGGGAAAACAAGGGTTGAAGCTGAAGCAGGGAAAATAGAAGGGGTGACAGAGAATGTCAAAGTCAAATTCAGGACAGAGGAGGAGAAGGTTAAGAGAGAAGGGAGTGTTTAAGTTTTTGTGTTCGTGTTTGGGGGGATGGCTTGGGTGATGGTTGACAATTTTACGGATTAGAGAGATGTTTGAAGAAAGAAGGTTTAGAGAGATGTTTGAAGAATGAAGGTTTATAGAGATAGTTTCAAGAAAGAAGATTGAGAGAGATGTTAATAATTGGAATAAGTTGTTAATGGTTGTTTTTTTTTTTTTAAAGAATACGAGTATCTGTTTCTTCTCTTTAATATTTTTAATAGTAACTTTGATTCGATAATTCAGTAGAACCCCTCTAAATTAATCTCCTCTAAATTAAAAACATTTCTAAATTAATAAAAAATCACGGTCCCGACTTAAGCCAGTGTAAAAAATTAATAAACACCTCTGTTGTAATAAATAATAATGTTTTTTAAACCTAGTGTAAATTTTCGGTTTTGATTGTTGCATAAATTAATAATTTCATAATAGTACAAAATACCATACATAATATTTAAGAATTAGAAAAGTACTTTAAGATGTTAGTTTACATAATACCACCATATTTGAGATTTTTGACTGCATCCTTCATCTTTTCAATTGTCTTAAAAAGTTATTGTGATCATCTTGTTGTAGCCAAAATGTTTCAACTAAACTTGGAATTTATAACCACGGAACCGGAACTGCCGGTTTGGAACCGAACTGAATCGGACCGGGGCATGTCTAATCGTAACAATTAACAAAGATCCAATAAGAAGACAACTTGGTTTGGGCTGGAAACTGGCCCAAAATAGTCAATAAAATTAGGCGCACTATTCAACAAAAAGGAGATGAATTCCATATTTATAGCCCCACATATTTTGTTTGATAATGAAATTACTAATATATTCTCAACATTCTTAAAAATGACTTAATATATGTACAGTCTACAATGGTAATAGGATAGGGTTATTTCTGTCATTCGGAAATTGTTTTTCTTTTTCAATTAATTGTAATTCTGAAAGACAATTTTACCCTTACTAAATGTTAAAATTACACAAAAGATATATCCCAAATAATATCTTACGGTCTTACCCTTACTAATGTGCCATCTGTTGACATTTCAACGCCATTTCACTTTTCAAAATTCAAACTGCTCAACCTCTTCGTTTACTCTTCGATAGATGAAAGCCGAAGGCTGCTCTCATATGAAATCTCTAAACATTTGTTAACAAGATGTTTAACCAAAAATTATGTTAATTACCAATCATGTGTTGGTGTGAGTGATTCGACGCTCTCATCCCTTAAGCAAGATCGTGGGTTCAACCCCCCTTGTGAACGGAGCTACACATATTAGGAGCACTTTACCCCTTAGTGGGCCGACCCGGTGCGAGTCCGGATTAGTCGGATGTGGTCTGAGCTGATTGCACCGTATGGTGGATCCGCCCCACCTGGAAACCGGATGGTGTAAACCAAAAAAAAAAAAAAAATTATGTTAATTGATTCGTGTGTTTTATTGTTAAAATTCTGGTTTGCTTTTTTTTAGTTATTGTAATTTATTAAGTAGAAATTTTGTTTTATTTTTGTAAAATCTATAACAAGTTTTTTTTTTGTGTTTTGAAATTTCAATCCATAAATCATTATCTTTCCACTCTAATTTTGTACTAAACCTTAAGTTGTTTGGAAGTCTTAATACTCTTTTTATATTAATATAACTAATCATCATCTACTTCAAGTGAAATTCTTTTTTAATTAGTTGTTTGGAAGTCTTAATACTCTTTCAGTGAACTATACACAAGTACTTAATTGTATATAGTTCACTGAAAAAGAATTCATCGCAATGTGTTTCTCTTTAGTTTTTATATATGTAGTAAGTAAAGTTTAGTTTTAAGATAATTTATATGATATTTTGTAATAATTGTATCTTCAGTATTGCTTCTAACAAATATATAATACATATGTATTTTGTATCAAAATTTATGTTTAATCTAATATTAAAATAATAATAATAATAATAATATGATCACTGAAGATTAAATGACAAGAATGATAATATTTGTGTATTCAATTTTTAAAAGTCTAACTAAGCACGTGCACGTGCGACCAAAACCTACATATAACAATTATCAAGCCACGAGCGATCCAAACGTTTTTTTGTGTGGGAGGATCCGACTTTGTAACGCTAAAAAATGAACTCTTCTGATTATATCACAATAGAATGTCAGATTTCGTACGAAAAAACGTGTAAAATTCCACCACCACCCAATGTGACTCGGTGGTAAAGAACGCTCATACCCATGCAGGATCACACACCATAAAACAAAAACCACATATCTCTCTCAATTCTTAGCTATAGATGGATGAATCTCAAAACAAAAGGAAAGAATATTGGTCCACATAAATAAAAGAGAGTGATATTAATTGTTTAGTAGAAAAGGCCATGAAATGAATTCAATTCATCATCCACTCCAAATCCAATGGCATATGTAAGTATGCATGTGAAAATGAAATACATTTATTGAACAAGCTGAAACCCTAATGATCTCATGTGGACTACACCATGGTCCTACTACAATCGTCCTCATTCTTCTTTCGCAATCAAAATTATTGTGTGTATATCCCATTCCAATTCTAAGCAAAAGTATATAAAATGGTAGGGTACATACCCACATGCATCTCCATTACCTTTTTTTTTTTTTTTTTGGTTGCAATCACCAAGGTGGTCTTGAATCTTGATCAATTTATTAAAAAAAAAAAAAACATAGATATGGATCCTAGAGAGTCATCAGAGATCTGTGCACGTGAAGGTAGAAGCTATACACAATGACAGTGGATGTGAATGTGATGGAATTTGTCATGAAACTTGGTAGCTTGTTTGCTTTCTTTGGGCATGAATGATATTGATAATAATATAATATCTTTGCTTCCAAGGAATTTTGGTGGTTGACACTTGACATACATGTATAGTCCTTGCATTGATCACTGCCTACTTGGTTGTTATTAGTTGAACATCAAACTCGATAGTCGATAGAATTCGGGTCTCAATGGAACCCTGATTTGGTTTCGTTAGATATTCCTGTAATCTAGATCCCACCATCACATAATAAACATAAATTTAAGGTGAAAACCGTTAAATAATAATTAATAGTAATAATAATAATAATAATAATAATAAAAACATTATTGTGCACATTTTCTTTGGACAAATCAAAGTGTGATGAAGAAAGAACAAGTGATGCAAGTCTGCATGTGGGATTGGTTTCTCAAGATCACATGGTTTAATGGCTATAATGTTCAATGTTGTTTGGGCTTGGGCCATATATCTCCTCATCCATCATTTTCTCAAATGGTCCACCATTTCCAATAACTTGCTCTTCTTCGTCTACTTCCTGCCTTCCGTGGCCCATCTTATTCTCATTCCACACTAGAATGAGAATCATTGAACAAGTCAACAACAAAACTTACATCGTCCATACTAATTAATAACTTTGGTGCTTGAGAAATTTCCACTTTGGTAGAGATAACTTAATTGTCCCCCAAATAAAGAAATAGAAACTTCAATCATTGGGTTAGAATACCTACTACAATTATATTTTAAGTAAACAAATTAAATTAATATAATCCAACTAACCTTTGGAACTTGGAAGGAGTGGTTGGGTGAAGCAGGGACTTGATATCTATTTTATGAGTAAGACATCATATCTTTACACAAAATTCACATTCAATTAACATCACCAAATCATTTTAATTAATGCATCAAGTTAACAAATAATCACATGATTAAAGGACACGTGGCGCCACTCCATGTGAGAACCACTCATCAAAACAGAAGTTCTCCAGCTTAGATCTACTCCACTTCATATTTTCATAGAGAGATAGCTTTGCATATACTACACTGTCTTCTCTAGTTCTCTTTCAAAGTTAGATCTCAGAAACTGAGACTCAGAGAAGAAGACAATGGTGCTGTGAAATTTGAAAACGATGAATCGGAATAATAATAACAATAATAGTAATTATATGAGAGAATATTTGGTCCCCGGTGGGAGGAACTATCCGCCGGGGCTGGGCCTGCAGCACCGACGAGGTCAAAGTTTGACTGGGTTCTCGAAGGATGCTCCGGCGCCGGACGAGAACCACCTCGACCTATTCTCCAAGACACGTCGTTCTCTTTCCGTCGCCTCCTCCGACGACAATTCCTCCGATGGTATGTACTGATCTCTGTCAATGTCACATTTTTCTTAACGGTGTTGTTTTTGGTAATCAATTCAATGCACATCAATTTGGAGTTTTTGACAGAACCCCCACCCAAACCGGATTCGGTCACTGGGTTCTGGCAGGTTCTTTAACCCAAGCAACCGAATTAACCGAAACCAACTAAATATAGTTTTCTTTTTTTTTTAATGCTTCTTGAAGCAGTTTCAGTGAAGCTTGGAAGATTATCAGTTGGATCAGCCAAATTGGCGAGAAGTGCGATCGATGATCTACTTTCATCCACAGATGGAGGCAAGCACGACTATGACTGGTAATTTTTCGTCCCCAGATCTGCCTACTTTTATGCTTTATAGATTTATTAAACTTCTTTACCAAATTTTTGTTGCCATTATAAACATATTATGTTCAAAACTTATTGGTATTGTAAATTTATCATCTTTACTTGATTTTGGATTGGTTTGGCAAGGTCACATTGTTCATAGATGACTAGGGAATTAGAAATGGACAAGTTATATGCATCTGCTATTGAACTGTTAATTTGAATGATCGGATTGGTATTTACGGATCATTGACCCTTTTTTTTTTTTAATTAGGCTTCTTACCCCTCCTGGAACTCCACTTTTTCCTTCGTCGGATGGAAATGAATCTCAACCGAATCCAGTGGCTGCTCCGAGAGGCAGTTCCATGTCTAGATCGGTTTCCACTACAAAGGCTTCAAGGGTATGCGTTTTTCATTTCATAAGGAGCAAAGTTCTTATTACCTTTTTGATGCCTAAGATTCTAGAAGTGGAAATTGTTAATCAATTATGAGAGTTGCTGATAATTGGCAGGTTATGGAAGTACAATTGAAGTTTTTGACAGTGATTTGATTGAATTTGCAATGCTATCTGTGTTTCAGCTTTCAGTTTCACAATCAGAAAGCAACCATTCATCTAGACCAGCTAGAAGCAGTTCGGTGACTCGCTCTTCTGTCTCTGCTTCACAATATAGTTCCTATTCTTCTAACAACAGATCGTCTTCAATCCTCAATACAAGCTCAGCTTCAGTCTCATCGTACATCAGACCAGCCTCTCCAAGTACACGTTCCACATCTTCAGCAAGACCTTCTACGCCATCTTCCCGCCCATCAGCATCAAGATCCTCAACTCCTTCGAGAACCCGTCCATCTCTCACCAGCTCTTCCATTGACAGGCCTCGTACATCCCAAAATTCAAGGCCATCAACTCCAAGTTCTAGGCCACAAATCCCGGCAAACTTGAGTTCCACAACCGCTCGTTCGAATTCCCGTCCATCAACTCCCACTCGTAGGACTCCAGTAGCTTCCACATCTCCGGGAGTGATTCCTACAACTTCATCAGGGCGTGTTATGTCAAATGGCCGCAACTCAGCACCAGCATCCCGCCCAAGCTCCCCAAGCCCACGAGTCAGGCCTCCACAACAGCCAGTCATTCCTCCTGATTTTTCTCTTGACACACCACCTAACCTTAGAACAACTTTGCCAGACAGACCAGTGTCTGCTGGTAGGTCCCGACCAGGTGTTGCTCTCACTGTGAAAGCGAACCAAGAAGCTACAGGGTCTGTGAATGTGCCAAGAAGACATTCATCACCCATTGTCTCAAGGGGAAGACTCACGGATCCTCCTGGTCCCATTGCCACAAGGGGAAGACACATGGATCCTCCTGCTCCCATAGTCACAAGGGGAAGACTCACGGATCCTCCTGGTAGAAGTCGTTCCAATGGGCATATTCCTGACATGCATGAGTCTCGAAGGGCCTCACACGTCTCTGAGTTATCAACACGGAAACCTGTGAAGTCCTCGACTACTGCCATGGATAGCACTGGATTTGGGAGAACTATCTCCAAAAAATCTCTCGATATGGCCATCAGGCATATGGTATGTATTTTCCTATCCATCATATCACAGTAAATTAATTTGTTAGGTTAGTGTGTGAAATTCTGCCAGTCATAATAACAAAATCATTTCTTTATTTGATTTTTATGTCGATTTTTCTTCCGGTAGCTATTTCAAAGTTTAAACGGGTAGTCAATTTTCTTAATCACTTGTCCAGAGAATTTAAAGGAAAGAAAGAGACAGAAGTAACTTTCAAGATGTTGCAAAATGTTAGTGCTAGTGTTCCAATTTCATTCAGCTTTCTGGTGTAGAATTAGTTGGGAAATTCTACCTAGAAAATCCATGCCTGTGGAATAGTCCAATTCAAGATAACAAATAAAAGATAGAGTAATTGGCACAAATCCCCCCCAGACTATACCAGCTTTTGCATGTTGCCCCCTAAACTATTTTATTAGGCACTAAACCCCCTGAACTATCACTTATTGGCAGACCAAGACTAAAGATGCCCCCTCAGGGGAAAAAAAAACCCAAAGGATTGCCAATAAGTGATAGTTCAGGGGGTTTAGTGCCTAATAAAATAGTTTAGGGGGCAACATGCAAAAGCTGGTATCGTCTTGGGGGGGGATTTGTGCCAATTACTCTAAAAGATATTACACTTACAGACAGAAGTTAGTTATCTCTTGGATTGTAATGTCACATTGTACTTGGAGTCTAGGACAATAGTAACACTTCGATCAATCAGAAAATTTATATTGTTGGCATAATCGTGGTGGCTCCGTTACAATTATGGATGTCAACACGAATCGTTGCATTTATCACTTGAACATCATAAATGAATAATACTAAGACACCATATTTTCCTTATCCTTAAATCATTATCATCATGATTCAGTATCATCATATCATCATTGTAATTGGCTGCAAGTAAATCCCTATATGGAACATATGAAAAATTTATTACCACTAGGAATCGCACTGGAATTAAATTAAATAATTTCTGTTAGTCTGTTACTAAATAAATCGTATTATCAATTTCATGCAAAATTGTAAGGAAAGAATTGAATATTTTGTTTACTTTGAATACTATAGTTTCTTTCTTGCTCATTAAATGAGAGACAAGAATGGTTATTTTTAACTTTATGCCATCTATCCTCAACTGACTGGATTCAAACTTGGTTTAGATTTAAGATTCATCCATGTTCTATCAAGTAGTCTTATAATGTTCTAGCAAATTAGTTAGCATTGACATTAGCACGATGATCTCTAATCTTTCCTTCTTTTATTAAGAAAATATTAGCAATGGCATTTCATTGAATTTGAAGTGGTAGCCATTTATCCGAGATGTTTTACTGGGAGCTTGTATTTATGTCCAGGGTAATAGCATAGTAAAGGATTTCACTGTCTTGTGTTACAGTTTAATGAAAGCTCTTCTTTGTACTCACGGGAGATAGAAAATTTATCATGTGAGGTGAATCCTAACCATATATATTATTATTGTTTGATGTAGGATATAAGAAATGGTGCAGGAAGCACGCGTCCACTTTCGGGCACCACCCTCTTCCCTCAGAGCATTCGATCTGCCAATTCGAAATCCCATTCTACTCGAACTTTGGAGTCTGTAAGCATCAATGGAAGCTCACAAAATGGGGACTTTTTGGAGAAAGGACATAACTTCAGCAGGATTGCAGACAATGGAAGTGATATTAACGATGGACGATACTCTGCAAAGTTGAGTGAAGTAGACATCTATGAGAGCTCCCGCTATGACGCAATTTTACTTAAAGAGGACTTGAAGAACACAAACTGGCTGCATAGTATCGATGATAAATCGGATCAAGGAACGTTCTTTGATAATGGTTTCGAGCCTCTGCCCGAACCTTTTGGTCCATTATAACATTTGAGAAGTGGTTGAATTTTTATTTTTTATTTTTTTATATTTTCTATATCTTTGATATATAATTTTTTAAATTATATTCTTATGTTCTTACCAATTATTTGGTTACTTTTGGAAGAATGAAATATGTCAACTTCTATCACAAAAAACCTGAGTGAGGAGGCTGTGTTTTCTGCAGAAATTGAATCTATTTCTGCTCTTTAACTAATATGCTTGTATGCTCTCAATATATTGTGTAATGTAGCAGCATTTTGCTTTGCTTACAAACTTTCAAGTGAAGGAACACAAAACCATAAATAACCAAAATCTTTCCAATCTCGGTACATCTCATGCTTCGGTGCCTCTGGCGTATACGTTCAATCCAATCAATTCATGTTGTGGTATGAATAACTAATCATGTGAAAAATGTATGCCACATGACACTATATAAATAGGTTTAGTGTATACGTGGAAAGGCATATTGAAGCTATTTTTCATTTATCCTCATTAACCTTACAATAATTCTATTTTGCCTAATCTGGTGTTCAAATGATGTGACATCGTTATAATCCATTTATTTAAATTGTATTAGATTTGCATGATTTAAATGAATGGATTATAATTATGCGACATCATTTTAGCACCAAATTTGGATACCAAATTTGGATAAAGTAATATTATTCTTAACCTTCTAGAGGTATCAAAAGGGTCGGGTCAATCAGACCCAAGTCTGGTTGCAAAGTGTTGGGCCCCAGGCCTGGTCTCAAGCCTAGTTGGGCCTAAGAAAATCAATATTCATGGATTGTTCACATTTATTAGATTATTTGTTCACGACATGTGATGTGCGTATCATATCATCTGTACGTTTGCAATGTGTGTTTTTATTTGAATGAATGTATGAATAAATAACGTATTACAAGGTTGATATCATTCAAACTTTTTTCTCAAACAAAGGAGGAGGTGGGTGGCACAAACACCACACGGACAAGGGTATGGAAATGTCAACTAAACGTTGGTTGAAGTGGTTAAAATCATAGACATTGAATGCTTTTCTTTTCTTTAAACAACACAAATAATCAAATAATATTCAACAGCTATTTTAAAATTTTTAAAATTTTGACTTCAATTTTAAAGGAAATTTAATAATCCACGTGAAGTCTTTATAAATTATAATAATGTGGTGGTGGTTTCAACTACTTCGTACATCCCATCACCTTCTTTTATATCAAACAAATGCATTCATTTTCTTGAAAATAAAAATTGGCAAAGATCGGATTAGCAACTTACCAAGGTCAACAACTACCAGTGCGGTCTGGAATCTGAATAGTTGTTTCTATAATACATGGAGAGAGAGAGAGAGGAGAACTCGAATCCGTAACTTCGTGGTACATGTGTAAGGGGTTTACCACCGGACCAACCTCATCTTATCGTATATAAAAATGCATTTTATTTTTTTTAATACTATGTAAACCAGATGACTTGGGGGTCATTTACCCAAGCTCGTCTATCTACCAACTGAGCTATGCCTCTGGGGGCGTATGTAAAAATGTATTCAATTTCCGAGTTTGGGATAATATAACTCCAATTATGTTCCTTGATTGTATAGTATAAAACAAATGATACTAATTATTATGACAATTATAGTAACAATACTAATAATCACGAATAAATTTGTAATTTTGTCTTCAAATTCAAGAGATTTTGCAATGAGAGAAAACATCCCCAAGTTTCAAGTCTTTTTAACTTATATATAATTTCAACATGCACCAACCTTCAATTATTAAAGATTCTCCCTCAATTAAACAACAATCAAGACTTTAAATTAAGGTCATGAACCAAATTGATTCCAAGTAATTTCCTAATTCCTATCGCATTCACAAATCACAACTTTGCATCTTTTTCTTCTTTCTATCCATTGTCAACCACTTCAAAATTTATTATTGCCTCCACATTTGGCCAACATTTATTGAACACATGTGCACACTATAGTGTCATTTTCATATGGGGCACCACACCAAGCTTTATATTTTCCACAGATAGCATCCAAAGCTATGGGATTTTTTTTTTTTTTTTTTTTTTTTTGCTTACAGATCATGTTAAAGGACAGATATCTAATGTTTCAAATCCAGATAAAAACGTTTTTATTTAGAGTTGAAACATTATAGACATATCTCTTAATCTTGAAATCAGTCCATTTTTAAAAAATGAGAGAGAAATTTAGAAAGTAAAAACAAAAATAAAAGAATTGGTGCCATTAGGGGCAATTTTGACAGATTCTATTAATTGGTGTTATTTCTATAAAACTTATTAACTAGGTGACTTTTCTATCGACGGCTTTGGAAAGATTGCCATAAAAAAAAAAAGAACCCACTAAAAACAATACCTTTCTCACAAAAAATAAATAAATAAATAAATCCTTTCTTTAATGTATATTAGTACAAAAATGTAATGCTCTTCTTATATACAAAATTTGGATGCAATAGCACAAAAACGGTGAAATACAAACCGAAACGAACGTGACAATTTCTGGATTTTGCAAAAGCAGCATATACATGCTTCCAAAAACTATCTCACCAACCCTACACGAACAATTTGGGTGGTTACCATGACCATGATCATGATGTTTTTGTCCTCAGAAATTCCTACACTACTGGTCCAGTAAAATTATTCTGTGATATTGGAAACTAATCAATACGACAAATTCAAGCTTGATCGACCTTGTGAAAATAATTAGAACGAATGGAAAAACCAAAAAAACGCTCATTCGGTCTACACAAAGTCTTAGGTTCGAATCGTTGAAATGACTATATGGTTTATAAAAATAAAATCCAACGAAAATGTACTTGTAATTAACCACGTATTACAAGTCATTAAATTTATTATTAGTGCAATAGTACTTTGCCTCATGTGATGTAAAAAAGGATCAAGATCCTCTAATTTGCTTGTTTTTTCTTAACTTTTTATAATCCAATGATACCTAAGCAAAATATAAAATACATAATCAAGATTGGTTCACTTTTTTCTCTCTCATGTAACTTGATATTTGAATTACATTTGAAGAATGTCAAAGAAAAACAAGAATCAATGAGAGGATCCCAACTCTGTGAGAAAATGGCTACCCATGTGTTGGTTGAGATTACCATCACTCCACCTCATAGTCTCATACTAAGAAACATAGGAAACATTAAAAGTCCACTTTCACAATTGTGGCGGAGGGTTTCAGTCTCACCGTATACATCTTATAAGTATACAAAGTTTTCTTACCGATGTTATGTAGTAGATAACTAGATAGCACATGTAGTGTTTGATCTCGAGTCAGAACCCTATCCATTTTCAGTCTCACCGTATACATCTTATAAGTATACAAAGTTTTCTTACCGATGTTATGTAGTAGATAACTAGATAGCACATGTAGTGTTTGATCTCGAGTCAGAACCCTATCCATTAATGGTCGGATTTCAAAAAACAAAAAATAAATACTTTGTACACAATTTAATAAATGTTTTACACCTACACCCTAATAAAACTTTCTTAACATAATCATATTCCTTGGTTGTTAAATTAACAAAATTAGAAGTCATTGACATTTTTTCTTTTAGATTTGGATCTTCTACTGATTTGATCTTTTTCCTGACATATTTAAAGCATGTGATTGGTTGTTGATAAAATAGTTGTGAAAACCAATCACATTTTAATCACTCATTCGTTACAATGCTTATGTGTCATAAAATTAGCCTAAATCCATATTTATTTTGTTGGTGGCATGAAGTAAGAAAAACAAGAGAGATGGGGTTGTGACTTGTGACTTGTGTAGTGGAGTCAAATCAAGTGAGTGAGTGAGTGAGTCTATGAGAATTGAGAAGAGATGTTGTAAAATGTCATGGAGATGTGTGTGTGTGTGCGAGAGTGAGAGTACATTGGCTTGACGGTGAAGGGTTTCAAAAGGTTGTTAATTTTGAGCTGTCGAATCTCGAATCTGCAACAGCTAACTAATCTACTACTTTAACTCCCTCTTTTTTGTTTTGTTTTGTTTTTCGGTAGTGTGCGTGTCTCTCAAGTTATGCTGCCGTTGAAAACTTTATAGATACAACATTGTAATTTATAAGCAATTTAACGTTATAACAAATGTCTTCATGCCCTGTTCTTCTTCCATTTCCAGAATCACGCCATTTCGCTTCTGGTTCTGGGCCCCCTTCATGATACTGTTCCCAGGTTTGAGCTCTCTCTCTCTCTCTTTCTATTGTGTTCGTTTGTTTCATTATTATTAAGTTTTTATGAGTTGAGAGTTGATTGTGGGGTGACTGTGAGTGCATTTTAGGAGAATTTTGTTGGGGTTTTGGTGTTTTATTTCTTTTGGGAGGAAATGTGTCTGCTTGGTTGCATAGAAAGTG
Organism: Acer saccharum; assembly: GCA_030490815.1. NCBI lineage: Eukaryota > Viridiplantae > Streptophyta > Magnoliopsida > Sapindales > Sapindaceae > Acer > Acer saccharum. Next base: position 8,498,068 of record CM059875.1, on the reverse strand, counting down.
GAGGAGAAACTTCGTAAATCCCTTCAATTCTAGTGGGCTCTGCCTCATTTCAGATTTAAAGAAACTGTTTTTCAATGTATGAGACAGACACACCCAATTTTACTTTTTATCAAATTCACTTCAAATTAAGAATTAATTGCTGCAATTTATGGCCAAATGAAGAGTTAAAATAAGAAATTTTGACACAAATGATTTGGTATTGCAGTGCTTTTGATTGAAATTGACATGTCCATGTTCCCCTTTTGCATTTAGGGTTTTGAGGCCTCTTCTTCTTCTTCTTTAGTTATTTGATTATTTATTCTTTTTGGCCATACAATGTAAAGATTCCATGTAACATTTTTGTTTGTTTGATTTATTCCCTCATCAGGAATATATATTTGTGTTGTTTAACTTGTTGTTCCACTCCAAGCATCAGCCATGAAAGTATGAAGAGTAATTAACAAAGCTGAAAAAGGCATAGGATTTGTATTTCATGCTTTAGTGTTTTTGCTTTTCTCTTTTTGTAAAGGTTTATTCTTTTGCATCTTTTTCCTCTACATTCACTCCACT